>VZRJ01001052.1:1459117-1649024 GCA_013397565.1 Ptilonorhynchus violaceus | reverse complement strand
AAACCAAACCAAAACCAAACCAAAACCAAACCAAAACCAAACCAAAACCAAACCAAAACCAAACCACTATGCAGAGCTGTTTGCACCCTACTGATAACGCTTTCCCAGGAACCTGCCCCGCCGAGCTCGCTGTGTCGCACCCCCGCAGCAAGGCTGTTCTAGGAGCACAAGGAATGCGCTAAAGGGAAGCAGCTAAAGGGCTGAAAGAGAGGGCGAGCTGGACACGAACCCAACCCCTCACTGCCGCGAACAGCCTGTTCCGCTAGACACAGCGAGGGTTCCACGATTTGTCACCCTTATCACGGAAAGGCTGCGAGGCAGCCACCCCCAGACACGAAGGGCTAGGATTNNCCCCCAGGACCGGAGGGGCTAGGGTTAGCCGCCCCCCCGCCCCTCCCGGAGAAGGTTCCCCCCAGGGTCGGCTCCTTCCGGCCCAGCCCCGGCCCGGGCGGGGCTCCGACAGCCCCGCAGGCCCCGAGCTCCACAGCCCCAGCCGCTCAGGCGCCGCTCCTCGCGCCTGGGACCCTGCGGATGGTCCCGCAGCACCGCCGCCCGCCCCTTCCCGCCCGGTCACCTGGCGGCTCCCTGCTGCGCTTCGCATTAACCGGGGCTCGGGCCGCGCTGGCGCCTCCGCTCCGGCCACATCAGCTCTCTCCGCCGAAATCGACCCCAGCGCCGCCTCCTCTGCCCGGCTGTCCGGTCCGTTCCGTTCCGTCCCGTCCCGTCCCGCCCCGCCCGCGTCGCTGCTCCCCTCCTTCCCTGCCTCGCTCTCTGTTTACTTCCAGCGGCGGAAGCGACGCGAACCAGCCAAAATGGCGACGGGCGGGCGGTGAGGCGGCGGTCCCTCCCCTCCCCTCCCCTCCCCTCAGCGCACTCCGCCCGCGGCGCCTCGGAGCGAGGGACGGCGCCGGCTCCTCCTCCTGCCCTCTCCCCGCCAGCGCTCGGCCGTGGGTGTCTTCTGCCCCGGGTGGGAAAGGAGCGGTGAAGTCTGAAGATGTGCCGGGGGTAATTACAGCATCAGTTAGGTTTGAAAAGATCTCTGAGATCATCGAGTCCAACCTGTGACCGAACACCCCCTTATCAACTACACCACGGCACTCAGTGCCACGTCCAGTCTCTCCTTAAACGCCTCCAGGGATGGTGACTCCACCACCTCCCTGGGCAGTCCATTCCAATATCTAATCACCCTTTCTGTGAAGAAATTCCTCCTAATGTCCATCCTAAACCTTCCCTGGTGCAGCTTATGACTGTCCTCTTGCCCCGTCACTGGTTACCTGGGCGAAGAGGCCGATCCCCACCTGGCTACAGCCTCCTTTCAGTTGTAGAGTGATAAGGTCTCCCTTGAGTCTCCTCCAGGCTGAACAACCCCAGCTCCCTCAGCTGCTCCTCATCACACTTGTGCTCGGACCCATCACCAGCTCAGTTGCTCTTCTCTGGACACGCTCCAGCACCTCAATATCTTTCCTGCAATGAGGGACACAAAACTGAACGCAGGATTTGAAATGCAGCCTCACCAGTGCCAAGTACAGGGTGACAATCACTGTCCTGGTCCTGCTGGCTGCACTGTTGCTGATAAAGGCTCAGATGCCGTTGGCCTTCTCGGCCACCTGAGCACACTGGGTATTACCAGCAATGGAGCTGGATCTTCAGCAGCAGCACAGCCAGTTATATTCTGTGATTTGAAAGCCCCGTGTGAGGCTGGCCTTAGGAATAGATGTAATGGGGAAAGAAAACCAATGATAGGAAAGATGTGTGCTAATGTCTTTAGAAACAATTCGATGGGTCGGGGTATGGGTGTTAACATCTTTGAAATGGGCCTTAATGTCCCTACCAACCTCAAGCCTGAGGTTTGTTACAGAACCCAGATTGACTCCTGAAATAGACAAATGGGTCTGCACAAGCCTGAGTTTCTGAACTTTGGGGGAAAATGACACATTCAAGGGGGAATATGTGGTAGGCGGTTCGGGAAATCCGTACCTTTCCAGTACCTCAGCCAACGGGGAAAGGAAGAGGGCAACCTGTGGCTGGGAGTTTAGGATAAAAGGAGGCTGCATCCTCCAAAACCTTGAGAGAGAAACCCCACGGGGACATGCCCCAGTGGACACTCTCTCCCTTTACTCGAATTAAGTTGCAGGACTCCTCTGTCTCCTTTACAGACATTGGCTTTTCATAGCATGACTTTTCCACACACTACCAATGCTTCCTGGGGCCGGCAAGCACTTGGAATGATGTGCTTGGGATATTGCCAGGCAGAGAAGACAAAGTGATATGTGACATTTCCCATGGCCTGCTAATGCCATATTGCCATGTGTCCCTCACATATGTGGTACACTCCAATACACCTCGCTTTTCAGACCTGTATATGTCCAAACTCTTAACAGTTGTTGAGATTCACAAAGCTTAATTATTCATTTATTGCAAGCTGTAGTAGATAAATTAATGCTTGAATTGTTGTGATCCTGATTCCTGCCATTAAGTTTCTTGGAAACAGCCAGATGTGATCCAGTGCTCACTCCAGTCTTGAAATGGCTTTGAAACGTTCTTCAGTGGTCACTCAAATGTCACCATCCCTGAGATCTCTGAGAAGCACTTTATATGAATATATTTCCTTGCATACATAAAGTCTGTTAAAAAGTATTTTTTATTATTTTTAAAGTCTAGTTCCTTGAGATTACTAGTGGGGGGGGGAAAAAAAGACTTGCATAGAAACCGGAATGGTTTTGAGTGAGAAATGTTAATTTTTATTTTAAGTTTCTGTGAGAAAACAATCTCTTTTTCTCCAATTCAAAATGTCTTCAGCTGTTTACTAAAGCTCAGCCATTATAGTTCTGTGTGTATTCATGAATCTACATTCAGCCTTCAGCTTTTCAGGAAATGAAACAAAAATCTGGAAACAAGAGTGAGTTATCACCTCACCTTGAGCAGATTAATGAGTATCTTAGATAGGCTTGTAATAGCAAATATGTGACTGTATAACTTGCTCAGCTATGTGGGACAGCTATATAAACCTTGGTAGATAATAAGATGTGTTTATGAATGAAGCTGATATTGTCAGGAAACCTGCAATAACTGTTTTGCTGTCCCCATCTGGAATTGTTCAGTGTCTTCCATTATCGCTGCTTAGGAATTCTCTTTCCAGCCCTGTGTTCCAGTTCAGACCTGGTTTCTAAAGGTGGGAAGATAAGAGCCCCCAGTTACAGTTTCTAGTAAAGACAAGTTATATTTGCAAGTATGTAACTTGCAGACTGCTGGAGATTTGGGAGACAAAGTCAGACTGACTCCAAGGGTTTGAACCAGACCTGGGCCTGGTCTGTGGAGAGAAGCATCTATTATTTATGGCCAAATCGAGAGCAAGCAGCTGTTGCTTCTCCTGGTCACCTTTCTTACTGTTTTAAGGCTGCATTATGTGCATTATGATGTGATGTCACTGATCCATGTCATGCAAAGTCAGTAAAACGATATTTTCATCAAGATTGATGCTCTGATCAAATTCTGATGCTGCAGAAAAAGAAATGGAGTATCTTGTGACCAAAACAAATATTTTCTGAGTCTGTGTAGAAGTCTCAGGAGATGTAACAGCTGCAATTTCATTATTTTGAGGTAATATTACTTTAAAACCCCTTCTTGCATTATCTGAGTTTTGACTTACTGGGAGAGACTCCTTACAGTGGCCTGCAGTTACACTTTGCTGCCTTATCATCACTGTAAACAAAGTTTGGCTCCCTGCCTGTGCCCTTATTTGCTTTATTGTAGCCGCTTGTGTATGTTTTGGGCACCCTTTGTGTGTCTAGGAGAGGAGAACAAGTACAGAAAGAACTCCCAGAATAAGCGCAGAAAGAACTCATCACACTATTTGGGGACATAGCAGCCAAAATCAGCAAGGGAGGCAGCTGCAGCTCTGTCCTTGGGGTCAAATCAGGCCCTGGACATGGCGCAGAGCACTGATAAAAATGTCTGTGGTGTCTCTTGGCAAAGCACAAGAACTGGGGAGTTTATCAGAACTCAGTGAAAGGAAATCTACATGCAGCTGGTGGTGTGGGCTCCTGGTGAGCCCCCCAGGGCTGGCTCTGGCTTAGCTGGCAGGCAAAGCCCTTCTGTTTGTAGAGCTCTTGGACTCAGGTAGCTGGCACTTAAGTGGCATCAGGTTAAGAAGGATTCAAGTAGTGAAGGTCCAAAGACAACATTCAGAGGCCTGGGCTGGTCTGTGAAAGAGCTGTGTTGTTGCCAGCTGTGGCTGGGCACCTTGAAGCTTTAGTCAGGAACTTGAACTCCTTTATCAGGTGTGTCTGCATTTGGTAGTTTCTCTGCCTTACTAATCACTCATCTAACAGCAGATGAGTTTTTGAGAGAGGAGTGTTTTAAATTATACATTTGAAATTATTTTTGTGTATATTTTCAGTAATAACAGAAAAAGTCCAGGGCCTGTGCTGAGCCCTGGTATGCAGAAATGAGACTATTGAGGAAACTGCATTGTAATTTTTAATTTTTCCAAAACAGAAGGAGAAGCTCTCTGAAGTTTCAGTCTTTCTGGTGGGAGAGTCACTCAGTTATGGCAGAGATGTGAAGCAGCCCTCACTATCACCACGTGAAGATGTGGAACAGCTCACAAACACCCTTCCCTGAAAGCCAAGAGAATGACAGCCAGCAACAGCCCAGTGTCTATGGGGGACCTCACCAGTGCAGTCTGAGGTTGTACAGGAACACCTCTTCCCAGTTCAGCCGACAGACTCTCTGCCCGATGAAGCCACAGCAATGTTGCGAATGCCAGGTCTTGATTGTAAATGCTGCACCTTTTAGCACTGAAAGTCTCATCTATGGGGATTTTCTGGCCATACTCAAGTAGCTCTGAAGCATTCTTGGCAGCAAGCAGCTGTGCTCCACCCTGATAAGCCTGGCTTGCACTTGGCTAGGATAAGAATGCAGAGAGGAAAATCACAGAAGCCGTTGGAAGAGAGTTAAGTAACAAAACCAGACCAGATCCAGCTATGATGAAAGTATGTCAGGCTTGCAGGGCATGAGTAGCCCACTCTGATTTAATGAAAATAGAAGCTGTGACAAATATGGGGAATATTAGTGTGATGAGTAGTGGCTGAAAGACCTGGCTCAGAATGTCAGTGACAATCGTAATCCTCAGCAGATTGTGCTGAAAAATAAAAAGCCAGAGGAAAACAGAACTTGCTCTTTATCAATGCCAAAAGAAGTGAATGTTTTTAGCAATGGATATCATTAGGGAAACTTCCTGGTTTTATAATGTTAGTATGTCTATGCAGGAAGATTTTCTACTGGGAGGAAATTTCTTACACTGTTAGAATGTGGTACTATAGACTGATAAAATAAGTACATACTATCTTTCACAAGGAAGACCTGATAGAACAGGAGCTTTAACAACTTCCTTTTTTTTTTTGTTTCAAAAAGTAGCCACAAGTAAAATGGTCTTTAAACCAGTGGGCCTCAATTTAAGGCCTCATGGCCACAGAAAAATAAAAAGATAAAACTAAGGATGAGTGACAGCAGGACAGAATGTTGCCTGCAACAGGGTAATTACTTGATATTGTTCTCATGCTTCTGTAAAAGCTGGAGATAATTCTTTTAAAAGGTTCCTCGCTGTCTAAATATTTTTTCGGTCTCTAGAGGCGCTGGTCATTCTTTCCAGATGAATGGCTCATGTGGTTGCTTCACCAGTAAAAGCTATCGTACCACTCTGCTATATTTTGCTTGGTAACACAACCTGCTGTCTTCTGGAGCACCTCTGATAAGGGAATGTCATGGTGTGGCCTCGGCTAGGGGTGCCATACAAATGGCCACCGTGTGCTGAGCTGTGCACACAGCAGCACAGACAGCACCTTGTCCTTGCCATGCTGTGAACCGTAGCCAGGAGGACAATGCTGCTGGAAAGGGGCAGTGCCAGCTTGTTGATACATTGATCCAACAACCTCCTGGTGAGGAGTTTTTTGGTTTACAAAAATTTTCTCTCTGTTCTGTGCATCTCTCTGCAAATCAGTTCAGCTGTCTGCCAGCGGGTGAGGGGCTAACACGATTAGCAAGCCAGCAGTGGCAAAAATTCCCAAACACTTATTGCTAAGAGGGAGTTGGCATTTGTATTAGGACTGGCCTTGGTACCAAGGCACGGAATGAGGGTACCTTATTTATCAAGTGAAATGTGTCCTGCAAGACACCCTAATGCTGGTTTTCAAATATGGCTCATTTCTAAGTCTTGTATCCTAGCGCTGGGGGCAAAACCCCAAAGTTATTCACCAGTTCCTTGAATGCATGAGTGTGCTGGATGAACAGATCCAAAGTCCTGCCAGTGGGTATCTATTAATGGGAAATGTCAAATTCAGTCAGCAGTAGGGCACTTGGGGCATGCCAAAATGTAGGATTTGGTTGCTGGGAGGTATGTAGCTGTGCCCAGCCTCCATCAGGAGGGAAATAGAGATTTATGAACCTAGGCCATTTGACACCCCACTGGGAGTATGGGAAAAACCCAGACATAGAAATAGAGACAACAATCTTATGAGTAACAATGTCTTGAACTGGAATGTTGTTGCTCAAGTCTTGTTTGTATTGGAGAAAAGGGAGAGAGAAGTGGATGCAAATGCAACTAATCATCTTACATACATTATGTCTATATGTGGGGAGTTGTGTTTACCCTGCAGGTCGGATCATCCCATTGCTGTTACTGCTCCTTGACAGAGTCCACTGATACAGTCCGCCTCCAGGCAAATGCTTTTCAAAAGTTGTTGTTCAGGTCCCCCAGCCAAGTTTGTGAGTCTCCTTGCTAGAAATTTGCGTTAGGATTGTGAATTACTGCTAGTGGATCATATCTCCCATCACGCCAAACCACCCAAATCTCTAGCTTTAAGTGATGTGACACTACTGCACATGTGGCCACAGTGGAGTATGCATTCCCTTTGT
Source organism: Ptilonorhynchus violaceus (assembly GCA_013397565.1). NCBI lineage: Eukaryota > Metazoa > Chordata > Aves > Passeriformes > Ptilonorhynchidae > Ptilonorhynchus > Ptilonorhynchus violaceus. The sequence continues at coordinate 1,642,109 of VZRJ01001052.1, read as the reverse complement.
GCGCCAGTATGCTTAGTGCCATCCTTCCTTTTTCTAATGGATGCTCAGGCTGAGTATGTGGCAGAGGCGAGACCTAGGAATGTGGCTGGGTGGAGTGGGAATGCTTTCCAGGGCAGCTGACTGAGCAGAAAAATTAAACTACAGAGGAGGATGTATACAAAGTCACACTCAGGAAAGGAATATTACTGAATGAACAGACAGGGAGGTGGAAATACTAGACTAGCTCAGACCTAACATAGGCTAAGGATGCTTGAATCACCTGGGAGGAGAAAGGCGTGGGAGTGTAGAAGCAATGCCATAGATGGTGATAGCAAAGAGCACTGCGTGTGCTGGTCAGAGGCTGACCCAAAGCATCATTCCAAGATGCCAAATCCCCAATTAGGTACATGGAAAGAAATTTGTTACCCCTAAAGTGACTGTATTTCAAGGAGCAGCCCATAGCCTACACAAAACATCGTGGCAAGAGCACCTCCTGAATCTCAACAGACTACAGAGGTGGGCATTACCTCAGAAAACTCCCTGGGCCAGCTGGCAGGGGACATCTTTGGGTGATTACCGATGACTCGTGATCCCCGTTGCACCTGGCTGCTGTGTAGTCAGTTTGTTGTTCTGTATTTGGCTGCGGCGCTGTAGGAATACCTGGTGAGGAGCCAGATACTTGGAATGCTTGACAGTGCAAGCTCACTACCAGACCCCATCAGTGAGAGCAGGGGCTGCGACAGTGTAGTCCTTTCAGGACGCCTGGGGCTGAGGGACAAGGCATCTGCCCTACAACCACTGCACTCTCAGTTACCTGCCCTGCCTGGTCTGGCTTAATGAGAGGGCTGGGGCAAAGCCCTGCAAAGTCTGAGTTATATCCCGAAGACTAGGTGGTCCTGAAGTTCTTTAGCTAAGCCTCTGTCCAGGTGAACCATGAAGTTAGTATGATGCCATTAGCAAAACCTGTTTTGTAGGGAACAAGCTTATTTGGCCCTGATGGTGAAATGCTAATTAGCTGTGTCTTATGAACTTTTACTTTTCACTTTGTGTTCAGTGGGTGGATACACCCACAAAAGTTTAAGCTACTTGTACACTAGTGATCCAAGTGGGAGCACTGAGGCCTCACCTTCACCAAGAGCTGAGTTTGGTATAAATTAGTGGAGTATGGTGGGCTGTGGCAAACAGGGTGGTGGTACAAACAAGAACTGTGTTTCCATTGCGTGGATCAACAGCTGACAGAAAAACATGTGAGACTGTTGGAAAGGCATACAGCAATCTTATTGTGCACTGATCTGATTAGTGGCCTGTGCTGGCATCTGCTATAATCACCGGTAAAGATTGGCGTGGGGGAGATGTGGTGACGTGAATGTCTGAGACAGTGTAGGAGCAGAGTGTCCAAGGTTCAACCATTACGTGAGGGACCTGAGCTCTGGCCGAGAGCCCGATGCTCACACGTGGTTGTGCTGCCTCCCTGGAGTGGTGAACAGGGATGGTGAGTTGTGTGACAGGAACATTTCCCCAATACTGCCCATCCCTCACTCTATCCATAAACATGAACACAGCAATGTCATGTCCTTTCCACACTGTAATCTCAATTTCCTAAATCAATACTCATAAGTATCTAAAATAAAAGAGAAGGCTGAAAAACTAAAAAATAGAATTAATTTGCAATTATGGGCTGCACTCAGAAATTTTCTAAAAATGACCATGGATCAGACACCCAATACGGGGACAATCAATTCTCTGGTCCTGCTGGCCATACTGTTTCTGATATAGGCCAGGGTGCCATTGGTCTTGTTGGCCACCTGGGCACTCTCTGCTGGCTCATGTTCAGCTGCTGTTGACCAGCACCATCAGGTCCTTTTCCACTGGGCAGCTTTCCAGACACTCCTTCTCTAGCCTGTAGTGCTGCATGGGGTTGTTGTGACCCAACGGCAGAACCCAGCACTTTGCCTTGTTGAACCTCACACCACTGCCTTGGCCCATCAATCAAGCCTGTCCTGATCCCTCTTCAGAGCTACTGTGAGTAAGATCAATTGTACCTCAGAGGTATATGAACTATTCAGGACTACTTTAAAGTGCAGAGATACACATGCTGCTCTGGGTGAACCTGCTTTAGCAGAGGGGTTGGACAAGAGGAACTTCAAAGATCCCTTCCAACCCCAGCCTTTCTGTGATTACAGATGTCTGAAGTTAGGCAAGATGGATTTCATGGTTCCAGTCTGATCAAGATTGTGGCTGCCATCTACCAATATCTTAAATGTAAAAGCCAGTAACACACTTTTCATCAACTTCAAGAGAAAAATACCAGAAAAGGAGTTGAACACATCTAAGAAAGAAAATCTAAAAAGAAAATCTTACAGAAAAAAGTTTTTACTTGAAGTTATATTTTGCATTCACTATGCAGGTGCAAAGGACTTAAGACTCATGAAACGAACATTTTGAAATTCGTGGCAAAAAGCTGTTTGTCCTAAAAGTGGGAGTGATTAAGAGCCTTCAGTAAAATATAACTGATCGAATATTTAAAATGCAGTCTTCTTTTGTGTTTTAAAACACTGTTGGTAATTTAAATTGAAATACAATTCTTCATATGAATGCTAGCACATTTATCCAGCTTTTCTGTTAAAAAACAGAGCAGTGCTTTTTGTCTTAAGTACTCCCATAACCACCAGTTTACCCAAAAAACTTCCCTACTTTTTAGAAGAGTCTGCTGAAATAATTAAGAGACCTTCCCTCTCTTCCCTTCCTCCCCCCATTTTAAAAAAGTGTTTCTGAAAATCGAGACTTACACATTTGTTAGACTTTCACTGTATAAAAATGTACAGTGGCTTTATTGACATGTACATTCCATTATGTTTACAGCTGCAAGATATGAGGCACACTCAGTATTGCACTTCATTAAAATTTCAGGCTCAAACATAACCCAGAAGTTTAAATGAAACTGCTGTTGTAATTTAATATTTCTTATACAGGACAAACATTGATACCTTTATATACAGTGTGATACTTGTTACATTTATGCCTTCCTAACACATTTTTTTATAACAGTCTAGGAAATAAACCAGAATATTCCTCTTTCCCATCCCCACTTGTGATGCGTTACAATTGTACAAGATTACAAAAAGTCAGTATACAATAATCAATATTTTTTTCTTTCTCCTGAAAACCAGCATCATTCATAGTCCACAGACACACAAATCCTTTAATAACAATTTTTTATTTGTAAATGTCCAATGTTTCTAGCCGATGACTGTAATGGCCACATGCAAACACCTCACAAATTTTGATGTCTTGGTTCAAAAAATGTCAATATCTCACAGCAAGAATTATGTACATGGTATTTGGCATCCTTCTTGCACTGTAAATTGTTCCTTTTACCTGGGTTATGAAATGGTCCCATCCTCATCCCAGCTGGACTTTGTTTTCAGGACACTTGAGGGATGAGGGCTCCTGTTTTGCTCTGGTTAAAAAAAAATGCTAGTCTAAAAAGTGTGAGCATTTCTGCAAACCCCACAACCCAGAGCAAATTCTTCACCAGTGGGTGGATGGACAACATGAAGTGGACATTCTGTTCCTTCAAGTTGTTTACCTTTGGGACCTACAGTGAATTTAAGGGTGACGGAAAAAAAAAAGAAAAAAAAGATTAATGCTTGCAGACAATGTAAACAATCATATATTACATTTCCTCAGAAAAAATCTCAAGAACACGCTAAGTGAAGGCAATACATCTCATTCTAATGTTGAATTGGTATTTGAGGAGAAAAAAAAAGGATCAAACTGCCATGTAATTTAAACCAATCAAGTTCAAAGTAAAAAAGGCGAGAGGCTTATACAGAGAATCACTCAAGTAAGTTTTATCTCATTAATACCATGGAAGACATTTGAACAATCTAAGAGCAAAACTGATGAGAATGAACAGGAGTTACATTCTGCAGAAAACAATTCTAAGGTTATACCAGGAATCGTAATTTTTTTTTACTTACTTTATATAAATATCTTAACAGAAAGATCTCACTTTGTTTTCAACCATTTACTTACATCAATATTTAGCACATGAAGTTAGTAACTAAGGCACTGGAGTAACAGTTTGCACATGATGGCTACCTAAGTACAGATACATAATTTAATAGTGTGTTAATTTTATCAATACACAATTTTACACACCATTCTACATCTGGATCTGATGTGGTGTAGGGAAATTGAAATGTCTTTCTGTATCAAAGCATCTAATGTTTAAAGGATCAGTGCAATGACACTGCCAGAAAAACAAAAAAGTATCAGCAAGAAAAGATAAAAATATAAATTAGAACTAGTTACTTATTTCAGAATTCAGTGTGGTAAATTGGCTTTGTAAAAGTCCTACCTGCAGGACAGTGTGGGAGCTCTTCTTTAGGGATGCTTGTCATTCTTTGGAAATCATCATGGCAAGCATTGCAAAAATGCGTTGTCCCAAAGCAGAAAAAAACAGCAACTGAACAGCAGTAGCGGCATTTGTATTCTAAGAAATCCGTACCGTGTTTGGGACACATCTGAACAAAGGAAAGCAAACACCAATAAATGAAGTACCCATGTTCTAACAATCCCATTTCCACATTCTGCAGTATATATTAATACTACACAATATTATACAATACATATAATTATAAATTACTCAGAATTATTGTACTGCTCAGGTACTCAGAGTTTCAGAATGAAATAAAAACGTGAATAGAAGTTATTTACTCACCTGAGCCCTTGAAACATCAGAGCACGCACCACAAATAAGCTCTCTTGGATCATAGTCATCTCCTTGTCCAGCCTCAGCATCACAACGAGCTTCACCACCAAAATACGCCTTAATTGCAAATAGAAATATTGGACATTAAATAGAGATAACTATTTTTTAACACTTCAGTTTAACCAATTCCGTTTGTAAGGAGACTACAACGAATGACTGCTGCTACGTTAGTCTCCACAATTCTGATTTCTCTCGACTCTGTCTCTAGATACGTGGCTTTGAGGCACTTGGACAATGTCTCTCAGTCTCAGGATAAACAAGACCAAAAACTGTGCCTCGTACCCTGGTCTATGCAAATGACTGTAAGGCTTTTGAAACAGTATTTGGATGCTCTATGAACTCTACGTAAAAAAGACAGGAATGAGGCTGAAGGCAGCAGAGAAACAGTCCACCAGGAGGGGTTTTTACTAATTGACAGGAGTATCAATTTTTATGCTCATGTGGGATTCCTTGTAAGTAAAATTTTGCTATTTTCTACAGATTCTCATCTTACTCTACCAGGACACACTGGGCACAAGAATGGACCAAGTAAGCCTGCAACTCTGATGAATTTCCTCATATGGAAAGTGCTTTCACATAGAGTGGTGAGTTAAGGCCATGAGTGACTTCCTTTGTTATCATCTTATTATCTAGTTAGACAACGCATAAAATTCTTGCTTTCAGCACTTTTTGCAGCTTTTTTAAAAGGACAGGAAAAGTGCAACTGTGAAGATGGAAAAATTTAAGCAGCCTACTTTCCCCCACACTCTGCAGACTAAGAAGAAAAGGGAGAGTCCTATGAAATGCATGTCAGAGAATTAGGTAGTAGCTTGAGGTGAATAGGTACTGGAGGAAGAAAAGAAGATAGAAATTAGGTAGTTGAATGTTGCTGTTCAGACATATGAACACAGAGAAAAGGAAAGAAAGAGGGCAGTAAGAGAAAAACACTCAAATACTGAGTATTAAATATTGGAAAAAAAGTGTATTGTAAAACAGGGACAGAGCTAAAACCTGGAGAAAGATGAAAAAAACTTATTTTTGTAAGGGAGGAAAAAAGGCAGTAAAAAAGGGCAACTTTCTAAAGGATGAGGAGTGAAAATTAATGAAGTGTGGGAGGCAGGAATAAAAGTGAACCAAGTAACTGTGGAGTAATGAGCTAGAGGGATGCATTACTAGTCTTCCCTAACATATGGAAATTAATCCTTTCTCCTCTTATTTCCAAATTGCTTACTTTCATTTAACAAAAAAGTTATTGGGGTTGCCCTTGCAAATTTTATCAAGAAATTGCCTTATTCCATTCATTCCCAAGGGAAAAAGGAAAAAATATGTGACCAAGTTGGACACTAAAATCAGCTTCAGATGAAAGAAGCCATGGGAGGGGGTTTGTATCATTAAGATTGGAAAAGACCTTCAAGATCATTGAGTCCAACCTTTGACCAAAGAGTTCAGTGATTATCCAAAATTTCTGTAGCCATTGTCTCTAATCACACATAAAGAATGTCTGTCTCTTTGCTGATGGGGAACAGGGGCTGTTTTCCTCCAGGACAAAGTCCATATTCTCTTCCTGAAGAGAACTGTACACATATGATGCAGAGGCCATCAAGCTAGACCACATATTTCCTCTTTCTGCTCCTTCTTTTTTCTTCTGCCCCGAAGTCAGCTCACTGCAGTTGCAATGAACTCCAGCTTGAGTAAAAGTAGTATTTAGGTGGCATCTTAGTGAGGAACTCTCTATATCACAGAGTTAGAATGAAACCTATGTTTATACTACTTTTAATGTTCATGTAACACATGATTTGGAAATGGGACAAAGGGATGGTAGGTGCTCTAACACAGTGCCACCTGCACGTTCTTGTAAGGTGGCCATCGACTCAGTGTGCTTTTGGTTTGTGAGCTGCTCTGTGTCTACATTTGAGCTTTACAAGGCAGGATACTACATACATCTCATTTGCTTAACTTTTTTTTTTTAAATTATGATTCTATGAACAACTTCTTTTCCTGCTTTTCTACTCCATACACAATATATTAAACATATATTCTGTTCTAAGAAATTACTTTTGAAATTATAAAATCCATTTAATAACTAGTCACCGTACCTTTTTGCACTTGTAGCAAACATAATAAGCGTATCTGTTCATAGCATAGCCAGCTGGGTCATTATAAAATCTAACACCTGGTGTTGTGATGGCCTCACTCTTGTGCAATCCTTCATACTCCAATCTCATTAGTGCTTTCCTCCTTACATCTTCATAGAGTTCTTTGATTGGATCAAGCAAATCCTTTAATACTGTATGATTGATTTTGTTCTGAAATAAAAAAATGCTGATTAAGGTATCTTGCATCTTTATCACTACAGCTATGACAATTTGTATTACGGTCAAGCACAAAGAGCACAATAGATGTCATAAAACATACGAGCCCAGACAATGGACGTTTCAAAAAAATGGCTGATACAATATGTACTCTATTTGCTGCAAAAATAGTATCCACGAATGCCTTGTCTATGGCCTGTTGTTACATGGAAGCATCAGTCCTTACAACAGACTAACAAGCACTATCAACCACAGAGAGGTGGTAAAGAGCACACGAAATATTCACCTCAGCACAGGAATGTTCTTATCATATATTTTCTGTAATTTTGGTCCTTTTTGACTTACTGCTCAGCAATTAAGATAATGACTGACAGTCCTCTATGGCAGCTCTTTATCATTTAATGATCACAAACTATTGCCATAAACTACCACAATGCAATATGATGGAAGAACCACAGCATGCAGAATGGCTGACCATTCCCAAATTTGAAATTCCTGGGGTGGGGGCTAAGGTGCTGCTCTTCTCAGCAGCTATCATATGTTTTCGCTCACAGGAATTTCAATTTTGTAGAGTACAAAATGAATTTTTAGTAACTTAGGCTGAACTAAGTACATGTATTCTTCTGCTCTGCTCTCACACAGAAAAGCAAAGCAGCTTTAAAAGTGGTTGGTAAAATAGAGAAGCCAAATTTCCTGCTTCACATGATGTGCATTAAGATTACTTCTTCCCCTCCCCACTATCACCAAATATTGTGAATTTACAAGCTGATGGTACTAAGAATAAAACAGCACTATGACAATGTCTGGATTATGCTTTCTTTTAAAGAGGACATTTACTTCAGTGAACAGAAGGAGAAGGTAAAAGATGCATCAATGATAGTCTTTCTTTAGTGACACGTGAAATTAAGGAAACAAGTAATGTATAACTAATTTGCATTGCAACAAGCAATATAGCAAGCAACTAACAATAACAACAAAAAGGAAAACCTAAATAGCAGGTAACTTCCTTGACCTAGGCAGGCACACAGCTCATTTACCTTGCAAATAGGGCAGGACATAAACCCGAAAGTTATCCTTGGCCCAAGCCATCTGTTTTCTAGTACTCGCTGACAGCATTGCAAATGGAAAACATGGCTGCAGTCCAGCTTTAGAAAAGAGTAAGTGAATATTGAAGTTACATTAACCACTAAAGTAGAAGTAGTTATTTGCTTTTAAGTGGCAAGATATATAAATTCCAATATTAATTTATTTAAAATCCTAGAAGACCCCTATCTTCTTCTTAACAAAGACAAAGAATGTAAAATGGTCATTAAAATTGTAACTACTCCCAGACCACCTATGGATATACGAAATACATGTGAATTATATCCACTAATTACCTCAAGTTGTTTTTCTCCTTTATAGAATACCATGTATTTTAATAAAGTAGACACAGCAAACTAAATTGATCCAATCTGCTTTCTTGAAATAGAAGCATTGCCCAACAGAAAGAAAGCTTTTTAAGTAACTTAAATATTGTTATGACATCTGGTTTTTAATTTTTAAGAGCATAATTTGAAGGACTTTATATTTTAACTTCTTTCACGCTACACATTACAATCATAATAGTAATCCCTTAAAAGGGAAAAAAAAACCCAACAACAAAAAACCTGGATAGCTGGTGCTGCTGAAAGTGCTTCAGTAAAGCAGATCATGCACATGTCATCAGCATCTTGTTTAAGAGTTGTAGCATTCTTATCACAGCCATGCAAGCACGGCAAACAGTGCTCTTCATTCTTAACGCCTCCACAGGGATGACCACAGGGGTGTGTTTTGCTGCAGGCAATCTTAGCATACTCCTATTAAAATTAAAAGTAAAGAGTTAATCTTATCTTTTCCCCTTCACCGAGTGTTCTGACACTGTCACTTTTTGAAGGATTGCTGGTTGGTGCAATAAACTGAGATGAAAGAGTCATGATTTATATTGTCTACTGCTGCATCAGGTACTTGGGAAAAGCTGCACGTTGTGTACTTGAAATAACAATGTTTCCTTTGTTTTCTTACATTACTCTTGAATGGAAATGGCTTAATGAAACCATAATTTAAAAATTTCAATAGAAAGAGAACTGTTCTTTGATCCTCTGTGTGTGTTTTATAGATTGAGTGCTTCCTGCACAAACTTTGCTTACTGTGTATTAATAGCCTTTAAGATATCTGCAGATTTTGGAGAGGTATCACGTAACCCCTCCTAAGAATACATTATAAGCTAATCATTAATCAGCATAAAGCACTTTTGCATGGAAATGGATTTTTAACCATCTCTAATTCCTATCCCTAATAAATATAAAACTTATAAAAGTTACCCAGAAGCTAACAACAAACTGAACTGAAGTAACATCAATATTATGTCTTCACAGTCTGACAAAGAAAAAAAGATGACCAATTTGCTTCACTTAAAAAGAAATAAATAGGGTGGGATAAGAAACTGGTTAGGATTTGGCCCTCTGCCAATTGCACCATACTTCAAGGCACAGAAACACTCAGGACACGTGGATACAGCTGACAAACCTAGCCAAGTCTTAAACGTTCTATGTTTCACATAATACACAGGCTGTTGGGCAAACTCTTTTTATCAGCTCTCCAGTACACTTGACGTTACGTTGAGAGTGTGTATTTTACTTTATAATTGTGGGACCTTTGTGAAAACTTGAGATATTTTTGAAGATAATAATAAAACTAGCCACTATTTTAGTTGACTATTAGTGTTTGTAGTCCATAATTAAAATAAACATTTACAGCCTCAGAAGTATGTGAATGATGATATTCAATATTAAAACCTTTTCATCTGAAAGGTCTGATTTAAAATGGACCACAGGGGTGAAAAAGGTTTACTCAAAATAAGAAGCCCTTTTCATTCTATGGTCCCTTCTATTTATGTAACTAATGGTGACCGATACTTGCTAATACACACCTGGCAGTCTGTATCAGAACAAACGCTTCCCACTGCTGATAATTCTGTCCCACTCCTACATCCACAGAACCGACATGCTTCAGAACTGCTGGTGGTCGGTTTGCCTACAGCCGCAAGAGTAAACAAAACCAAAAATGTTCTAATGAAACACAAGGGACTGATATTCTAACAGACATCCAAACAACGGTCACAGAAAACAACCAGAAATCCAGCAATTCTTATGCAGCTCAACTATTTTATTAACAATTAAAAGCATTGCCCTAAAGCAAATGAAAAATCACAATAATCAGGATAAAGAACAAGTAAAAACAGTTGTGTTTTACCTGTCTGTTCTCTGAACTCCACCATAGCCTTCATAGTTTTAGAATCTGCTAATGCCATCAGCCAGAAAAGTTTGGTCCTACCACAGCCCTCATGGAGATCAACTTTAATAGCTTCTTCTTCTTCTTTGAACACCTGTGAAGTTAACCAAACAGATACTAAATAGGATCTCTACGTTATTTTTGTCACTGTCTCTTTGGATTTACACCAGACGTTTTAGAGATTCTGAAGAGCTTGTCTACTGCAAGCTGTTTTTCTTTTATACATTCCATAACTTGTACATATTGCATACATTGTAAAAGGCTTTGTGTTTTTAGAAGTAAAAATGAGTAAAATTAACTCTTGATCTAACACAGCTAGGAACAATCACGAAGCAATGCTAAGAAGAGAGCTGCACATTTCTTTGTAATTGAATAAAGACAGAGTTTGGACTTCATAACTCCTACCCAAATATTCACTAAGCCACGGTATATTTAAAGCACAAGGTAACATACAAATCTCTTCACATAACCATGCTAGTAATTTATCAAAGTAACATTGATAATTATGGTCTTAATAATATGCACTAGAGAATAACAATAATATAAATATGTAATGTTAATATTTCTTATTTTCATATAAATACACAGTGGATACTTTTGGCTACAATGAAGAAAACTTAAAAGTTTTTGCAAAATAAAAAAAACTGCATGAGATCCTTAGGGGACTTTATGCAGTCTCTTCTTTTACTCCTTTCCCAAGTTTTGAAGGCAGTTTTGTTTGCATTCATTTCACCTGTAATGCAATAAAAGTTAGAATTTTCCTGGGTATGAATATATACATTCACTTTAATTCTTACTAGAATCAGAAAAAAAACCCCTAATTGCTTCACAAAGGATTCACATAAGCACATCTGAGTAACTTACAGGCTGTTCTTTCTGGAAGGGAGAGAAAATACATTAAAGAGGTATGTATGAGTGAAGCTGGACAAAAAACAGGAAGCAAACAGAAAACAGGAAAGGGAACATGAAAGAACTTGAAACTGAGGGGCTTAACATGAGAGATGTAAAGGTAAGGGTGGTGAATAAAGAGTAGAAATTTAAACATGCTTTTAGAAGTAAATAGGAAAATCTGATAAGAAGCTGTTTTGGACAGATTAAAGGAGAAATGTAAGGACTTCTATGAGAAAAGAACTTACTTTTTATCAACTGTAATCTGAACAGGCTATATAGGAGAAATCAGAAAAATGAATGAGACTAGACTGTGCTGTGCCATGGCAGAAGAGTAGACATATAAAATGACCTTCTTAGGATGACAAAACAGGAAAATTTCAAAGGGGATTGCAGAGATTCTGGCTATGAAATAGAAGGTAACAGATGCACATGGAGCTGCCAGGCTGACTGACACTGTACTGCAAAGGCACCAGGGAGGAGTGTTTCACTGCAGAGTGAAACTCAGTACCAATGATCTGATGTTTACATCACACATGCTCTAGACCAATTGGTCCCTTGCACTGAATGACCATTAGCAGTGTGTCCCTGCACCTATCTTTTGTTTTGTTTTTAATTTCACCTGAAAACAATCCAGTCCATGCACTCTAAGGCTGCTCAATAACAGAAAACAAAACACGTTAAGGAGAGATGACCATAGGTCCTTTGAAAGTCCATTCCTGATCATAACTAAAAAGTTAATATACAGGCATTCTAGCAGAGGGAGAAGTGGAATGATTTCCATTGAGTTAACTTCATTAGTGACATTTATTATTTTAATCTTTGTACAAATGTTAAGTAGTCAGAGGGAAAGGGGAAAATAAAGGACCACAAAAAACCATAAATGAGAAATAGTGACAAAAAAGAGGAAATGTTCAATAATTCCAGAAGTAAAGGCATCTTCAACATTAATTTCAATGACAAAAAGAAAAATTCCAAGAATGTAGTTGCAAGTTTAGAGATGGAAATGATAAAAGAATAACACAGAAGAATACTACTTAGCAGAGTACTCAAGTTGTAAAAACTCAGATCTAAGTCAAAGTTTCAATCCTAAAAACAAAACCAGAAGAAGTAAGGAAATTGTCATGCTTATGGATAGGAAAACATATTTATCTGTGAAAACACAGTGAGAGCTAGAGGAATGTTAAAAAATAACAGAAGACTGACATACGGGAACCAGTAGGAATATTTGCTGTTAAATGATCTTCCTGGATACTACGAAAAACAGACAGACATTAGAAATGAAGGGGTTGACAAGCACTGACTCATATGACAGAAGTAGTGAAGGACACAGAAAGAACCAACATATACTGAAGAAAGTCTATGCTGCTTCTAAAGTCTCCTAAAAAATTGTTCCCAAACAATGTTAAACAAGAGAGAAAAAGCTGATGTAGCAAAAGAACTAGAATTAGGAACTGCTACAAGATTATCTAATCTTCAAAGATAAAATACGAGAATGCAACTGAAAACAAGAGAATTAAATGGAAACTTGTCTATCCCATCTCCAAAACAGAATAAAGCAAAATATCCTGTTCAGATTTGCTATTTGCTACTACCTTTTGGTTATATATTATTTGGGGAGGTGCACACAATGCACACAACTTCTGTCATGTATACTCTACCTGTCTCTGGTGAGTTTTTGTTCGCCGATGGAGATGAAGGAATCGGTCACAATCTGTGCACAAATTCCCACAGACATTACATAAAATGATTGCAGCAGTTTCACCATCATCATGGTTATCACACATTGGCTGAAAAAAAAGAAAAAGAAATAATTTTTCTTATTAAGTCCTTCACTCCCTTTCAGCATCTGTTTTTATTCTCCCCTCAGTCCCAAACCCCACACCTCCCTTCCACTCTATAAAGGCAGATAAAGAGCTTGTTTTGGCTATTAATGCTATCTTTAAAATAATCAGTATTTAAACAACTACTCCTTAACACAAACCCCCTCAATTTATGACACCAGTTTTTCTGATATTCTTCATCTCACATTTTGCGTGATGCAGCAAAAATGTGTTTTTCAACAATATAGTTGACACATTGTTTTCAATTAGTCTGAGAAGAGATTTGTGGTAACAACAGATTACGGGCATGTTAAGAGGAAAGTTCAGAGATGTGAGTACTCAGGTCAGTCAACAGGAATGATATTTACCCTTCATTACTTTGATATGGTACATTTACTCTGTTCAAACATCTAAACAAAGCTGTAGGTCATCCATAACTCAGAGACAGTATGGTTGAAGTAACGAACTTCAAAATCCATCATAAAATTAAGTTGCTCTACTGAAATTTTTTCAATGCAGCATGGTACTGCTTTGCAGTTCAAAATATCTGAACAAACAGACTTCAACAACTGATTTTGATTATGCATACAACTGAGAACAAGTTTCCACTGTAATCCCAAAACAAGTGGTTTCCACAATACTCTTAGGCAACTTAGAACAGAGTTCTTTCAAAGCAGTTCTGGTAGGGAGACACACAGTTCACCTCAACGTCTGAATTTCCTGATGTAAAACAGGATTGAGGAATTTCAGGCTGGGTTCAGCAGCTTGAATGCCTGCTTGATAATGTTTTAGATGCTCCTCTGACATTTCCAAGTCCCTTGACTTGCTTAATCACCTCAGAAACCTCTGTGTCTGCTTCCTTCTTCAGGAGAGTTTTAGTCCTTGCTGCTGCTGCAGTTCTATGCCTCCTTTATCCTCTTTCTACCTACACTAAACTGCTTTTGATGCTTCTTTGCCCTAAGTATCCTCAGTTGCTAGCGCACAGTCTTCCCTTGCCTCCCACAAGGATCCACCTAACCAAGCTATAACCAGCTTCATTATTTTGCTCTTTCCAGACTGGTATTAAAAAAATCATAAGCTTTTTGTCATACTGAGAAGTATGGACAGAATCATATTCCATATCAAATTTATAAATCCTCTGAGTAAATGGTAGTTTTACTAAATTCAGTTAGGAGGAGTTTCTCTCTCTTTGAGGTAATCATTGTCTAGGGAGATGGGGAAGAGGAAGCTAAATTGCAGAGAAGTAGTTATTGAGTAACACTAAAGAATTGATTTTATTTTGTGACAGAGATTAAGACAGAAGAACGAAAAAGCTCTTGATAAAGGGTGCTGTATAAACTGAGTCAATCTACTAAAAAAACCATCCCACAGGTGTTAGGAAGGCCTTGCTTCATCCTGAGTAACAGCAGAATTTCAACCTTACTGTTTTAAGCTGGTATTTCTGTTTTCTGAGCATTGCTCGTCTAGAACACAAACACTTCAAAACTGTATGTACAATCTCCACTGGGAACAAAAGGGAGAAAGGCAAAGTTTACCTTTCTCTATCATTATTCTAAATTCTTTGACAACTGAATAAATCAAAATAAACACAAAAGCATATGATTTTCAGCCTCACCATCTGTTTCTGTTGCCCGTCCTTTCCCATCCATCTTCCTGAGGATAGTCTATCAACATGATCTTGATCAAGTACACAGAGGGATGCTAAGGCCAGCCACAGCTATTGAAAAGCAAGGTAGAATTAAATGTCTTAGACATATTAAAACCAAACCCCAACCAAATACTGAAGAGATAAACTTTGGCAGATAAGAATGTCACTGTTACCTGCAAACTCTATTATTGTTAGCTGAAGCCTGCTCATACAACGCAAGTTTTTTATTTTCCAAAAGAAGTCAGGAAAACAGTAAAACTTATTGAACTTTTGGGAGCTACTTTGTTTCTTTCAGGTATGTCGCTTTCTGATTATAAATTCAGTAGTTAGCACACAAGAGAGAAAAAGCGGAGAAAGATCAACCAAATCGCACCAAATCGCATCATGAAGAAATGCGACAAATACAGACTTGCACATTGCTCCCAAGCATTGCGGGCTTTGGGGGAGTAGAAATTCAAGAACACAGACTAATAAAAATAAAATCAAAACCAAAAACAATTCCCGCAAAAACTTGAGCTTAATGAGACTGGTTTCCCTGTGTTCCCTCCTCACTGCACAGGGCATTTGAGATTATCTAGAAAAGGGTTCTGAGCTAACTATTCAAAGGAAGCTTTTCTCTCTTCTTCTCCATTGACTACAGCAAAATCCTGAAGAGATGAGCTACATGAAGATAATTTGTCAGTAAGCCTGCAAACCAAACTGAAAGGTACTTGACAGCTGCTTTTTGGAATAGTTTTTAATCAAATGCTTGATTGGAACAAAATTGTTTTTGTTGAGAATCTTTATCGGACTCTCCCCCTAAAACCACACCTCCACAGCAGAACTATGTTCAGTAACAGGAGCAGCTGGGTTGACATTTAGGGCTCCTCTAAGAACTGATTAAACTAATATAATGACAGCAGGAGCCAGTGGTAGTCCAAGACTGTGTCCTTCGGAAAGCAGAGATTATATGAGTACCAAAAATGATGAACAACTGGTACAGCTTTTTGAGATGGAAAACAACACGAGCATCAAATGCTTGAAACCACTGCAAACCTCTTACTTTTACATGTAATTATTATGCTCCAGAAGCTAAAACCTGTTCTTTCTAAGATAGCAGGAATGCCATAGTTTACAAATATGCTTTTCATGGTATATCAAGCAATCTACGAAGGTTAAATTAATGCTAGTTTCTAGAAAAGATTAATGGAAAAAGTAAGGACCAAGAAAAGAAAAACACACCAGGTAAGCAATAAAGGGCTCAGCAAATAATTTTTTGTTTTGAGACAAACACAGGTAAAGCATAGCTTAATTGTCCTAGAGAACATCTATTACTGAGTGTTTTCATAATAGGCTTGAGATGGGGCAGCTAGCTAATTACCTAGAAGTCAAACCACTTAAAATAATTGCTTGGAGAACAGGAAAAAGTGCAATTTTCCACTCAGATGATCTCACAGATTTAGTAAAAGGCAAGTATGACAAACTTAAAGCAGAATTATTTCAATAATATACCCCCAAATGTACACTTATTCTTTATTATTTCTGAGATACCCAGGACACATATTTAATTATAATTGAGTTTTGACTTGTGTATTTCTGCCACAAAGAAGACAACTCAATCTGCTGGGACTACAAGGAGAGCAAAACTTTTATTCGGACAAACAGTGACTGCTTTAGGATACCTGTCCATTATGGACACTGCCAGATTTGGAGAATAGAAACTATACTGTATGCACTGTTTCTTGAAGCAACCTATATAAGGAATTTTGTTCTAAAATATAGGAAGGTTCTTGGATGGGCTCCTACTGCACATTTACAATGAACTAATGCTAAGTTTAGTGAAGTTCTTACTCTGGTTGTTGCAATGCACCTCACTGGTGATCTGTACTCTTCTTCCATTTTGGTCAGAGCTATGATGGTTTCTGCAATAGCATTCTTTGTCACACGTGACCAAGCTTCCGACAGATGACCCTGTTGAAGAGGAAACTCAATTTAATACAGCTTCTATTAATATAATAAATTATACTACATTTATTAAAGCTGCTGCAAAACATCACGTTAGGATCTTAAATTAGACCAGAAAGAGGAAATTGGGGATAACTTTGATAAACCTGGTGTTTTCATAAGAATTATCTGGGTTGGAAGGGATCTTAGAGATAATCCAGTTCCAACACCCTTGCCGTGGGTAGGGATACCTTCCGCTAGACCAGGTTCCTCAAAGCCCCATCCAATCTGGCCTTGACTTTCAAATCAGACAGATCTGGTAAAAATTAGCCCTCAAACACTCAGGTGACTGACTGAGGTCTCCGAGCAACTACTGAAATAAATAACTTGGAAGGGGTAGAGGGCATATGATTTGAAGAATAGAAAGTCCTATTCCTAAAGCATCTCCCATCCCTTCTAGAGACAGAAAGATGCTGAGCTGGAGCATGGATAAGTGACTGTAAACACAGCACACAGATCACAGTGGGTTCCTAGGGAAATCAGCTTCACACACGTAGCTCAGCCTTCCCAAATACTCTCCCACAGTTCCTGTATTTGAAAAAAATAAAGAAGCGTACACAGCAAACATCAGAACTACAGCATACTTTCCAATCTTTAACATTCTGAGACTATGCCACTGACTCATACCCTCAAGTTTCTGATTCAGAGACTGCTGCATCCTTCAATTCTTAACGCAATCTCTAAATTTCTGAACTTCATGCTAAAGGTGACATATAATTGAGATTCACTGGACTTTAAAAGGAAGCTATAGTGACTAACTCAGATCTAGGTACCTACACATTGCAAATATTGAAAGAGTTATGTGAAAGGAATCAAATCTGTAACTCTTACAAAAAGGATAGTAAGACTGCTGATAATTAGCAGCTCTAAAAGGCCTCAGAGAGAAAGGTTGTGAAACACAGACACACTTTAATTGTAACTCTTATGAATTGTGAGATTCTGAAATCTCGTAGTCAGAATCAACAGTAGCAATTGCAGACAACTCCCATCCAGCTTCAGCAACTTTGAGAAGGAACCTCCTTCATCTAAGTACAGTGAATGGTTTAGAAAATAGGACTCCCAACCTAAAGACATTGAGAAACCTTTCAGAGGATATTCACAGAGGAAAATCTGGGTAATTTAGAACATTTCACTGAAATACGTGTAGAATTAATGAAAATAAAACCAACTACCAACTAAACTCCTTTCTGCATGACATATACAAAACATTTGTTTCTTTTGCCAATATTGTTTCTGGGAAATAGCTGATTCACTTTCCATCATTTTTTCTGCCAAAAAACTTGTCTGAAGCAGACACAACTATGCAAAATTTAAGCCCAGATAGTTAAAGTAATAAGCAGCTACAAATATATATTTTAGTGACGGAAAGAAGTCAATCTCAACCAGAAAATCCACACATTAAGTCTACATACAGTTACATGAAAACAACAGTATTACTTTACTTCATGCATAAGTTTTACTTTTCAACTGAAGTTGTGAGTGCTCAAGATTTAAAAATTAGGCTCCTAAGTTAATACTATTAGAAAATAACTCACAATTATTGTTTGCCTTTCGAATTTCTGGTACAAGTGACTTATTTAAAAGCTTATTTCAAAACTGGATTTCTGTTTAGCCGAATCAGAACTCAGTTGCTACTGCTCTTAGCCCTAGACTCTACCCACAAAACTATACTTTTTTTCCTTGAGACCAATTCACACTTAACAGCTCAAACCAATCCTAACTGTAATAGAAGGTAATGAAAAAAATGTACTCTTCAATATCAAAAATATTTGAATATCCTCCACACATTTCAAGGATAGAAACTCACTGCTGCCATGTCTTTAATGAGTTTAATGATGATCTCTGAAATCTGTGTAGGTGTTGACCCCTTCATCCACCAATGACTTTCACCTCGCCGAATATAGCTGCAAAGGACATATGGTAATAGATGAAATAAGCTCAAATAATTAGCTACTATTCGTCAAAATCCAGCACAAAGAAATAGTGTACATATTCAGCACAGAGTAGGTTGAGGTTTGTTTCTTTTTTAAATCAAACTCACTGATAACATGTCATGGTCAAAGTTTTATACAATTTTTTCCATTTATAAAACAAAGATTAGAAAGACAACATAACTGACTTCTATGAATGTGCCTTTAGATTGAGAATATATACATGTTTTTAAACAAACCTGGAATTGAAGATCATTGGAAGTGTGACTGTAGTAACTCCTTTGCCTGCAGTAGTGCCAGCTGTCCCTGTGATAGTAGTTCCTTTGGCTTTTAGCTGTACAGTGAGAGCTTTGGCAATGCATCCCAAAAACATGTCCAAGATACCTAGCTTATTCCAATCTCCTTTTTCTGTTGAATGAATTATATCACTTATATCTGCTGGTGGAAGAGACTTCACCCCTATAATACTAGCCAGGCGACTAGGGGTTACCTCGGGCAAAACACGTCTCAGCAATGATGTTACCTGGAGAAAAAAAATCAGAACACCACAATTCTTACCAAGACAGCTGGAATTTTCAAGCAAAATCAAATAAAGTCTTTCTTCTTCTTCACAAGTTATTTCTGTGCTTAATTACTCCAGTAAGAAATTCTACAATATTTCTATCTTGCGGTGAAGTTTTTATTAATGTACGTAGTGAGACAGGCCCAAAGAGTCTAGAACTGATATCACTCAAACAATACTTAGTCTTCACATAGTAACAAAATTATGTTTGGTAACTATGAACTTAAAGTGTGATACAGATGTTTGTACAACTCCTATTTGCTTGCACAATACAGACGTTGTCACCCACTTTACATGTATTATTTACGTGTCAGAAACTCTGTGGCAGAACTGTGAGAGACACTTTAGGCTTCTGAAAACAAAGTACTTGTCTTGAGGTACTGAAAATTATAATACTCTTTTCCCATTCCTTTCTTTTTCCTTTTGATAGTCTAACTGGAATTTTTTGCTGTGCCAATTGCTTTGGACCACACAGGAGTTGTTTTAAAATGACATGGTTCAACCTTACTAGCTGGCGAAACTCGGGTTGAAATTGCTGTATCATGCAAAGTTTGGTCCAAATCAGCACGAAAGCTGATGAAAACTTCAAAACTTAACATTTCATGTTTAATTTTGCAAGCCTTCCATGTTTTCTTGAAAACCTATTGCGTATCTGCAATATATCAGAATTATTAAGCAGGGCAGTATCTGCCTCCAGGCAAGTTGAGGTGTGAGATTTTAACAGTTTAAAAATTGTAAAAAGAAGAATAGAGAGTATGAGACGTAAAAACTTCTGCAACAGAAGCTTAAAATCCACCTAAAGAAGGCACAGCAGGTAGCAACATGAAGATAGTGCATTAACTGTACTAACACAAATATTATATACATTTATATATTTATGTTGCATTATGTGCAAAAATATATATATATATACACACTCACACAGACAACACTGCAATTCAGAAAGAGACAGATATTAAACCTCTGCTTGAGGGTACCAAAAGTAGAAAGGAACTGTCTAATTCTACACTACTACACTTAGAGCTTGAGTGTAAGACAGATGCTAAGGATTCACGCCAGATCCATAACAGACTCTGGTAATTAAAAACCTCTCATCTTACTTACCTACACAGACTACATGGGCATTATATATACGTAATATGAAATACTCAAAAACCACTGCATTCTTAGGTGCTGTTCATGTGACAGACATTTCTACCATGCTTTACTTGATGGCAACTTTATGGAACAGGTCCTACAGGAGCCAGCTCAGAAAGATGCCCTCCTTGATCTACTGCTTGCCAACAGAGTGGATCTCAAAAGCAAAATGGAGATTGGTGGTCATCTTGGACACAGGGACCCATGAAGCGATTGAGTTTAAAATCTCTGTTGACAGGAGGCAAAGTGCCAGCAAAACCTCAGTTCTGGACATGAGGAGAGCAAACATGAGGCTGCTCAGGGAATTAGTGAGTGAAGTTTCCCAGGTAAGTGTTTTTGCAGGTGCTGGGGTCCATCAGTGCTGGTTACTTTTTGAAGATCACCTCCTAAAAGCACAGGAACAGGCAATTCCCAGATGCTTGAAGTCACACAGGCAGGGCAGGAAGCTGAACAGGAATCTTGTCTTAGAAATAAGGCAAAAAAGGAAGGTGTATGTCCAGTGGAAGCAAGTGACGTGAGAAGAATACAAAGATGCTGCTTGCCGCTGTAGGGACAAAATTTGTGCAGCCAACACTCAACTGGAGTTGAAGCTGGCCAGAACCGTGGGGGACAATAAGAAGTTGTTTTTCAAATATATTAATGGCAATAGGCAGTGTAAGAACAACACGGTGTTCTGTGTGCAGTTTTGGGCACTGCAATATAAGAAAGATTAAGGAAGGCAATGAGGATGGTGAAGGGCCTTGAAGGCAAGCCATAAGAGAAGCAGCTGTGGTCACTTGGTCTGTTCAGCCTGGAGAAGAAAAGGCTGAGATCTCACTGCAGTCTGCAACTTCCTTGTGAGGGGAAGAGGAGGGGCAGACACTGATCTCTTCTCTCTGGTGACAAGTGACAGGACCTGAGGGAATGGCCTGAAGCTCTGTCAGGGGAGGTTTAAGTTGGATGCTAGGAAAAAAATTCTTCATACAGAATGTGGTTGAGCACTGGAACAGGCTGCCCAGTGAAGTGGTCACAGCACCAACTCTGACAGAGTTCAAGAAGCAGTTGGACAATGCTCTCAAGCACATGGTGTTATTCTTGGGGATGGTGCTGTGCAGGCCAGGAGTTGGACTTGATAATCCTTGTGGGTCCCTTCCAACTCGGCATATTCTGTGACTTAAGGTCTAACCTCAACCAGCAAAATCTGTGCTTCATCTGTTACAAGGATTTAGCAAAACAGTCATTAGTCATCCCACAATTTTAGCTGTCACTGTGCCCTGAGGTGAAACACAATAATAAAAGGGCAAGAATTAACTATTGCCTCCTCAAATCATGTAAGTATTTTCCAACATTTAGAGCATATGCATCTCACATAAATGGGAGTAACTGTGTAGCTCTCTCACACCCCTTCCCCACAATGAAACAGCACGAGATCTTACTAAAAAATAAGTCAGCTCACCAGCTTCCTTCAAACCTGAAAACTTCACCGCTTTGTGTACAAAAATCCTATTTGAAATAAATAGACAAATCAGCCTTTACTCTTCATACATGTGAAAAATGGGAAATTAACATGTCTGATATTTTAAAAAAGCCCTCTGGTTCTTGCAGTTATATGTAATAATTCTGGACAATGCTGTCCTCTATGAATAGACAAATGCAATATATGAACTTTAAGTCCTTTTTTTGGAATGTAATATTGGTCTAAATTTAAGTACTCTCAGTCACAAGGCAGTGCAAACTTCAGAATCTGAACTTTCATCTTGTAATGGGAATTCTTAGTCACTGCAACACAAAGAAAATTCTTGACAAACTGAACATACATAACACGACAAGGATGAAACTGTTTAAAAGATGAAAAACTGGGCTACTGTGAAGCAAGGTTCACTGAATAGTGTGAAGTTCACATTCACTGAAGAATCCTCTGCAACATCACTTCCCAAAAGAAAGATGTATGCTTATGCAAAAGATCCCACCCATTAGGATTACACATAATACATAATTACTAACTGTATACCACTTCATTTCAGCAACAACCCCTACCAAGGAAATTTTATGTTCCTTTGACGTACGGTTTGAAAAGGAAATTTACCCTGCCCTATTCACAATCCTTCAGAATAAAGACAAGAAAGCTAAAGAACAATTCTTCTCTACAGCATTTCAGTTTACTGATTTAGGTTCATGATGACTTAAATGTTAGTTAAGCCATTTTGGGTTCTTACACCTCAGTTCTGCCTCTTGGAGACAGATGATTACAAACTTGCTCAAAAGTGACTTTGTTTTAATTTCCTAACAGTAGCCCACCTTGTCTTCAGCACCGTTTGTGCTTCCTACAAATAGTCTTATTCAGTCAAATTGTGGTGGTGCTGAAGTATATATATATTTATATATCAAACACATAAAACTTTCTAACCCCTCTAAAAAACTCGAAAACCACCCTCAAACCTGACACTCAAATTCCCAGAAGAAATTCTGTAGGTTTTTTTACCTGCACAATTTTTGGATTCTAAAGACATTTTTCTAGGAATACCAAGACATTGAAGGAGCAGTTAGCACTGACCTGCCTCTGCACCCTGGGAGAAGCAGTGTGTAGCAGTGAGAAGAGATCCTGGAGCAGAGTGAGCTGCTGGGCCAGGTACTGCCGGCCCACATTGGAGCCGCTGAGCGCCAGGACCATGGACAGCAGCTCGAAGCAGTAGGCGTCTGAAGAGGCATCCTCGTCACTGGGCTGCGAGTTGGCGTTCTCTTTGCTGGAGATGGCGTGCTCCCATTCCTCACGGACACGCGTCGCCTCCATCCGTATGGCCTGCACTATGTGGGCACACACCTACCCAAACAGAATCCAAATACAGAGTAGCTCTTCAAAACTTTTAGAAAGGGAAAAGATTGTGGTTTAGATACCTTCACAAAAACCTATGAAATCTGGCCCGTGATTAAATTACTTTTTAACCTAAGTTCAAATGAAGAATAAAATGCTGAATTTGCTCATTATTATTCTGGAAAATTTAAATGAAATTATTTTAAATTGAAATGATTTTTAGTTGAAATTATTTTTTATATTATTTTAGTTCCTGCCTTTTAGTTTACTTTTTACATAGAATTCAGGATAAAAAACCAAAACCCATGTAAATCCCCTAAGAAATACATTTACTCAATACACAAAAAAGGACTAATTTAAATAGTCTCTTGTTTACTTTAATAATCAGGAAGCTTAAAAAAATTTTAGTAACAATAGCATGTTAAAAAGCTTTTTTTAAGAGATTTTGATGTTTACTAAGATGAG
Organism: Ptilonorhynchus violaceus; assembly: GCA_013397565.1. Taxonomy (NCBI): domain Eukaryota; kingdom Metazoa; phylum Chordata; class Aves; order Passeriformes; family Ptilonorhynchidae; genus Ptilonorhynchus; species Ptilonorhynchus violaceus. The sequence goes on along the minus strand of VZRJ01001052.1, from coordinate 1,618,522 downwards.
TGACAAAAGAGTAGATTCTGCTTAACTTACTAAATTAACAGTTTTCAAAATTAAGCAATAGCTCTTTTATTATTGTGAAAATCTTCATGGCAATGTTTGTCTCATTATAGGTAAAATAACGATAACATACAAGATGCTTTAGTAGGTATATTTTTAAAAAATTAAGTATTCCAAACAAAGAGAAATACATTCTCCAACTACTGCTTTATGTTAGAAAAAACCCCCAAGTTAAAAAACCCTGCAAACCCAAACTTTCATTGATTGTAGAAAAGAGTAACTCAAGAATCTATGCACTGATCACCTCTTTCGAATTAAGTTTTATCACACCTAAGTACTTTTTCATGATAGAAATGGAGAGAAAATATGCAAACTACGAATCTAAACTCTGTCACTGAATCTTGCCTAGACCTTTACAAAGGTCTACTATTATGCTGCTATTACTGATTAACATGATTAAGTACCATTTACAACTCAACTCTAAAATTTTTGAAATTGAGTTTAATAGGGTAGGGGTTTTTATCCAATTAAAATTCATTTTTTCAGTCTCAATTTCAGCAGAGTTTTCATATAGAAAAAATGCACGTAGTATTTAAAATATAAACCAAAATTTGTTCATGAAGAACTAGAGAAAAACTAGAAGTGTCAAATAAACAGTCCTATACTCATTGAAAATGAGCATATTTATTATAAGACACCAATATTTAATCCTCAAATAATTTCAAAAGGAACAAACCTGTTTCTGTAAATTCGTCAGTTTGCTCCGGCTGAATATGATTCCTACCATGTGCTCCTTCAGGTCTGCATCTGATGTTGCCTTCATAGAAAGTATATTTAATATTAGATCAAAAGTTTCAGGAGCATTTCCTAATTACAGCAGCAATTAACATGGAATGTATCAACAGACTGTTTTAGAAGTTTGCAGCTATTTTTTACAGAGAATATATATATATATCTATAAGCAAGATCAATTTAACTATGGTTAATAAATACCTCTGATGCATTGACTTTATAAGAGGAATTTGAACATGAAATGAAATAATAAGAGAAACAAGTGGAGTGCAGTTTCTTCATACTTTTTCTCTAAACATTAACAGAGCCTCTCTTGAGGCACAAGATAATAGGCAAGGGTCTTCAGGTTGACCATTACTACAAGTGTTAAGTATTTTTCTAACTGTAGGCATCATTTGTGCCACCATTACTACAATGTTTCCATTACATGCATATGCCTCACTTATAATACATTATTAAAAATATTATATAATTTTTTTAAATGAAACAATTGTGACATTTTACTTCTGTTTTGATCTGGAAATTATGTAGCATAAGAAATGGGACAAATACTGAAAATCATGCTGGATCATTTTTTTCAGAAAAGTATTATTGATAGAATACAAATAAATACATTGTGTACTTTTTCTTCTCCTTCTGGGGAAGACAGCAGTGCTTTTTCTTCTTGTTCTGGGGTTGGCTCAGCATCTCCAGAGATGAGTTTTCCAAATACCTGGAAGAAAGACAATGACAATTAGCATATCTCAAAGATAAACTTGTGCAGGTGTGACACTTTACATTAAAACATAAAGCACTGAAAGTCTACAATTTATAGTAACTTTTGCTGTATAACACATCATTAAAATCCCACCTGGGATGTTATAAGTCTGAATACTCGCAGCGTCTCAGATTCACAGTTTCTTTGTTGAGCTACACTTGCAGAAATCTGGCCTGCTATTTTAATGCTTTCACCATCTTTCCATCCAAGAATTTTCACTTGTCGAACTCTCAGTGTGTTCTCCGGACCCTTCAACTCAATTTTGATGATGTGATTATCACCCCCAGGAAGTTCACTGGTTACCCAGCCAATATGTCTTGAATCCAAGTCTACCTGTTAAAGAGGAATACAAAGTTGGGAACTGACATTACATCAAACACACCTACCTCTAAAACAAACCCATCATATATCACTGCAACAAACACCATGCCAGCAATGAAAATTTCAACCTGAGCAGTAAGACTTCTGTTTAATTATAAAAATATTCCACCTTGTGAATTCAGATTAAAAAAAAGCCTCAAACTTAAAAAATGACATACAGCCATTTCTTTTTTGTCTTTAAAGCTTATTAGAAATAGAGGCATACCTATTGCTTTTATCCCCAAAGCAACAGTTCACATATTACAAAACAACTCTTAAAACGAATATTTGCTTGCTACTTCAATGAAGAAAGAAAAAAACGCTGCCATAATGTAACTGAAAATATAACACACAATTATCAGTAGTTATGTTATTCCATCTCTATTCACATAAACCCCTGCCAAAGAAATTGTTACTCTGTGGAAGTCAATGTCTGCTATTCTTATCAGCACATGCAGTACTTAAGAATGGTAAAAAAGAGAGATGAACTGTATCAAACTAAGTTCATTTTAAAATAAGTGCTGTTTAAAAAAAGAGAACATAAAGAATGCTATATGAAATAATATATTTCATATAAAATTGCAATGTCTCTATGGGAAACCAAACACAGAGGGTGCAGTGCATCACATCATTGCTCAGAGAAACCCAAGCCCTGAGCCAGGTGAAACCTGGCTCAGAGAAACCCAGCCCTCTCCTATCCACAGGCTCATTTATAATCAAGCTAATATTAGTTCTTTCCCATTTCTACACTAATTCTCGATGTCTGCATTGAACTGCTGCAGTAGACAAGAGTGACTTTTTATTTTTTTTTTAATACCATGAGACAGGGTACAGTATGTGGGTGTGCTTGAAGGTAAAAAACTGTTCGAGAAGTGTTAGAGCAAAGAGGGAGCAAAGCTGAATCAGTTCCTGCCTGTGTTCCAGGAGTCTTTTTTGGAAGCCTTCTACAGCTGAAACGATAAGTTATCATGTAGTAATTAAAAATAAATTAGTCTAAGGAACATTTTATATAACCCTGTTCTGTTTCAGTAGAAGAGTAAAAGCTTGATCAACAGTCAGTATACATGACTGAATCCTGTCATTAATAATACAGTATTTTCCAAGGATTAGTATGACGCCTGATATTTGCAAAGTAATTTATCTACCACAAGAAATGGAAACTATTTAATTAGAAAAATCTCTGCTACATGCACCAAAAATGACAGCAATTTTTCTATGTCAACTGTTAAAATATTTACCTGCTTTATTCTGCAGAGATCTTCTACTGCCTTGCCAGTTAGGAAGGTCATGGAAGTCACTTTGTTCTGCAACAGACAAGCAAAATAAGAATGAAAACACTTCAACTGAGACAGTTCTGACTACTTCTATATTAGGAGAGTACATACATCAAAGACAAAAGTTGCTTCATTACAAAAAGAAAATTGAAAGCAATCAAAAGCAAGAACAAAGGATTCCAAAATACAGCTCTCTAAAAAAGTCTGCTCTTTGTATTAAAAGCCATAATTGAAATAGAGATATATTTGTAACATTACTGTACAGATCAATAAAAAAGAATGTAGAAAGTCTAGAAAATTTGGAAAGCTCCTTACTTCAATGCTTCTACAGAAATCATGAGCAAGAAAAGTAACTTCAAATAATTGATTGAAAATGCATCTGAAATTGAATGTGCCACTACAACTGCAAATTCAGACAGACTGGTGTGATAATAGCAGTTCCTGCTTTCAAGATCACAGGATTTGGAAACTTTACTTTGAAATGTAAACTTCTGAATTAGAATTACCAACAGACAAAGAAAAGAGCGCTTCCTGTTTGATGAATACATAAAGCTTGGGACTATGCAGCTTCATTGAGAGACACTTAATTTTATTTTCCTCTTACCCCAAGATCTCTGGAATTGTCTACATGAACACAAACATAACGTGCATTTATTCCTTTTACGCAGTTAATTGTGATGTTTTTAGTTTTGTTTTTATCCTCATCTCCTGACTCCCAGAATGTTTCTGTAGACCCATCTGTTAAACTACCAATCATGGCAGGTCGGCTTGATGTTTTAATGTCAACAATGCTGGTTAGGTCTTTCAGACAAACCACTATACATAGTTCCTGTGAAAACAAAAGAAAATATTTAAAATAGTTGAGAGAAAGCCCAAATACAGGCATGATTTATAATTTTTAAAATCACACAGACATTTCTGTTCTGAGAAAATTGCTCTCCAAGAAATTTGTAATTTATTGGTTCAAATTATTCAGTCCTTTAAACCAAAGGAAATATTAGTAGCAAAGAGCTGAATATTTTAGCAAATGCCTAAATGTATTAATAAATGGAAGAAAACACTTTAAAAAATATTAAACAGAAGTATTAATTCATGCTCCTTGGAATAACAGAAGAAAAAAGATCGAAGCAAAGAAGAACTGAAGTACACAATATTTAAAAAGTTAACTCAGTGACACAACGGACTACAAGACATTCCCCAAACACTTCATTTGCAAACAAGCTTATAAGCACTGCTCCAAAATTTAGGTTTGAGTGACATACAGGCTAAGGGTCATTATTTGAACCTCAAAGCTAAATATGAGAACATAAATATCAGCAACAAGATCCCTACCTGAGACACTTTCAAGGAAATACGACATTGCAACAAGGAATCTTTTCATTTAAACCGAATCATCATAGGAAGTAGAGGCTGTTGACAAATGATCTCTGTTTCTGAGAGGAAGCTGTAATACTTGCCTGATTCATGACTTCAAAACCAGACTGAACGCTGATGCTAAAACTCTCTTCACTATCTCCATCATCAGATTTAGACAAAATATTGTTGATATGATGAAAAACATTGCTCTGGTGCAGGAACTGGTGATCAGATTGTTTGAATTTAAGACTCCAGCACCTGAAAACATGTTTAGTGGACTTTAAATTTTGAATGTTGTTAGAAGACAAAGCTTACCAGTGAAACTATTATTTACATTTTTCCTTCTGAAAATATTTTCTATAAACATTTAACTTCAAATTTTGCAGGATCTCAAGTGTTTCTATGCATCATTTTGGGGAAAGCAGGAATAAACTTAGAGTTTTAATAGTAAATGCCACCATTTTTATTCATTTTGTGTGAGACATACATAGAAAAAATCTCAAACAGTTTAAAGATACTGTATATTCAGGTGACAGATTTCTCGGCAAAAGGCATTACGCTACCACACACAAATTTACAGAAATACAATACCACCATATTATTCTGTCATATGTTTTCTTTTTCACAGTGAACACAGAATAGAATTTAAGAATGAGTACATTTCTCTCTACAAAGTCTTTTATACTATTATTTATATGTATAAACACACACATGTGTCTTCTACATGTATCTTTCCTAATGGTAAGGATAGACGTACTCCTTCTCACACGAAGTTTTCAAGCTTCCTATCTACATTGCAAAATCTTTTAACCTATAATTCTACATTTCCAGCCTTTTAAGAATTTTCTTGACTTGTGCTTACCTTAAGGCCATTTGCTGTAATGCACTACCACTGGGAAGAGACATCATAAGATCAGAGATTGTCTGAAGAAGGCGATGGAAAGTGTGGGGTAAGGGGTGAGCAGCTTCCCCAGCAATCACTATATCTGACAGAGGGTGTTCACATACTCTTGTGTCTTTTTCCTACAATGCAAAGTAATTTGCATGTTATTAACAGACTTTCTGAGAAAAAAGGTTATGTAAACTAAAACATTCATGTTATTTGCTTTAAGAATAACTGCAACAATCTTACAATGAATGTGAACTTAAAGTAGTTCCTGTCAGAGAATTTTTACAGCAAGTTACACATGAGACTCAAACAGGGAATTCGGAAAGTTTACTGTATACTGCCAAGTATTTCTCACGATTTAAAGATGTGAAATACTACACTGCAATAATTTGAAAACAAAAAAACAAACTAGAAAAAGTAACATTTTCCAGCTGTTAAAAACAACTTTGTTTGAGCCACAAAACCCACCCAGAGCAAACGTGATAACTAAGCTAATGTTTCAGTTGCTGCATTTTGTTAGAGCTGTGACAATAAGAATTCTTAGCTAAGGTGTGTCAATACCAGAACAGCAACATACCAGGTTACAATGCTGAAAGTACTCATTTAAGAGCATCTCATTTTAAAGATGGATTAGATTTGAAGTGGTAAAGATTATCGTGACTTAGTAACAGCAGTGGCATGATTTTTTTTTAGCTATTCTTTGTGGATATGATAATGTTTTAAATCAGAGCCTAGAAGTCTAGAAGAGATTGTATGAAGATATCTTTTGGAAGTGTGATATGTTAGACTATACCATTTTATATGCCACATTTTCAGAACTAACTATAGATTTTTCTTAAATCACTGAATTAAATATTTCTAGTGTATATAACATTACTTATTTATGTAATTATTTATATAAATACATATACAAAGAATTACATAAATTAACTGTGCATTTTCATAATTAACTATGGACTTTTCTTAGAACACTAAAAGACAGAATAAACCAAACCACAAAGCTTCTCTAAAAATATTTTCTCTTTTCTGTCTTCTCTTCATGGGGCAAAGAAAGAATAAAAAGCTAACTAAATTTTTTTTTAACAGACTAGCAATGTGCTTGCGTTTTGCTTTCTTATTTCCTGTGAATACTCAAAAATAATGCATTAAAAGACCATGTAATTCATCAGCACACAGAATGCGATGATTTAGAAGAAAGATTAATTTATGTCTACAAAATGAGTTCAACTACAATTTAAGGTTTTGTTTCACAAAGAGTGGATTAAGGAATTTTTTTTCACATAAAAATATTTCTAATTTGCCTACAAAATCAGTAGAGATGAAAGGAGTGCAGAACCACACTTACTTGTTCTGCATTTTCTTTATTTGATTTATTTTCTTCATCCTCCTCTTCTTCAGGCTCTACAGGTGCAGGAGTCAGGGAAGCCACAAAATGCCACAAAATATCATGAAGAGAAGTTGTCTGAATGACATTACAAAGAAGCCAGTTGAAAGCCTAAAACAAATTACATACAAGGCGTTACCACCTGGTTAAGCAAACCTGGAGTAAAACAATTTCTTAAACCATTCATGTAAGGAGGTGCACTGATGCTTTTGGAAAGGCAAATAATAACGCAAAGGTCTTCAAGTAAGACATATTGTTCTGTAGCTAAAACAGTTTATTAAAATGTCAACTATATTAGAGGGAACATCTTAAAAAACACTTCCAAGACAGAATTTACAACCATCTTATTTTAATCATACAAGATCCATTAGTAAATTAATACCTCCATGGCAAAGACTCTGCAAGCAGATTTCCGTAAGGCTTGTTTCATTGCTATTTCAAGTCCTTCCAGATCATGATGCTGGATTACAAATGCCAATACTGGCCACTGGAAATTTCTCTCTCCTTTGGAAAGAGAGCTGTGGGCGGAGATTAACCGAGAAAGTTCAGGAGATGGATGTCTCAGGAGAGAGGACCCCACTTCTATTCAAAAGCATAAAAATATGCATACATTAGATTCTTTGTGCATTTCAATTTTATAGGTACAGTAAGAATGAAAAGTAATAAAGGACTTTTAGAATAGATTTTTTTTTCTACGAGAAAATTGCATTAAAAAAGCTTTTAAAAAGAAAATTGATGATTTTTCAACTGAGAAAGAAAATACCACCTTCAGTTTTAAATCAGGCACGGAAGATTCACCACAAATTTCAGAATTACAGTAATCGAAGCCAATCTTAGGCTAATTCTGTGACGATTAACAAACACCTAATATTTATTAATAACTAATAAGTCACTACATAAATTAATAACAATTTTATAAAAATTTATAAATTACAAAAAAATTATATTTGGCTACAATTCCTAAGAAGAACTGCAGATCGTTGAATAATTGCTCCCTGCTTCTGCTGTCTGTGCTCTTACCCGCATCTCCACTGTTGACTCGTCTCCTGGGGATTGCCTTTACACGTGCTGGCAAAATTGAGTGCTGTTTGTCATATTCTGATGCAACAACTGAATATGATCTTTGAAAGACTGTGCGCTTTGCAAGGTCTGTATCTGTTATTGGACTGGTTTCCAAACTACAAAGAAATCAGTGAAGTAATACACCCATTAACAAATACATAGAGTATACCAGAATTATACATCAATATTAAATAAGGATACATGCATTTCATAATGACAATGCTACTATTGCATGGCACTTTGTCTTATGTACCTAATAACTGTTTAAATGCTGGAAAAGAAGGAACACGTATTAGAATTACACATGGTGAAAAAGCATGCAAGTGCTTTATAAACAAATGTAATGATGGACATGATAAGTTCCAAGTATTTATGTATTTTTTTTGAGAGATACAAACATTCAGATCATGCCTGAATTGAAATTTCAGACCAAACTTGTCCTAAAAATGCATGTGAAAACATCTATGAAGTGAATTTTTAATATGCAAGCCAACTGAAATTTAGAACTTTATGTGAAGTAATAGTTTCTATCATTACTAGCCTTAAAGTCAAATTTCAATTGCTAAGGCTATACCTCTGACATGTTTTACTCCTTACCTTCAGTGGACTTCTTACAGTCTGCAGAAGGATTCCCAGCTTATGCTGTCCCTATAGGCCTCAGGAGACCATGGTGTCCACAGTTTTAATAAAGGAATATACCAATACGATGCACTCTTAAGGAGTTTTGTTAGAAAAGTTCTATTTCTGAAAAGACTACATTATAGATTGTAGTATTCCAATAAACTGTTTTTGCAGTCAGTATGAAATATAACAAATTAAAAAAAAAAAACAGATTAAAAGCAAATTTTCTCTTCATTACATCCTCACTATAATATGAGGAATCACTGACATCTGAAAACACCGAGCATTTAAGTAGAATCTGGACTACTAATAGTAAGAGCCATTTTTTCCATGATGAAACAAGAATTTTTATACCTGTTTGAATTATTAATTTTACCACAGTAAACTTAATGAGTAAAGAAAGTGGCTTAACCTGACAGAAACCATCTAGCACTCTTGGTCCTAGATAGCATTGTCATTTCTTCAGTGACATTTTTATGTCTCACAGAACAAAGCAGCAACATTTGCTTTGAAAAATGTAAGGTAATGAAATTCCCTCCTGTTCAAACTTCCCTTCAGAATGAAATCCTGAAAGGAGAACAATAGCTACTTCCCTTCAAAATGGCCATTAATCTGCACTCAATCAGTTGTGGTAAAGAATAGATATACGGTCAAAAACTCCTGCTATTTTCAAAAAGTTTGCAACAGTTACAGTCCTTGGATTATTGATCTTTACATCATTGCTTCAGTTCTCGAGATTCTGGAAGAACTGTCTTTTTCTCTATGGGAAAATAAGCAGGTCTGAAGTAGAGATTATGGATAAATTTCCCTGTATACTAAGAGTCCTTATCAACTGAACAAACTTTTTTTGTATTTAGGTTGTAAACCCAGGACCTTTCTAGAAAGAAGTAACTGGTTTACAGTACAGTTAAAAGTTTCAAGTCTGGTTTGCATATTCCTTGCATATTTTCATATTCAAACATATTCCACTGCCAATGGTTGAAAGTATACCTGATGGGCTATGATTACTAAGATCTTCTAACTACTGTTTCATATGCTTTTGGCTTTTTTGCTGCCATTTCAGAGAGTGATCTAGGCTGATCTGATACTTCAGCTTCTTAACTGCAGCAATGTTTTCCTTTTTTTTTCTTTTAAATTGGTGTTATGCTACTGCTTTAACACTTTCATGGAGTACTTAGAATTACAAGGATGTACCTTGGGGGCATAGATTTCATGTTACTCTCTGGCTCTTCAAAGACATTGGGGCTTGCGTCAGGAGTCACAGAGATGTATGGTGCAGGTACTGAAGTTGAACGCAAGTATCTCATCTCATCCTGGAAGAGGTTGTCATCCTGGTACCCAACAAAATTTTCATGGTGATGCCTACATCAAATTAGATTTTTAAATCAGGATTAAGATTACAAGTTGCTGAAACACACAGATACACAAGTCCTTTGCCAATACATTTAGTCAGCCAACACGATTTGTTTACTCATCACCTACTAATGCTTTTAAGCTGGTTGTGACTTAAAATGGTCATGGAAAATACAGCAGCATTTTCAACCAATAGGGAGCAGGGATCACCCTTTGCTATCTTTTAGTATTTTCATTAGGTATTTCCAGAATGTATTTTAGGCCCAAATGCCTACCCAACGTAAACATGAGACACTACAGTGAATCTACTTAGAAATACCAAGAAAACACAAGTTTCCTGGTCTCCTTCCTATTATTTTTAACGGTGAAGAGAAAAAGTAGCACACAGGTCTGCTACTAACACATTAAGTTAAGACTCTTCAGGAAATTCTAAATTCTTTGGCCAGAAATTAAACTGTTGTCATAAAACACTTAGCATCCAAAAGCTACTTAAGGCATATTTGACACTAGGAGAAAATACGATCTAAAAAAATTGAACAAGATCATGGATCAAAAGAGACAGAACAACAAATATCATAAAAAATTAGAAAAATATATTTTTCTATATAAGTGTTAGTTTAGCTTACACACACATTAGTACCCAACACTATACACAGATGAGTATTAAAATCAATATTCATACACTTCCTTTAATTACCTTGCTAAAGTCTGTAGATAGAGACATGGCATCTTAATGGGAAAGTCTTCAGAAATTCCTTCTTTCAGACTGGGAAGTTGAGACTGGAACGCTTTTGCAGGGTGATAGCAGAGGATACTGGGCTCAGCAGCACTACTCAGTGACAGTAAATACAGTGCATTGGCTTTAATTACTTGATGAGCTTCCATAGTGGGCAAGGCACGAGGTGTCTTAACCTGCATTGGTTTTCTCCTAGATTGTTTAATCTAGATAAATTTAAATAAGGTATAATTAAATTATAATTCACCACAGAAAAATCTGCCAGCATAGTTTATACTGAAGCTGCTTAATTCTTCCCGTTGTAAAACACTTTCTACAACAAAATGCATTTCTATTACCTTTCTGCTTTTGCAAACATTCAATAAAGAGCAGATAGCTTTGATATTTGCCACAGGATTAATTCCACATGCAAAAACTTTCAAAAAGCGTAGTTTAAAAAGTAAAGTTAAATTAGCATTGTTCTGCTTACCTTACATCATCAATATATTTGCATACTTAATGCAAGAATTTGAAATTAGTCCTGGAAGACCAATGTAAAAAAACCACCTTTTGTACTATTCCCATTAAAAACTGCTCTAGTGGCATCTTGTATCCAATGATCTGGACTATTAGGATCATTAAAGAAACTACAAACACAAAGTTAAAACCGCACTCATTTCAGTAAACAAAACCACTCAAAGTTGAATAAACTGACAAATACTTAAAAAAAAAGGTATTATATTCAATGCTGCAGTTATATTGGGATGAAAAATAAAATCACTTTACAAATTTGAAAACACTATCACTGGAAGGGAAGAAATCCAGTCAGAAGTCAGCATTTATTTTATTATCTTAAACCTATCTATGAGGATAAGAGGATATTCCAAAACCTTCCAAAATTATGACATTCCAAATTTCTTAAACTGGCCCTACCTTCTTTTCAAGTTGTGAACACAGCACTATTAAGCAGATAGCTAACCACATGAGCTGAAAATACCTTCTCTCTTGCTGCTGCTTGCTTTTCACGGAGATATTTTTCTCTGCATCGATCGCAAACCAAATACCAAGTGCTCCCTCCAATGCCACCATCGCCACAATTCCCAGCCCATCCTCCACAGAAGTGCCCAATGCTATTGTAACCTTGGCCACCTGCGTAGCGGCCACAACCTACATGGGGAAAAGGCGAGAACAAGTTAGTTTAAAAGAAAGATTATTACTCTATTATTTATTGATCTAAAAGAGGGGGGAAAGGAAGATGCTTGTCTTTTCCTGGCCTAATTTTCTGCTTTTCTGTATGTCTGAACTGGTTACAAAACAAGGTTCTTGTCCATCTGTCCCACCAGTATTCTAAGAATCCAAATGTACTGTAGTTTTAAAGCTTTTAGGAACTTGTCTGAAACATGAACAACTCCCTATTCAGTCAGCTAAGAGATGGTAAGGTCAGTATTATGAGTTAGCCAACAGCACTTGTAATTTAACAAACGTAGAAACCTTCCCTCCTACCTAACAAAGCTTAAGAAGGAATGAAGTGTATTCATTTGCTGATTAGAGTTTCTCAGAAAGATTCTGTGAAAGGGCAGTGATAATTAGTGAATAATAATTTTGCTTTAACTTTGCATACAGAGCTAAAAAAAAGCAAATTGCAGCCAGTTTTGAATCTTAAAGTATAAAAAATGCCATGTTTCTGAAGAGCTACTGTAAAATCGGAGCACTATTTTGACCTTGTTTTAAACAATTTTCACCTATTTGAAAGTTTAGATCTAGAACTACTTAAAAGTACATATAAAGATGTGCAAATAATCTGTACGCAATTACAAATTTTAATTTAGTGTTTATAATAGGACAGCCTGACACATTTTCGTAACATTAACTAATACCAGAACATGTGTGTGAAATATACTTTACGGACGGACATGGGAATTAAAAATATGGAGTCTTACCTGGATGAGCTTGTCTCATGTGGTAAGTCACTGGATATGGATGGGATTCTCCACACAACTCGCAGATGGTGTCTTTTTCAGGTCCTCCCACTGCAAGCTGGGCCATCTCACCAAAAAGATTTCCCCTTGGCCTAGCCTCAACCTTTTCTTTTTTCTTTTTCTCCTTTTTAGCTTTCTTGTTATCTTTGTCACTTTCCTTCTTCTTTAGCACTGCACAAGAACCAGGACTTGGAAAAATCATGTTTTGGGAAGCTGCTTTAATAGTTGCTAAAGAAATGTCTTCCCAGAAAGCTACTAAGTGCTGCAGTGTTAATGGAAGAGGAGACTTGGATTTCATTGTGTGATGACTGGATGCTTCAAAGGAGGTAGTTTCACTTTTTCCATCCTCGCACTTTTCATGCAGAGGTGGTTCTTTCAACATTGAAAGGACTTTATTTTTATTGATGCTACCCATTTTAGATATATCTGGTCCATGAGGTGAGATGTTGAACATGTTAAGAGCAGATGATATTTCCAATGAATGTCTATTTTTCAACTTAGTTTCTTTTTCCTCTGCAGGTTGTTGAGTAAGACTGCTTCGTATGGGCGCATGCTCTTTAGACAGTTCTGGATTAAACTTCAAAAAAGATGAGCATGCCATAGCATCATGAACTATTCCTTCATGCCAAAGAAATGCAGCAAATACGGCTCGAGCACATTCTGCAACAGAAGGTGACATTGCTTGCTTGGCAGGCTCTATGGGCTTGGAGCCATCTCCTTTGAAAAGAAAGTTGGATTTTTCCTTTTTGGGTCTTGTGTGCCTGCCAGCACATTTACGGCTCACTTTTGGAGATGCTCTCATGTCTTGCTCATCCTTCAGTGGTGCTTTTCCTATGCTGAAATGAACTTTATTAGAACCATCGTCCAGACTTCTGAATTCGGTGTTGTCTTCACAGGTGGTATCTGTAATGCTGTCAGTCTTTAAAGTACTCGAAGTACAGACTTCAACTACCTCACTGTGAAGATTTTCTTGTACAACATGAGGGGAAGGAGCTCTATTTTCCGTCGTTTCTGTAACAGGTTTTCCATCTTTTGCAATAATTTTTGGTTTGGGTGAAGTGGATCTCCCCCTTAAGGGTTCTGTTAGTGGCACTTTCTTTTTGCGAAGGGTGTCTGGATCTAATGTGTAAGAATCTGATTTGGAACGTTCTCGAGGAGGATCAAGCTTTGTTTTTACAGGGGATGAAGCTTTCTGAGGTAGAGTTTTGTCATGGGGTGATGAGGATCGTGGAGAACTAGCACCAGACCGAACAGCTGTAAGCGTCTTTGTCTTTGGAGAAGACGACCGGGTTCCTGGCCCTGGAGATTCAGCTCTCAGACCAGGAGTTGTTCTTCCATCGGTTTTTAGCGTTTGCAAAGTGTTATGATTTGGTGACAAAGACCTGCTGTGCGAGTCTGACCGCAACTTTGCAGCATCTGATTTCAGTATCAGACATTCACTGGCAGACAAGCCATCGGTATTTCTAGGTTTCTTCTGCTCAGCAGCAACTCTATTCATTCGCACATCAAGCTTGGGTGACCTGCAGTCAGCTCTGTGTTTTGATGACATGTCTGACTTTCCTACTGGAGAAATCGGTCTAGCAGCTCCTGTGAAATTCATTCGGTCACCTGTATAATATTTTATAATTGAATTGTTATATGTTGACAGTGATACCTTTAATAGTACAAAACAAGGACTAAAGACCCGAACACAAGATAAACATCAAACGCATGCTTCTGTTCACATCAAAATGAAAGGAAACATGAAGGGATCTTATTCCCTCTAGAATACTTTCAATACATTTCTTTTCCCTATCCCAAAGACACATAGAAACAAGTGTTAGGAAGTATTTACAAAGAAAACACTACTATGCAGGTATCAAAAGGCACAGTTCACTGTTTCCACAAAAACTAGTAAAGGAAGTACAATTTACATCCCTAGGTAAAATTCCAAGTGTTAACTTAGTTTATCACAGTAGCAACAGAAACTAGGGATTATTTATCTATTATCTCAATGTGTGTCAGCCTGACTGGAACAAAAGACTTGCATAGAGATCAAATGTATTACCAGATTTATTTTCTTTAATGCTTAAAAGTCAGGAATTATAGGAAATAAACGCTGTTAATAAAGCAAATTGGGCAAGAGGCTTGCAAATACGCTTAAAACTACTGAAATTGATAATCTGAGCTTTCCACTCTTTTAATACCACATAAATTTCATGTTCTTCCACCATAACACAACCTACTTAGAAAAAAACCCCAAACACACACTTTTTTCAACCACTAAGTTAAAGAGTCAGCTCTGGTCAATAGCATCCCCCTTATTTTGATGCAGCAATTTATTGTTCCTATGCACACTGACTTTACTTTGTACATGCATTACTCTACAGAGCTCTAAGAACTATAGGTAGCTTAACAGAAGTTATTACTTATACTTCTAAGTATATTACTTATACTTAAGGGTAATATGAGCTTAATACAAAACAAGTATATGCAAAAAGTAGCTCATTAAAGCAATCTGCTTCTAATACCTCTGTGAACCATGTCTCTCTTATAGAATTGTATTTTGAAAACTAATCCAAGCAATGTGGAAATTACTGGCAAGCAATGCAGCAGTTAATACAGCTGTCTCTCCACAAATCCTTACGCTGCAAAGTCTTGAATGCAGTCAAATCTTTCTGATTTGAATGGGTTTTCATTAGTTAAACATGGAAAGTGTTTCCCTAGTAAGGGCCGCAGAATTAAGACACAGGACTTTTCTAGATATTAAAAAGTTATTTGCACTTGTCTAGGTACATTTTTGGCAAAGTATCTATTTGCTAAAAAATAAAGTTTCAATTAATTAGAGAATATTTGCAAATTTAGGCCTTGATTTCTAATGGGAACAGGATAGGCAGTCACCTTTTATCTAGTACCTTCAGTTTTAGAAGCTGTGAAATCAGTGTTTACTTTCGTACACATGATGGGATCTGAAGCAACTTAATGCAGTTCTCAATCATAAACCCTTATCTCTATGCTAGAAAATACACAGATGGAATTTCTTCCTATCATTATCTCTCACAATATAAAAAAAAAGAAATGAGCAAAATTCAGCAACCCAGATGTTTCCTCAGGTTACAAAATAATAATTATTTTACTACTTCCATATTTAAGTACCTTATAATAAAATGAACAACAACAGGAAAAAGTGAAGGTCATGAATTATACCGGAATATTTAACCAGCTTGAAGGTTAGGATACTCTCCCGCCTTCCCAGGACATGGCATGATTTCATACCGCTCTGGGCAGACAAGAAATATTGTGCCTATATCAAATGTAAACACTAGAATATAATGAGAATATATCAAATATATCAAATATTTATCATCTTAATCAATTTTGAGAGTCTAATCTGTCTTTATTTTTTCTTATGAGTTCTATAATTATTTTTCACTTAGAGGCGGGAGGTGGAATAGGAAGGCAAGAAATAGCATGGTACCTCATGGTTTATAAAATGACTGTTCTTGCTAAAAGAAAAACCAAAAAAGTTTCTTAAATATCAGTCTAAGCATTTCAATCATGCCAGCTTGGTTATACACCAGTTTTACTGATGGGCTATTTTGAGATGATTATTTCGTGACAGATAAATTCTGAAATGCAAATTGTAATTACTTTTAGACAAATTTTTCCCAGAAACAAATGAAAATATTAGTTTAAGGTCTGCCACATGAGAAAATACTTTAGATAGAAACTTTTACAGAATGCCTCATAAAAGAGAAAAAAAAAAGTGGAAAGATGACAATAATCTTTTTAGAGAACATTGAACACTTCAAGCCATTCAGCAATGTATCAAATTTAAAGCAAATAGCAATCAGGAAAACACTCTAGAACAAAACTGCTTAAGAAAGGTAAAGCCTAACAGTAGCTTCCAACAACAAACAAGTATCTTGCTTTTTTAAAAAATAAAGGTTTGGATTTGCACATAATGGGTAAATCATCCTAATTGGCATTCTAGAGTATCAGCACAAAATGAAAAATCTCCCAGATGAAAACCCACATAATATAACAAGTTGCTTTGTCTGTAAGCAAAAAAATATAAATCCTAGATTTTGTTTACTGTTTCTTCATACACACTTCATTTGCCTATTGTTTGAAAACATGTGTAATTAGATTAACAGTCACTTTCCTGTTTACAAAGCAGAGACAGCTAGGTCAGGAAGCATGGAGTTGCTGCAACTCAGGAAGGCAACACTGAATGATTCTATCAGATGAGCTCCCGACAAACACCAAACTTGAATGTTTGTTTTCAAAACATTATTTTATTACAGGAATGAAATGAAAATGAATGGAAGGAGGGAAAAAACCAAACCCAAAACATTTCGCATGTAAAAATCTGAATAACCTCGCTGTGTTGGCATGCATACCCACCCTTCAGTTTGTGAGAGAGAGATGAAATAGCAGAGGCAGGCCCAGCTACATCACTAGTTTTGTAAATACGCTCACGAGAAGCAAGGCAGCAGGATGGAGTTTCTACAGTGGAAAACAGTTGCACAGAAGCAGCACAGATTCAATGGAAAAGCAGCAAAGATAAAAACAAGCATTTCAAATGATATGCATCTCTTTTGTTAAGTATTCTGAATTCATTGTTTAGACTCCTACATTAGTCTTAAATGACAAGCAATAGTTTGTAATAGAATGTAGATCAGTTTCCTTGATATAAAAATGCTGTGATTTCAATATTGGTTTCTAGGATCTAAAAACATAATATATGGAGCCTAGCCATAGGCTAGGCCAATGAGATTTATGGTTTATTATAAAACCCAGCAGTGTCTAGTTTTGAACTGAACCCAGGTTTGAAATGTTAACATTTAATCTGTAGATTCAGAGATGACTTGTTTTCAATATGGCCTTCCAGATGATTAATTTACACATTCTTTAGTGAAAATTAGAGAACATCCAAAAATTTGTGTTGGAGTCTCTAACCACTGGAAAGAATGAAGAAAAATACATTAAACCCATCATAACTGTTTTTGAAAGTGATTGTACCTCAATAATGTAATGTTTTGAAAAACTTCACTTATGTGGAGTTCCCTCAATACAAGAGACCTAAGTAGCAGTAGATGAGTGCTTATCAAACAGTACGTACATGAAAAAAAATCTGTATCAGCTCTTACAAATAAATTTGACTTAAGAAAAATTCTGTTGTCATCCAAGACAATTTCAGTAGAGTCTACTGACACCAAATCTGTTAGAAGTACAGCTCTACAAAAATGAAACTTGGAGAGAAATAATAGGGACTTTTAGTTTCAGTCTATCCTTTTATTTTTCTGTTTTTAATTCTAATTCCTGTTCCTTTCTTTGGAAAAAAAGTAAGTAGAATTCTTACTAAAGTAATAACTCTAAAAATAATGTGTGTCTTAGAAGATACTCTGTTTTAGATAGACCCTTTTTTACAAATGGAATAAGATAATTGTATTGAAAATAAATAATTTCAAGTCCTACACTGCTTAAGACATCTTTCTGTCTGGTACTACATTTACTAACTTCAACGCATAAGCATACTAACCCTGCTATTTTATGCAACGAGCTAGTTCTAGAGACTCTACAATGAGAGTGTTCATACGTTTAAAGTAAGAATTTCATTCTTCAAAAGAAGAAACTAATCTTTAATTTCTCAGTACAGCATTAACACAGATTTAAGACCAGTATTACCTACTTTTGATACCTACAAATGATTTTGAGAGATCCAATAATAACTACGTAGCTTCTAAGTAACATGATGTCACTCTGTCAATTCTTAAAGGTAAAATGCAGAAACAAACTTTAAGAGCACAAAACAGCAGTAGAGGCAAACCTGAAAATGTCAATTTGATACACTAGCATCCCACTCTATGAACAATTAAAGGAAAATCTTTACTAAATCCACTTTAATCAACGCACATTTATGCTTTGTTCTTTCACTCTATGTCTGAGAATATTTACATTTTATAATGTTGTAATCTAGTGTTGAACAAAGTACTACTATTCAATAATTTCAAGGGGACTGTGGGTCAAAGAGAATGACTATCTATGACTATCTATGTCTATCCAGGATAACTGGTCAGCTTCAGGGACCAACATTTTGATCAGGACTCCCTCTTTTTGAATCATCCTCTGTGGAGAAGTATAGCAGGCCTACCAGCCTTGCTAGCTCTGAAATAGATCTTAGTACAGTACGCTTCTACCCGTGAGAAACAAGAGCTAGAACTGTAAACATAGGGAAAGAATTTAACAGCAACCTTGCACCTGGTGTTTTTCGCCTTGTTGTTTTGATACTGATAGAATGTTGTAGTTAATGTAGCCAATGGGTGTATTGTATTGATTCAATAGCCAATTAACAGGTGATGCGAATCATAACATTCTCAAAGCCTATAAAAGGATGTGTGTATAGTTAAAATAAACTTTTTCTTCTACTCTCCTTCCCCGACTCCTTGTGAGTTTGTTCGTCTCAACAGCGACAATCCTCAAAGACTACAAAGACTTGAAATACAAGGCTAGCATGTATTGTCTACAATGCTGGCCTATTGTCTCATGGCTCATTCGTATGTCACAGAGTATCTTTAGTTGTACTCTTTCCTTCAACATGAAAATAGCTCCAGCTTGAAAAGCTACACAATATGGAGACATACAAAGCAATTCAACTTCCGTGGTAGGATGCGGTCTTTTAACAGCTGTGCCTACTTCCTCTGAGGAAACCTAGGAAGAAAGACATACCACTATAATTGGTTCACGCTAGCCTTCTTTAAACAAGCTCCACATCAAGCTGGTAAAATGTCACTGGAAAATGGAGCTAAGTTCAAGTTTCTTCTGAAATGCCACTGCTTTTCTGCATGATGATGAAGGAAAGCACTGACCTGCCTTTCTTGTGTCGCCTAATCAATGCATGCCTCTTCAAAAAGAATGTATTATTCTTTCACTCACTGTTACTGACATGGAAGCTACAATACAGCTGTTAGCTGAATATCCTCAAGCACTGCAATCAATGTATCCTTTTTCACATCCTGAAAATGCCAAATGTCCTAAGGACAGCAGGACTAGGACTTACTTTTTATTGTTTTTCCATTAGTAAAACAATGCACTGAAGTAAAAAAAGTTTGAATATTAAAAAGAGAGAAAGTATTAGATATCGTTGAAGTAGGGCAATGAGTGAGTGAATGAAAGCAAAAGCTGAAATACTATCATCAGAAAAATATTAGCAATATTCTATACCAAAAGGTAGGGTTTAGAGCACCAACACTTGAGCCACTTAAGTTTACTAACTGGAAGAAGCATTCCTGTAGTGGAAGGGTAGATTAAAAAAAGAATTCTATGCTTCTATAATTTTTGAAGATGTGATAAGCCAAATTTATTCCTTAAAAAAATGCTTGACGCAATTTGTACTGTTCCTCCAGCCATTGGCATACCAGTCCCCCAGGGACGGTTTTGGACTAACCTGGAAAAATGTATGTTTCATACGTATCCTTGCCTAAAAAATCTGGAAAGCCTACGGCATGAGACTGTTTAACTTAGCTCAAATTTTCAGGAATGATGCTTCAGCAACATGCAGCATCTGAAAAACACATTTAGACCAGTTGTCATTGGTTTAACTGATGATTAAGTCATTTCAGCGCAACACCCAGAGACCTCAATGCCTGGTTGAGAATATTCTCTCCATTTTACTAAAACACTACCAAGAAGAGTTATGTGCTCCATATGTGTGCTGGTCTTTTGCACCCCCTTTAGAAAATGCAGAGAGAAGCATTGCGACCAAAGCCAGTGGTTCTAAATGCCATTTAACCAGCACCCAGATGGGAAAGGAACAAAACCAAAAAGAAACTGATTGCACACAATTCTGAAGGGATGTATCAAGGAACTCCTGACACAAATGGGATAAGCTGATAACGGATGCCTGGATTGCAGTTCCGCAGCATGGATTGGCAAGGAAGCAGCCTGACAGGACACTGTATTCAACAGCAGCTCAGCACTGCAGCTTCTGCCCGGATCAAGAAGCAGCAGCTCAAGAAGCTGCCAGGGCTGCAGTGGAAGAGGAAGAACATATCAGATGTCACAAGGGTCCAAAGCTTTTTCAGCCCAGAAATCCATTCTTCATTTGCAGTATCAACTCAGACGTGAGGAAATATGGCATAAAGGGCTAACACTGGTGACTGCAAAGTCTCAAACTTCCCTCCTTTTTTGATAACTGATGCTGGACAGCATGTCAAGATCCTGTTTCCCTGACTTGCCACATCTAAGGAGATTTATAACCCAGCACATATTGCTGAAGGTTGAGAAACAAGATCTTCCATGACCCTCTAGGCTTCCACAACTCCCCTACACTCAGAACTCAAACAGAAATTTGAGTCTTCTATGCTTTTCACAAAGTTCAGATAGAAATAAATCAAGCAACCAGCAATAATCTTGTGGCTTTGGGAGTTTGCAGTCACAAGCAAATATGTTACTGATGATCTTAAAAACTTCTCAGAAGCAAGCATAAACAGGCTGCAGTAATTACAACCTGTTTGGTGAAACATTCAAGGAAGAAACATACATAAACTTGTGATCTTAATGGAAAAAAAGTTCTTGCTAAGGCTTCAAGTCAATACAGCTGTTCTTGTACTCCAGGTAAGTTTTGCTATCTCTTCTTTTTTGAACTTTTAGTTGCATGTAAGACTGACAAGGAATTAAAATAAATTGCAAGAGTACCTTAATTTTGTCTGTCCCTGAGAAAAAGAAAACAATTTCTTGTATAACCAAGTTTGAAAATAAGCAAAAGAATTAAGCAGGACAGAACAATCAGCCCTTTGCAGAGTTCTAGTAAATAACACAAAACTGAGTAACAGAATTTCTCTTTCATTTTTTATATGGCTTCTGTAACAAATTCTTTGACATAACACAGAGGGCTGTTGTTAGTTTACTTATTTATGATATGAAAAGAATAACAGAGACACTTTTTATTTCTTCAAGCATTGTATCTGGGGAGGTGACTGTCCCAAACTGTAGTATTTCTGAAAATAAAATAACCAGATACTGTATTGGAGGATAAAAGGTTGTGACAAGCCCTTTCCTGCTTCCTTAAATGAATTTGCAAACCAAACCAAACCCCACCCCAAGCACGGAAAGAACTCCTAAAAAACCAGCTAGCTACAAACACTTCTACTGAAAACTATAATCTGTCATGGGCACAAAGTATGTTTATATCACGTCAACATTTTTCTTCCTATTATAAAAAATTAAATTAAGGAAATAATTTAGAGGACATTCAGCAGGATCCTAACTTTCCTCAGAATCATGCTTCCAAACCAAATTTCTCCACAGGGGCAGAGATGTCTGAGGAAGAACATTAAATATAAGTGGTTGATGGAACTATTTAGGCTGACTTTCAGTCAAGATTGTTATTTAGTGAAAGCACTGCAGACACAGAAATCTAGGCTGGCACAACTTCTTTCAACTATTAAACTATCATTAATTAGTCCATTTAATATAGGAGTCATTGACAATAAACATTCATTTTAATTTTAAAATCTAACTTTACCGCAGAAAGCACTTAAGGATGGAGCACATAATTTGAAACTAAAACTAAGCATGTCTAGACCAAAAATTCAATTGACTTGATATGGACTCTCAGAATATATTGTTTAATGGATTTAACTTTTAATTACATTTTTGGTAACAGGAGGCTAGAAAGTACTTTAGAAACAATGAATGCAATGCAATGAAAATTGCACACTTATGAGTTTCTGTTACAGTTCTCTTATAACTGCATCAGACTATTAAATGAACAAGTATATGGATATAGTCTTACAGGCCTCCCTGACAATGTGGTGAATTTGGATGAACTTGCAAAAGAAAGATTAACAAATTTGCAGAAGCCTAAGGAAGTATAAACAGGGAATTTTCTCCCATATTATTTTTAAATTTTGATGGTGATAACAAAAATGTTAATATTTCTCTCCTTTACGAATAATTTACATTATCTGCATCAAACCTGACACTGGATAATAAACTGTTCGAAAAAAAAGTCCTTGTATCAAATCACAGTCAGTGCACCAGTACACTTGCTTGGGATGACAGTTTTTGCCCTTCTGGAAGGGCAAATAACCAAATTCGTTGAGACCTAATACTAAGCTAAGGTTGCAAATCAGACACAAATTTGAAAAATTTTTCTACTTCCATCTTTTTTTTTTTTGGTAGACAACCAGTGCCCCCCGTACCCGACAAAAAAAGGCTTCTGTTTGAATCAGGGATCCTTATTAAAACACAAAACATAGATGTAGCTTACTGAATACAGTTTATCTACATTTCTTGGACAGAGAAATCCATTGAGCATGATCTTGCTGGGCAGTCAAAGATGTTGACAGCTTTTGTTTTCATACAATATGGATCTAAATGCTAAAGGACAAATCATCTGAAATTTGAAATAAGACAATTAGGGTTATTTTTGATGCAAAGCTGACTTCTCTGAACAAGAGAAGAAAACTGTAAGTGATGTGAAAGATTATACACTTGACAAATTCTCAATGAGGGTGTGCTGATGGCACTGGCTGTTTTATCTGAGTAGTTTTTGAACATTCAGCTTTCAGGATGCTGGTGTAAGTCCAGAATAACAACGGCAGATCGCAGTCAGAGTATTTCTGACAGTCCTGGTAAAAGTGAATCATAAATTTTCATCTAGTTCTCACATGAAGGACTTCATTGTCACTTCAATAAGCTGAGCTGGATAGATGCAGGACTGCATACACATAGAGACTGAACTGACTGACAGGATCCCACAAGAAAGAGCTGAGACACTTCAGAGAGATAGTTTATGGGAGACAGGAGAAAATTTGTATTCCTGTGACTCATGCTGTAACTGTTCTGCATGTAAGAGAGGATTTACTGCAGTATCAGCTATCCATCATGAATGCTTAGCTTTTTGTTCTCATTAATCAAAACCAAAACAGTCTCCTGTCCTCCCATTAGTAATCAGGCTAGCTGGTATTCAGTCAAGGAGGTGAATTCACCTCAAACTTTCATGTTCATGCCAATCCTATGAGCACCCAAAAGAAAACTACCAAAACATTTCTTATGAGTAGTGCCAAGTTGTTCCCACTGTCCAGCTACATCCCTACAGTTAGGGGCAACGACAAAAGCGGAAATTTAGGAGGTAAGAAAAGTTAATACCTGCTAACTTACTGCAGTGCATTTTTGATGTTAAAAGAATTATCAACATTTTGTACTATATGAAATATTTACCTTAATTATAAACCAGAGCTGCATAAAATACTGGAAATGCACTCTCATGACTTGTCTACAGTGAAGAACACATACAAAACCAAAATATTGTCAATATAAAAATTAAAGTTGAACAAGTATACTTCTTTGGGAGCATTACCTCACATGCTTCTGAATGATGAAAAACTTAAAAAAACAAAACCAGAAAGGTGCACTGTGGGATGATTAGTAGCTGGTAAGCAACTGAGAACAGCAATGTCAAAGCTGCAGAAATGGACTGATGAGGCAGGTAAGGCTGACAAAACTTACTCTGAAGCTGTGGCTGAGGCTGCTGGAAGGAAAGGGGCTGTCCGAACACAAATGGACTGTGGACAAGGGAAGAGGGAGGTTTTGCAGCTTGATCAAAGATGGAAGGAGCTGGGAGATTTGGCCGTGACTGAATGGAATTCAGTATGGCACTCAGTTGGTCACCTGTAGTGGGCGAAACAGTCAAAACTACAACCTGTTACCTGTCATTCTCCAGAAAGGCAGAGTAAAATGGTACTCAAAGTTCAAATGATGATAATAGAGAAAGCTCATAAATCTTGTTTAGCCACATACAACTCTGGTAGTGGCTAAACATAAAAATCTCACTCCATGCATGGCAATAAAATTACTGTTTTTTAAGGATCATGGATATTTTACTGCAATTATTTTAAACATTTCAAAATAGAGATCTATATTTGCTTTGCTAAAAAAATGAAGAGCAGCCAAAGAAAAAACAGAAATCCCTAGCATTTACAATAATACACACATGCAACAGTACATGCAGAAAAAGATTAGAAAAACTGATGAGAAGGGAAAGCTAACATGTAACTAGGCTTTGGCAAATGTATTTCTGTGCCAACGCTTCAGTAAATATTTGCTCATTTTTGCAAATATCTTTAAAAGTATTTTGTCATGCTGTTTTTCAAGGTCAGATTGAAGGTAATTTAAAAAAATCCGTAAGTACCACTTGGGAGCTGGGACTGGTTTTCTGAAGAACTACATACATTTGTTGTGAAGCAAATGAAGGCCTTCAAAAAACTAGCATGTTAAAATCAAAGATTTAATTTCTGAATGCCAATTCTCAAAAAACTCTATGTGAGCATTAGAAATACATGACGCCTCAGTAAGGCGGCCACACAATGTTGTAACTTGAAGTATACTTAGTAATATGAGGTAGGAGACATCAAGAATTTGAGAGAATCTCAGATTTGAATCATCACCAGGCAAATCCTAACAATGTCACTTTATCCTGCAAATTCCTGTAATTTTGACAGCATTCTAGAAAACCTAGGAAAAAAATTTAGCAGCTAATACAGAACTTACAACATTTTTGGATGATTATCAATTGTCTTTTTAAGGAATTAGAGAAAGACAGTGGATGTATCAAACCCTGTACTACCTAAGAACTCCAAAGTTAAATTTATTTTCTTGATATTTTGGGTTAAAAAATAAGAAAACAAAAGTACCAGAAAATAGGTGGAATGCCTTCTAAATAATCATCTACAAGAATCAAAAAATCAATTTTATTTCACTGGTTTGGAAGTAGCATACCTAAAGATACTGTAATCTGTACTTCAGTAGCATTCATCCCTACCTTAAAAACCTAGAAGTGATTGAGCAACCTGGTCTAGGGGGGTTTGAAACTAGATGATCTCTAAGGTCCCTTCCAATCCCAGCCATTCTGTGAGTTAAATGTTTAACAAACCACTATTATTTTTAAATGCAACATGCCTAATTCCTAAAATGAGTAATTATTTTAAAAGGAAGAACATCTGAGAAGAAGTTGAAAGTCATCTGCCTACAATAATCAAATATGGAGGTGGGTAGGGCCATTCATACGGAGTATTAAAAACTCGCCTGTAATGTAGAAAGCTGGAAGACAGAAGACATAGCTAAATCAAACAGAGTCATTGTGGTAGTCATGTCTTCTGTCTTGCAGGTAATACTGTAAACACAGACCTATTATGGGGAACTTTACATTTGACCAGTCATTTGAAACACTCACAGATGTGGACTGAATTTTCATTGAAACTAGGGCATCCCTACAGAAGTACTTTCAACAAACAGGCACCTCCAGAAGAAGTGCTTCATTCAGAAATTCCCCTAGGAGATTGTGCTTGTGCCTTCCATTTTTTATTTTTCACAAAACTCAAAGCTTCTTAGATCTGAGAATACAAAAAGACTGCATATAGAGTAATGGTACAGCTGAAGAATTCTATTTTCAGGGAAAGAAAGACCATTATTCTTTCAATATAGTTGCCACCAACTCTCCACTCTTAGGCAATTCAGAAGGAAATACAGTACACAGAATGAATAAAGGCATCTAGCTGAGTTGTTCATTCACACTAAACATCACAGCTTTAGGGTATGTTGAGAAAATAATGCATACAAAATGGTATGGAATTCAATGCCAGGAGTAGCTTCCAAACTTTCTGTAACTGTATTATCCCAAAGAAATACCTTTGAAACTGCTTTAAATGTGGTAAAGAGAATCACAATATCTTCAGAAACCAGGATATCTGCTAATATAGGATATTTATTGCCAAGATTTTATCTATGGACAACACAGAAGAAAAAATTGTTGTCTTACTATGCTTCTGCAGAAAAAAGAATAGATATTTTTGCACTATTACATAATTGACATTGAAAGAAGCTGTAATACTGCCTCACATCTTAAATACTTCCACTTTCTTGATTCTACCATTATTTTGAATGAGTATGGATGAACTGGAAAAAGCAGGTTTAAAAGGCTCTACAAAACAAAAAGAAAACGCTTAAACTTTTCCAGCCCCTGTCCAAAAAAAAGGATTTCCTGTAACAATGCATGGACAAGTATGAACTATTCTCTACACAGTAAACCACTGTGAAATGATATACAACTATTTCATGTTGTGACACTAACAGATTACAATATTTCGGAATAGCTTTTTTCCTAGTCTCCTCTCTTTTAAAATAAGTTATTTTATTTAGGAGACTACCAAGAAACATATGCTGGTGTTAAAAAACATAGCACACCTTAGGCCCCTCTTTGTAGTGGCATGGACAGAGTATAGTGATGTAAGAATATAACAACAGAGCTCCAAGTTTCAGGCATATTTCTTAAGGACATCTGCTTCAACAGAAGTCCCTTCTGCATTATTAAATCTTCTATAACTAATCAATAAATGAACAGAAGGCATGCAGATTGAGTTTATTGTGATGGCTTTTATACATATATATATACACACACACACACATTATATATATATTTAGATCTTGCTGACAAAATAAACCATGATTAAAAGACACAATTATTTTATATCAGTAAAATTACCTAGATTTTATTTATCTCCCAGCATCTGTAACTGGTATCTATGTGATTGAAAGGTAACTTCAGTGTTACAACATTTTTTTTTTTTTGAGTTTTACAAAAAAATCTCAAATGGCATGTTTTACCTTGTCAACCCACTAAAGGCAGTTAAAAAATTGTCAAGACAGATGACAAATGTTTCTGGCCTTTTTAAAACGTACTTTCTAAATAAATTCATTTTCTAATCTTGTTTTACAAGTATATATTTTTCATTTCAGCATTACAGTTTTGTGCCTACCACTATGGAAAGTCACAACTAACTTCCAAATCTTTGATGATCCTTTTTATACAGAGTACTTAGACTGAGTGAAACTAAAGCAGAGAAAAATCTGATTTTCATGTCTTGCAATTCATTGTACTACTGCTTTGGAGAAGATCTGTGGTGCCTAAAAGAGCAGGAAATGAGTAATAAAACTATAAGAAAAGTTAAGAAAAACAATTTTTAAAAATATGGTAAAAACTTACCTTTATTGTTTCCAAGGCCATAATCAAATCCTTGTCCATTACTACAGCTTGTCCCCTTACTGAAAGCTTGTATTGAAAAAGGACTTGGTGGAGGAGTCTGCACATTTTGATCTAGAAGGACTTGCTCTGTAAAAAAATCATATCACTTCAGAATTAGACCCTCTTAGTAACTGATTTACAGTAGAAAGATGAGTCAGACCAAGAGAGTGATATTTATTTCCACAGATAGCAGTCTTCCTCTTAATGAAATTATCCTTGAAAAAGAGCACATCTCTTCGTCAGAGCTCATGCTCTAAAAATATAAAGACAGAGAACTTAATACCATGTAGACTGTTTTTTGTTTGACTGAGTTGTTGCCAGCTTTGCTATTATACGACACTTGTTTTTTTCCCAGTAACGCCACACCATTCAGCAGTGTTTATTCTTTGCACAGCAATTGTTAAAATTCCTTTTTAAGGAAGCAAGGTGGAGAAAAAATAGTTTTCAGTGGCAAACTCTGAGCCAATAAATGTTTAATTGTGGCTACCCCCAATAGTTAATGGGACACAAGACATTTTTTCCTGATAGGTTTATTTGTATCTATAAAGGAGTACTACAATTTTTCCTTTCTGTGTGACACTAAAGCAACCACCAACACAAACCAACCTGGAGTCTTTCATAATATTCAAAACTACAGTAGAACTAAAATAAACAAGGCAGACTCCACTTGACTATCTAAATTTAGGGAGAAACTACTGAGACAATGTGGTCAGAAATATCATTCCAACTGATGATATATAAGAGAGCATTCAGAAAAATATCCCAAATGCAGGTTTAAAAACTCAAGTCAGCACCTTGAACAATTTTTTTTTTTGTGCAAATGTAATGAAATTAACATGGATTAAATTAAAAAAAAAAAAATCACAAGTCTTCTAAAAGTAATTTTTTTAAAATTGCATTTCAGGACAAAACTGCATTTCAGAGTAGAAACTTTTACATAACACACATATTCAAGTTAAAAAAAATTACAAGGGAGAAAGCTGGAAATTTAAAGTCAGTTTATAAAAAAAAAAGGATCTAGAATTTTCTCAAGCTACTCTGGATCTTGCTGTAGTGTTTTAACTGGATATCTGCCTATGGACCTAGGTATTCAGTATGACTTTTGCCTTGTCCCTGGCAGAAATCCTACTTCTTTATGGGAATTTAATTATAATTTTATTAAATAATGAAAATACAAACATAATGTGAAAGGTGGTGTTATTTGTGGATAAAAACATAGACAGTTGCAAATCTAGCTGGAGCTCCTCCAAATCCTTATTATTCCCCTTTACCAAAAAACATCGAAACCAATGATAAAGTATGTCTAAATAATTTCATGGCAAATAAAACCAATCTGCTTAAAATAACCTTCAGATATGGCTTAAGCCCATTAATTCTATGTGGTACTGAGGTAGACTAGGAATATAGACTAGGTTGAAATAGCTCAGTAGTTGCACTGATAACTGCTTAAACTGCTTTAGCAAGATGCACAAGAGACATCCATCTTCACCCTACCTATAAAAATGAAAACTCATCTAGAAAAGATTAAAAATGGGTATATGGAGGGAAGGGATTTGTATCAGAAAGTTTCTAAAATGGTATTCTTATGAGCTGTATTTCAAAAATCCTACTATAGAGTTTTGTCCTCAAAGCCTGGAGCTTGCATTTCTGTTTTTCTGTGAGAACAATGATATATTTGAAGACGTCCTTCAGTAACAGTACGTAAGTATCAAGAATCTGAAGACACACCTTCGAACAAGGGTCTTGTTTAAATTCTTCCAGATTTGGTAATTCTTTCTTAGAGCAAACATATACTTTGAGAAATTAAAGAAAATATGAAATGATAGATCAAATACTGAAGCAGAAAAGATTACTTAAAAATGCAAAATACTGTGACATTAGTTAAATGTATTTCTCAAAGTAAGCACTCTTGAATGGAATTTTTTGCATGCTACTTAATTTATTAATTTCAGAGAAATTATTTTCTACTAGAAAAGCAAACAGCCCCATATTAAAATAGAAAATAATTCATTTAACAACCCTATTATTGAATACGTGTGCTTTCAACAATAAGGTACTGTTCCAATTCACCATTATTTAGTTTCTAGAATCTACGTGGGCTCTTTGAGCACCTCAGAATTTGATATTATCAGACACAACTAAGAATAGAAAAGCTATGACTTCAAAAAAAGATAAGTGTTCTAAGTATTATGTAAACACCTATAGTATTTTATGAAACACTCTTCATTATTCCCCTTCTTTGCAGGTTTTATACCTTAGAGTCAAGCTGCAACAGTCTACAGAAAATGCGTATGTATTAGCAAGAATTACTTTGTTCTAATATAGTAATGTGATGATAATTACTAGAGTGTCTATGTGTGAAATAAATTTCAGCACCAAATCCCAAAACCAGAAAAGGGGGAAAGAGTCTGTTATTCTAATCAATAAATAAGAGGCTGACAATAAGTACAACCTAGAGAACACAAGCAGGTTATGACTGCTGAGGTCAAAGCTTTTCAGGAAGACACCTTTTGGAAAACAGATGCTTAAAAATTACTCCACAGCAAAAAGAAAAAAGATGGTTAAAATCATGATCCGTAACCAGTACAGAATAAAACATGGGGAAATATTTTAACGGTTCTCTTAAAAAAATAATTTAAAGAATGTTTATAAAAAACTTTCAAGTCTGACTATGAAACATAACAAGTGAAAATGCATAAATTAATGTCATACCTGTTCAAACTCAGATCCTTTATTTGTCTTGTTTAGACTGCTTATTTTGTTCTAAGTTAATTTAAAAAAATAAAACAAAACAACCACTTGCCATCTTCATGTCGGAGGTACTGGTTTCCACCTCTGTCTCTAGCTAATGACCATGCCTCGCCTTCATCACTTTCACAGAACTCTACCATGCTGTTCTTATCCATTTGCACCCACGTACCTTCTGAATTAGTCACCTGATGCACACACATAAAAAAGCAAAATTTACTGACTTTTCAAATAATTCAGTAGCATGACTCAGCAACTTATTATAGTATCCGGAAAACACAATTTCTAGCTTTATATTACAAAGCAAATGTTAAAAAAAAGTTTCTTAAATTAAGGCCACAGGCTGAGGCAGACTGAAGTACCAAACCTATTTACGGCACCTTTACAGTTAGGAATAATTCCAAACATTTTAGACTTGTTTATATTCAGAAGAAGCAAAACACCAACACCACAACTTTAGAACATCCATATAAGCCTAAATAAAAACTTGAGTGAAATAGTCACCAAAATATACCTTCTAATCAATGGTGGCAGTAGCAGAATTATAATACCAAGTTAAACATGAAAAGTCTTTATGAGTCTTTGTTCCTGACATTGTATTTAGGAAATAGCATGACACACTTCATCCTTAAGCCCTTCTTAACCATGAAACGTCACAACCGGACAACTGTAATAATAACAGTTCAGCAACTGAACAAATTAGTACAATCAATACAGAGAAACACAGGAATTTGTTAAATGGTTAGGTCCTAGGAAAACAGTTTGTCAATGAAACGGAATTCTTTCAAAGAATATGACAAAAAAGTAGAACAAGAAACAAAATTTTGTAAGGAACACTGTAACAAATATATAAGCAAGCATATGCAACTGCAATACAATTTTAACATTATCCCAATCAATGCAAAAGGCAAAAGACATGACTGTATTAGTACTTATAATATAAACGGAGTTCAAAGGTCAGTATTTACCACAAGGAGGGGAAAAGCAAACCTGTACAGAGGCAGATTCTTTTGTTGCGTTTACTATTGTTATATACTGGTATCTATGAAGACATGAACTGAAGCTACAAGGATCCATACCTCGCCCACTGCCTTGACTTTGTTTCCCAGAACTAACATTCCAATTGGGATACCTCTAAGGTTAGGGCAGCTTCTGATGTTGTGACCTGATGGGCCAGTCTTCACTACCTTGTACACTCCAGGTCCACCTCGAAGGAATGGCATATCTTGTTCTTGCATCACTGCTTCCTGTGGGCAGTGTGAATTTAGGTCTTTGAAAAAATCATCAGCATTAGACCTAGATTCCTAAGAAATTAAAAGAAAGGCAAAACAGAACAGAATAAAACCTATTAATACCACCCTTAAACTATTTAGATAGGAAATACATACTTCAAGACTACAAAAGGTAAATTTCTCCAAAGGAGATACTAGCTACATTGCCAATTTTAGTGTGCAATGCTAAACAACTACTACTAAATTGCACATTAATTGAATTGCTCTTCAAACAAAAGCGGTATAAATGTAACCATTTATATAAAAGGAATAGCTCATATCTAACATTAGAGATGAATTATTTAATCTAACTGCTTTAACTAAACCTTCATCTATGATGACATTGATCAGGATACACATTGATTCCTCGGGCTTTATTTGTGAAATGTGGCCAAAGTCTGAAGCTATGTAAAAGGAATTTGAATATTATCTCTCTTCATATGACATGCTTCTTTTTTTTATTTCACATTTAGAATATATTGTTAATTTAGAGTAAAGGCAAAATTATGGCAAAGTGTAACAGCAATACCACAGATTTTTAAATGCACATGTAAATATTAGTGCATATTTATCGTATCCACTATAACAATAAAAAGGACCTGCAAATTTATTTCACCTCATACTATTTACAGATGAAATATATATTCCAGTCTGAAATAAGGAAACACTCTGAATTTCTTACCAAGAAAACATGGCAGTTACTAACAGAAGAGAAAAATTAGCATAGATTTTTCAGCCAGACACAGCTTAACAAAAAGGCTTTCGTTCAAAAAAATATGAGGGATTGGAGTAACAAACGTGCATTTATTTGAGAAGAAGCAGGAGCCGGCTCTATTATACTTATAATGAAAGTCATATGTGCTTTTAAAAGAACATCTGAAAGTTACAAACTACATACTGTCCTACTGGATGAAGTGAGTGGTTCACCTAATTCAGTCTATTCTGTTCAGCAACAGGAGATGCTCTTTAGAAGCAGCATACAAGTCTATTAGTGGTCTGTCCCTTATATACCAAAAGCATTTAAAACCTTTTTACTATGGATGTTACAAGGAATACTCTATTTTCTTTAGTGTTTATTTATGAATCTGATTTCTCTAAATTTAACTTCTGAATATGCTGATACTTTCTACCTGGACAATCTCCTGTAACAATGTAACAAGATCTTCCACCAAGTCACTTCCTGCTGTGTAAAACAATACCTTCTTTTGTGAGATTTAACCCAAACTTCTGGTTAGGTTATTTCCTTTTAAAAGAATGCAATTTCCTCCAATCTCTTTAATTATCATGTTTTCAGCTTTTTTTTCAAGAAGCCTTTACACAAAAATGATTCTGTTATGTAAATACATAATTTACAAAGCAAGTTAATGCAAGCTGAAGTAAACTGGTCCAAGGGAAAAAAAAAAAGACAGTTTAAATGTAGTTTAGATCTTCATATAAAACGTGTCCTATTCTGGGGAAAAAGATTGAATGGACAAACAAGTTTTAAAATCTCTAGACTGAAATATACAACACATTATCATCTTCATCACAAAGTTCATACGAAAAGGCCTTGATCTCAAAACACTGTGGGCACTGATATTTAGACAAACATTTCTACAGTTAATTTAAGCAGCTTAACTGTACATAACTTGTTCCTATAATTACATAATTTAAAAAAAAGATTAAGAATGGGCAGAGTATTTATTAAATATTTGTGGCTTTACTCATACAAACATCATCTTATTAGATGCTGCAATTTCATGTGAAGCCTCCAATAACAGAAAAAATTTTACAAGTAAATTCTGAATTAGGAGAGAATGAAAGGCTTAGTTATGTTACTAGGCCATCTCTCTGAATTTCTAATCTGGTTTGTTAAAAAAGGAAAGTGCTACTCACGAATTAATAAAAATTCAATAATCTGCCCTGGTATTTTTTTCTCATTCTAGAAGAAAGACACAGATACACCACTCTATGGAAATCTGCTATTTCCTTTAAAAATAATTCACAGTAAAACAGACTTCAAAGAATATTTAGCATAAAGTTGAGTCATAAGGTGCATTCTGAAAACATGAGATATACAGTGTGACTGTTCCTGTAATTTAACTCACCTTAGGGGGTAAAGCTTTGGAAGTCCATGAAAAAAAGTCCAAATCCCTTACTCCTTGGCTAGCATTAAAGACATTCTGAGCAACAAAGTTTAAAAAAAAAGACATAGATCAACAAAGAAACGGGAACAAAGAAATACTGGAGGAAGAAGCTCAAGGTACTATAATGCAAACTTTCTCCTCAAGTAAATTTACTGGCAGAATGTTTTGCAAAAGAGGAAAGTTTTGTTTTCCTAATCATGTCACCTGAGTCCATTGCTCACCATGGCAAATCATCCATTACACAGAAACAGTTTGTCAAAAGTTCAAAATGGATGTAGTGTGTCATGCCATTTACTGAAATTAAGAGCCAGACATTTCTTACAAAGCTTGAGACTTCATGCACAGAAAATTCCCATATTTCCGTTACAACAAAACAGTAGTTGGTCCCATCACACATTTCTGGCAAGGCGGTCTCCTGTTCTGAAAGATGACTTCAACTAGTGCAAGACAAGTGAACATGGAATTTTAAGTCACCAAGTCAGAACCAAGGAGGTGCAGAAGGGCTAAGCTCACTGTTGCTGAAAGCAGTTCACTTGCACAGAATGCTTTCACCCGTTTGCACATCAAAATCACACTTTTTACCAGAGCCAAAAATCTCAGTGCTATACAGAGAACAACTGCTAAGATTTCATTAGTTTTGTAAAACATACAATCCATTTACTACTTTGTTATGAATACTCATAAACCACATAGTGCTGCCAGAGATGTCACTAATTTTATAACCAACTGCCCACACTATAGAAATTAGCACTGCTGTTCTGTGTACTTTTTTGTCCCATAAAACAGTGAGGACAGCATTTTTTAATCACTGGAAAACATGAAAAAGAAGCCATCTTTTCTCCATAAGCTGGTTTCTACTTATTTCAAAGAAATTTTAACTGTTCCTGTCAAATGAAAGAATAGTATACATATAGCAGTACTAATAATAGTATTTATGATGGAATCCCTTTGACAAAGCAACTATTTTATCTATACGAAAAATATCAAAATCTGATTTCCTATCCCCATCCTGATATGGGAACCAAATGAAATCCCTGCTCAGCAGTCACATTAAAATTTAACAGTAGTTAAGGCAATGAATCCTTTCAAGCAGAAACAAGTACAAAACACCCTTAGCATGCCTCATCTGTACTCCTTGAAAAAGCACTAACATGTTAAATGTAAGTAAATCCACGCTTTTATTACATGACAGAAGCAAATCATCCAGTTATATACTGTCTGCAAACATCAAGTTTAAGTAATACAAATGATTTGCCATTTTGACAAAAAGAGGGAAATTGTTAAAACACCAGCATTTCTCTAGAACTGAGTACTTTTACCCAAAACTGAAGGAGGTAGCAATGCATTACTGATACACATTTTGCGGCATTGGGGAAGGTGGGAATGGTGTTAAATAGGAAGATTAGCAAAGTAGAGGCTTATCAATTTGGCATAAAACTATGACAACCGTAAAAAAGTCTACATTAGCCTAATGAGTGTACTTCACAGGCATCCAACCTACTTAAATTGACTGATTATATTACTTCGCAGCCTATCTCCTATTTTCTGATGGACTTCCACCGAGAAACATGGACTATCCATACCTAAAATATTTAGGTTTCATTTCAAAGATCTATTTTTCTACATCATAGAGCTCTATGTATAAAATATACAAGGGAAACCGACAGCAGTGACATAGGACCATGCTGGCTTAGAAACACCAAGAAGATCAAACTAGAAGCTCTCCTTTGCTCAGGGAGCTTGAGAGGTTCCCAGCTATTAGAACTCTGTACGCCAGTTTAGATGAATAGATCAGGTATCTATTTGAGAACTATGTGTTCATTCTGAAGAAACTACTAGACAGAAGCTTTGTATTTAGTCCTTATGCTACCATCTGTAGATATAGTTAATGCTTTCCTTTAAGACTTTACCTTCCAAGAGCTAAAACTTATTTCAGAAATTCATTCTTTTCCCAATAAATTTTAAGTTTCAGAGATTAAAAAAAAATTGATCTGTTTTACCATGAAAAAACACCAGACCATTAGGAAGTATTTAAAATCTCAGTTATTATTATTTTTCAAAATGAAGGCTTATCTTTAACAGCCATCTTGACATTTTATCCAACATTGTCTTACTCTCCAATTGCCTTCCATCATGCATAAAACAATGATAGAAATCTTTTGTCAATGTCCTTCCATATTTCCACAGAACATCCAGCTTTCCTAGGTTCTGTGATCAAACACTGGAGCCTACGTACTAATTTTGATTCTTTCTTCTGCTGCAATAATGGTTTGAAAAACTTGCAGTTTCTCAATCCTCGACTGCCTATGGTTGTTGGGGAAAGTAATATTGTAGTTGGGCATCAGGGTATAATATTTCTTCTTAGAAAGTTTTATATTTAAAATGAAGTAAGAAGAACTTGTTTAGAATTTGATTTTTTAAAAGACAAGTTTCAGAGCTTTACCAAGACAAAATTCTGTTTCTTCCTAGTGTGCACTGCTCTTTTCTACTAAGCACCGCGTGTAAGATGAATACATAACTGTCTGCATAAGGAACATAACAAGTGTATTTTCAAAAACAGATATCTGAATGCCGTAAGACAGAAGGAAAAATAACTACCAGAGATGGAAACAGATTATCCAAAATCATAGTCTATTAAATGCACAGTCTCGTAATTGTATTACCTACAATGCACAATTTCAGATCAGGGACTACAAAGCAGTTCCTTTTGAAAAGACAAGAGCAACAAAAGAAGAGCTGAAGACTTTCTAAGAAGGTAAATGACTACAGCTCAAGTAAATAAAACACTGATAACTACCATGGATCTCTGGTTTCCTATGATCATTTATCTTTAAATATAATAGCTTTGATAAAAATACACAGAAAGTGCATTTATGAGCTCCACGATACTCAGTGTTTGCTTTATCATAAAATATCTAGTTAATGTTAATAAATAAACATAAAATGCAGATACAGTATATATATCAAGATGAAAAGAGGCTGCAATTAACACTGCTGAGAACCTCTGTTTTTCATTTGTTCACTGTTCCATAATAGAGCGAAGCAACAGAATAATCAAAACTTTTTTAAAAAATACACTTTTTACCTACTTTCCATAATGTACTGAGAATTTTTATTTACTTAAGGGATTGATTATAAAAAGCCAGTGTATTTAAATGTGACAAAGCAATGTAACTGGAGTTAACAAGTCTGCACACTCAACAGTTGAATAAAAATGGAGTCTAGTAAAAGTAATGTGACATCTATTTGAACAGGGAATACAATGCCCAATTCAGCCATTTGATTTTCCATTTGCATTTTCAGTCACATGAGAGACTCTCTCCAGTCTTCCCCTTAAGCCGATATTGGTTGAACAGCTTGGCTCCAAAAAATCTTGTACATTGACTTTTTTTTACTACATTCTGCTCATTGTGTCATTCAGCTACCCAAATCAATAGGATTGAGCAGATATGAATTATATCACAATTTAATCTAATGAGCCTTTAGCATTTATTATGTAATTGAACATCCTTTGCCACACAAGTCATTCATCTGTAGACGACTGCACTGATCAAAGCCTCCAAAACAAGAGAGAATCTTTTATCTGAACTTTACAGAGGCAGAGAATGAAATGTTTGAAAACTGAATGCTGTTTTTCACATTTGATTGTACCTGACCTACTTATTCAAATGAAATTTGAATTCTCAAAATCATATTATCAAGATTGAATGTTCAGTTATTCATGACAGTCACTTCTTTTGAGGCTTTTCTCAGGGAGCATAGTGTATGCTCTTTCCTAGAACTACAAGTACACGAGAGCTATATATGCCAACCAGTAAGTTCTTGCTAACCACAGACAACTGCTGAGCTCAAAAATGTTCCCTACAACAAGTAAAGAGGTATTGGAGATACCTGAACTAAAGAAAAAAAACAACCACAAAACCCCACACAACTAAGAAAAATCTAGCAGAATATAATACCCATCTAGACATAAAATATTTACTGAAGTTAATTACTTAGTCAAGACGAATTCACTTTTATCATGGGTGGACTGGTAAACTGCAACCACTGCACAGAAATATTGACATTTCATGGAAGTATAACATAGCAATTTTCTAATGAGTACCAAGGCAAAAAATACAAGCAAGATTTTTAAATGAAGCCTAATTTTTTCCATGTTTTCATATATTCTACAACAGACCAGATGAACACTGTGATGACAGACATATTTGATTGACTGACTTCTGAGTACAGAAATAATTTTCTTTCCAAATGCAAAATTAAAATAATTCCCCAAACAAGGATTCTACTGAAAGAAATCTCCAAATAGAAATAATCAACAAATCATTTATAGTCAAGAAGGTGAACAAGACAACTGTTCACATCATATAAAAGTGTTTGTCAAAACAGCCACGGGGAATTACGAATTTCCAGATTTAGCTACTAGCAAATACCCCAATTCCACTGAAACTGGGAATATCTCAGTTCTTCTATAACCTAAAAACATGAACAGGATGATACTTCATGAAATTAAATACCTGCAACCAGTAATATTTCGTAACTATCTTAGATTACAGCAGCAGCTCACTCATATAAAACAAGAAATCAAATCTAAATAGCTGTAGTTGCAATTAGATCTGATTCTTACATTCTGCCCAGAAGAAACCAAGAACTGCCCACTCTGTGGGATGCATGAAAACAGATGAGCCAGAAAGGCCCGCACTTGGATAAACTTTTTGAGAAACACTGGTTTGGCTAATATAGTTTTTCCTTTTTGTCTTTAAATTTTTCAAAAAAGTGTATCTTGTTTCCAGAAAAGATGCAACCTTTGAATGGTAGTGATGATGATCACCATTAAAGTTATTCAAACAAATTACGTTTACTCTTATTATAAATTCTATGTTTTACTCAGTCGTGAAGCTCCGGGATTCTCTGATTAGCTAATGAATTGATAACTTAAGGATTCAGGTGTAAAACTCACAAAAAATATCCACAAAGCCCAGAGCTTAAAGGACTCTTAAGTTTGGAGGGTTTTTTGCTGTTCTTCTGTTTGGTTGGTCGTTTTTGTTTGTTTTAAAGCATCAATTACATTGATTCATTGTAGGCTGCAAGCCTCTTCTGAAATCATGGCACCAGTGGACCACTTTACAGACAATGCTATCTAGTATCAGAAACACCTGGAGCAGACTACAATCAATACTATTCTACTTTCTTTAAAGCAGTCCTTGCACTTCTGTTTCTCCTCTAGAAGAGGCTTCAACATAAAAAACCTCATACCTTTCTACACTCCACCCTCATTACACAGTAACCCTCCAAAATGCAAACATGTATAAGGTTGTATTTGATAATTAAAATATCATTTACCTCAGGATGTTTTGCAGCCTTAATTAAAGAAAGTCTTGTAATGAGGATAGAGTGTACTTTTGGATATTTTTCAAAGGCACCTTTTACTTACGTCAATAGGTACCAGAAGGCTCTTGCCAAGATGTTGGTTAAAAGACAGACACCAGGCTTCAGTGTAACCATTCATGTTAGGAACATACTTCTTTATTGTTTCATCATTCAGCCTCAGCCAAACACCATCATCATTGTGGATCTATGGGAAACAAGCAACAAAAACGAGCCATGCCCTCCTGTAACTGTTCTGTAGCTAGCAAGGATTAACAGACTTTAGACAGACAACAGCAGCAAAGAAGCAATGATCTTTATAATCCTGATAGAATGTAAGTAAAGAGGAGCATTGACAAAATCAGAATTCCAAAGCAATAGGAGGCATATCTTTTTATAAGTCAAAGTGTGAAGATAAATTTAAATCAGATCATGCAGTAATAAGGATTGCTTTGAAATAAAAGGAGAAAGAAAGCCAACTCTTCATAAGCTTCATAAAGTCCCCACTTCCCATTTTTTCATTGCTGATATGACTTAGAAAATTGCAAAAATATTCCTTGTATATGAAGTTATATTGCAAGAAAAATACATGCATAGTAATCTAACACTCCAGTAGTGATCTTTCAGACTTGTAAGTGAAAGATGTAATGAAAAGGACATCTACACCTGAATTTTAATGTAGAGTTAAAATAGTAAGTAGCGAAAAAGCTAAATCTTAAGAGATACTATTATAAGATACACTCTAGGAATTTTCTTTCCTTCTATCAAAGTCTCAAATGTTTTTTACACAGGTTTTGAAGTAAGTAAATTAAAAAGGAATGACAGCTTGAAAAACTAAATTAGTAAATTTAGATTTTTGCAATTTATGGTCTTAAATTGTATATGTCAACATCTAAACATGGAAAAAACCCCATTATTTGCATGAATTACCTTTACATCTTGGCCCAATTTTCAACAGAAATATCTTATTGATTACCTCGTCAATGAAAGTGATGGATCCATTGACTTTCACTATGCCTATTTGCTCACTCTGAAGGGAAGGGTGGCTACGGATACGAAGCCCTGCACTGTCCTTGGCCACAAATTTGCGAACCTAAGAGAAGCAAAGAAAGACAGTAAGGAAGAAAAAAATTGGAACAGAGCTCTCAGAGTAAAAAGAAATAGGTTTAACAGATTCTGAAATGCCAGTGACAAGACAGCAGTCTTAAGAGTTACAGTTTGTTGCTAGTTTCCCATGGCTGCTGTGTATAGCTTCACTTTTTTACTATAATCAGTAAAATTATAATGTCAAAAAACCCCAAAATGTAAGCATGTATTGACTCAGTCTCGGAAATATTTGTTATTTCCTACAATAATTGGTACAAGCTTCTGATTCTTTTAACACACACTTTTCATGCACTGCTATTTCATGCATTGAAAATTTCCCCAGATTTGGCTTTTCAAGTTTATTATTTCTCCTAACAGATAGCCTAGGATTACCATTTTTCAGTTCTGCTACCACAATATTCTCTTCAGTCAGCTTTTTGACCAAAATTTGGATATTTTCCTTAGCTAAAGAGTTTAACTAGCCATTTTAAAATAAAATAACCTTTCTACTTCTTAATTTTTCAAATAACTTTGTCAATAGTTTCTCTTTTCTCACAGGAAGGTTAGAGCAGAGGTGCCTTGCTATTACAGATTTACTACAGCCCCCAAAAATCTCCCAGCTGTTATTCACTATCACTTTTTTCACCATTCAAACATATTATCAGGCACCTGTCTCACAGAGAACAAATGTAAGCCATCCTATTGGTCTCTTAAAACCAGAGATGCATATATTCTATGCAAATAGTATAAAACCATTTTCTTAGAAGGTTATTTTCAAACTCCACAGGTAAAAGTGATAAAAGTATCAATGGAGGTATGGATTTAACCTTTAACTTAATGTAAAGCGGAACGATATGTAAGGAATGAAAGGTAACAGCGAAGAGCATGAACGCCTTTTTCCCTAAAGGAATTATTTATTTTAAGAAATGGTGTTTATTCTGAGGCAAATTTAAAAAACAAAAACCAAAACCAACAAAACCCCCAAACCAGAAGCATCTACAGGATTTCGAACATAAATTATTCCAAATTGCTTATTAACAGTCCTCTTACTCATAATACTTAGATTCTCTCCACAAACAAAACTAAGACTTTCAAGGTCCTTGTAGAAGTATAAGGCTGAATCACTGCTGACAGCATTCTCAACACAGACAAGCCTGTAAACAAAGCCTTGTAAATTAGGGGCCCTTGCATTATGTTACTTCAGAAAAATCATATGATTGTTTGCTAGAACTTGGATTAAAAACTTTAATTTGGAGGAGGAACTCACATTCAAGATTTTGAGTATGCACAGACCTGGAAAGAGCCTTTTCTCCTCTTTGCAACAGCTAACCTAACTAGTTAATAAAAAGCTTCAACCT
The DNA here is from genome assembly GCA_013397565.1 of Ptilonorhynchus violaceus. Lineage (NCBI taxonomy): Eukaryota > Metazoa > Chordata > Aves > Passeriformes > Ptilonorhynchidae > Ptilonorhynchus > Ptilonorhynchus violaceus. The sequence continues at coordinate 1,576,960 of VZRJ01001052.1, read as the reverse complement.
ATAACTAGAAACTGTTTAAGGATGAGATCCACTGACAGACAATACAGCAAAAAACAGATTAAGAGTTCTCTTATGCCCATTTCTGACCACAATGAAAAACTTAATTGTCTGTGTTTTCTTTCCGTTACAGCACCTCTTTGCTTGGAATATTTCTGTACGGCACAATGGTTTTGTAACTCTGTCCTGTAACATCCCTAAAGCCAGCTCTTCCACGGAGCATACACAAACTGGATTCCAACTAAACATGCGAGTAAGGCAGAAAGACTTAGCAATTAAGATGTACATCTTCCCTACAGTGCACAGCAGTTTTCAAGAGCTTTGTTGCTGTGCTTTCTTATTTGACAAATATGAAAAGAGGTACACCTTGCAGAACAGAAAGGGTTATTGTAAAGGATAAAGCAACCTCAACAAGGGTGTTGACCTTCTATGAAGGGATGAGAAAAACCACCCCCAAGCCCAGAGCTTTTGAGTTTGGTGGTTGTTTTTCCGTTTTGGAATTGATGCTACTTGTTAAGTCATGTCAGGACAGTAGAAATCATCAAAATATGCTCGTGACTAATCATTCTAGTACCAGTCTTGCACCTTCTAATTCAGCTAAATTAGGACCATTTTCCTCTAGTTGGTTCCAACTACCCTGAATTACATTATATACCTTGAAAGATAATGTTTTCCTCAATAGAATGTGGAATGGAGTTTCCTGCAAATTAATTAAACTTCACAGCCAATGAAGAAGCAACAATTCTTATGGGACATATATCCCAGGTTGAATATAGTTCACTATCATAATCTCCTTTACTAACTTGGACGGAAAGAGCAGATTTTTCATCTGACTTCAAATAACAGAGAATGAAAAATACGCATATAAAATCATAATCAACTGGCAATTCAATTAAGGTTTGGCTACAAAACCTCACATGTGCTTCAATGAAAATATTTTTGTTTTTCTAGTTGAGAAGAGATCACCACTGAGAACATACTGTTAGTGTCCTCTGGTTATAATCATCTGAAATTTCAGGCTGACAAAGATGATGAAGAAGCTTTTAGAGCTCAACTAAGCCCTTTTTCTCAGTGAAACATGATTTGGTATACCGGACTATATCTGACTTCATACACCGGACTATCTGACTTGATACATGCCTAATCTGCATTCTTGGGTTCAGAAACATGGAGCACAGTACAATTATTACCTTTCTATATTACTTATAATACACAAAGAATTATCCTAGTTTGATTTGTGATTTATTATGACACAGAAGACTGATTAAATGATTTACCATGAAAGGTTTAGTGTAATTTTTCAGCAGGCTCTACAGACACTATGTACAAAGATGGCTCCTTTTTCAAAGAAACTACAACTTCGAACAAGAAATGAGACATGCAAATAGAACACCACAGGGAGAGGATTAAACACTGCGTAACATCTCAGAACACCAGACAACTAACTTTTGTCAAGTACTTTTAACTGTCGTGAAGACGCTTCCTTGACAACACAGAGTTATTATGTATGAATCAGTCACCTCAATTTCCACTGTAATAACCGAAAAGAAAAACAGAACTTCCATTCAGTAATTTATCTCATCTCAAACCAGATTGTCTCCACTTCGGGACAGCAAAACAACACATATAATGATCAGCTTGGGTGGAGGTATCATTAAGTTGTGTGAGATAAATCTCCCTCAGTATGATTTGGGAGTTTTAATTAAGATAATGAACTAACCAGGAAGTCTTCCTTCCAAGAAAAGGAAGATAGTCTAAAAGAAGCTTCTTGGGGAGAAAATAAAAGAGACGCAGTGAGGGATAAAATGTTGTATTGAAACTAAAAGTACATTTAGTATTTTTATTTTGAGGTGTGGCTGTGCGGAAAAAGAATCTTGTTAGTGGCAGAACCAGATGCTGGATGCATTTTACAGACTGGGGAACCATACAACAAAGTTACAGTCCCTGGATTATCCTGAAATCTAGAAAAAACTAGATCAGGATGCACTGCATAGGTAAGAAGTTGTCAAAAACCCAATCCTTTTTGTAACCATATATTTTTTAATCACCTTCCCAGTTTCAATGAGACAGGGAAAGACAACCTTGTAGTATTTCAGAATTCCACATCTTTTAATAGAGGTTTATTCCACAAAAAAAAAAAAATTCAGCGACTCATTTAAATCCCTTCCTTCGCATCTAAGAGGAAGTGCAATGTAGTTCCCTCATCCGGGCATTTTCCTTATGTCACTGCCACTAATATCAGCTTGTTTGCTTTATTTATGTCTATGTTAGTACTTCAGGGTGGAATGATAAGGTGAAATGGGGATGTCAAAAGCTACAGAAAGAATACCTTTAAAAAACATAATCACGCCATTCTAAGAAAGGAAAATATCACTAAAGAAACTGGTTACGGATTTTATATTGACTGAAGATCCTTATGACAACACAAAATCTCTGCAAAGTTTTTTGTGCAATTAATTTCACAGTACAATATACTAGAAGAAGAACTAATAATAGTGCAAAATTCTGTCTGTGGCTTTAATAAAAGCTGTGCAATGTTTGTGTGACAAGCCAAGGCAAAGGCAGTGTCGGTAGAGCTTCTAACAGTTTTATGAATGGATATACAGAAAGAAAATTGAATGAATATGTTCAATTTTATCCAGTATATTAATTTCATTCCCTTCAGCACATTAAAGCTATCTGCAAATACCATTAAGTCTGCAGCACTACTATATGATAATGATATAGTAAACAACAATAAAATCCCACCCAAACATAACTATCTGTTTCGGGGTTTTTTCTGTTCTCCAAACCTTGTTTGGCTGAGGCTCTGCTTTTGGTTTAATAAGTTGGGTTCCAGGGGGTATCATTCCTTTTGGAGGATCTTTTACTTTCACTTCTAGTCCAGCATCTATAAGCAAACAAAGACTAAATTTAGAAAAAACAAATATAAGGGGATATATCAGTTAAATATTAACTACAGTCTATCTGTGCTACAGCTCAGAGTAGGCAAAATAACCACTTACTTATCTGTCTGCCAAAATCAACACTTGCAGTTGCTTCACAGTGCAAAGTATTACTTTTTGAACACTTCTATTTTCATATGTGGAAATCTACAGAGATGTAGTTTCATGTTGCTACTAGATATTTGTCACACTGTATGTACAAAGCACTACCAGCTAATTTTGTATCCTAATAGTGTCTGTAGGGTTATGTTTCAAGGAGTGCTGGATCACAGAGTTTAATGTTTGAGAGGTGCAATTGAAAGTTTCTGGAGAGGCAATAGCTTATGCAATGCTGTACTGCTGCAGAAGGTAATTGCTACATGTGAGAAACAGGTAAGAGCCTGAAAAGCCATGTTACACAACCAGAAAAGGCCTATAATGTAAAGAGTTGGCATCTTTAATAAACAATGCTGTTACAAAACCAGAAGGCACTGGAAAATCTCAATGCAGTAACATTCTTGTTTGTGAAGAAAAATACGTGCAAATATATGTGAAGAAATACACAAAAATTTAAGTAAAAGATGAATATAACCTTGAGTAATAACCTTAAAAGAAATTGTCTCAGCAATCACTGTTAAAGGCAAACTGCAACAGTACATCTTTTCATGTTTCTTGTTTCATTTTACAGAGTGACCCTCTGAAGAACAACATCTTGAAAAGAAGCATCCAGACCTAGCAATAAAGCTGTTGGTTTCACTAACATCCTTTTAAACAAGCATGGCAGTAACAGAAGGAATTTACAAGCATCAGGAGCATAAAACGTTTGAAACAAAGAGAAAGTGTTACCAGTACTTAAGCAGTCTAAAGTTGACAGAATTATGGGTCAAGCAGAGGTACATGAAAACTTCAGAGGGCATAGTCTAGTATTATAATTGAGCCAGAAAATTCCATTGTAGAAAAATGGCAGAGCTAAGTATTAGAGTATACTCATACCTGTTTAATAATGAAGGTTAACAGTTATATTTATAATTTCTAAAAGTTTACCCTACACAATGATTGAGGATGGTAGAATCTGTGTAAGAATATAACAGCAGTGATTTAAACTACAGTGTAAAGTTTGCTCCAGAGATGACACACTGGAAAAAATACAACTGAGTGCACTAAAGGCCTCTGTGAAGGCAAATGTTCCTGTCTGAGAAAGAGAAATAAACATTAATAATAGTATTTTATACATCTTATGTTCTGTAGTTAACACACAAAACCACATCCCATTCCAATTCTATTTGAATTATGTGTACTTGTTTTTATGAGTATCACTATGTATTTACAAAAGGTGCTGGACAGTACTGGGAAAGAGGAACTGCTGGTGCTAGTGAACTCATCCAAACCCTCTTTTCTGATGTGGGCCTAGCTACAACACTTCCAATATATCCACTACCATCTTCATCATACCACCAGTAAGACCATGGGCACTCCTTCCACCACATGCTGTAATATCTCATAATGCAGTCCCCAGGACTGGCAAGATAACTAAAAGATTTCCAGCAAGGAATGAACCAAAAAAAAATTAGTACAAATATTTAAGAGTTCACGTGGGGTCTCAGTTAAGACCACACCTTCTCAATTTTCCACAGGACAAACAACAGTATTATATATTCCAGCATCGTCAAGAACAATTTCCCCTTTCCTTAGGTTCTTCAGTGTCGGACTGTTTTTTTCCCCTCTAACTATACTTCCCTGTCACTCTCAGCTGGAACAAGACATTTTTCTTTCAACATTGAGAGTTGAGAATAAGAGAGTCTGTTAATCTGATAGTCTAACCACATTATAAATACCTGATTTGCGACATATATTTGTATTACCATATCTGTGGTCTTTTTTTGTTCTGACAAAAAAGAGCAATTTAGCTAGAAGGCTTCTGAATGAAAACTTGGCTGTTAAGTTTTGCTATGAACTGTGATATTAAATCTTATGAGCACCAAGATATAAATTTATCAGTATACAAAGTGGATATAAGTTTATGCTTAAATATAGTGAGAAAGTACCTATTTCAATGCCATCTATAGTTACATGAATGGTATAGAGACCAACAGCTCCAGGAGTCCAGTTTGCACAGTATGTACCATCATTATTGACTCTGATCAACATGTTTTCACTGGGTCTAGGCATAAACAAAAAGTTAAAATCATTAAACAGTTATTGTCTTCTTGGACATCATATATGTTTTATATATAATGACTAGTACAATGTTTAGTTTGGAAACTACTCTCTTTTTTCTAGCAGATCATCTAAATACAATTTTTCCCTTTCCAATGTACTAACCTCCTATTATTTACTATGAAAAATACAATCCTCTATGCCACATTTATTTATAGCAAATGATGAAAGAACACATTCAGAGAGTAGATAATACAAATAATGAAAAAACATTAGAACATTTAAGAAATAAAGATTTTAAATAAAATTGCTACATGTAAGAAAACAGTGTTTCACTTTTGTGTTTCTACCTTCAGACATGACTACCTGTCAGTCACGCTTGGGAGTCTGGGTGTAAGCAGAAGTGATAGGATACGTTAATTTAAGTCTCTATGAAAAAGAAACTTTTTAATGTTTACCTCTTTGGTGTTGGTGAAGCAAAGCGTAGTTCTTCAAAAGAATAATTTTCGTATGCCTATGAACAGATTAAATTCAAACAAAATCAACAGTTACCAGTTATACTACTGTCTTGAATAAAAGAAAGCAGAGCATTTTCTTAAAGAACACATCAATCTAACTTTACACTCACCAGAAGCATGGATCAGAGAATCAGAAACAAATTTCAAAACACAGAAATATATATGCACACATGAAAGAGTATCTTCACTGTCTCATTAAATAGGCATTATTTAGATAAGAAAGACTGCTACTCCTAATAAAAACCATGTCAAGTCTTTGAATCACTTCTAGTCTGACTAGTACAAAACCCCTTTGAATCCAGGCAGTGCACTGAGGACCATGTGAAGATAAGAAAGCAAATATGTTGCAGGTCAAAAACTGCAAATCAGCCCAGGGGATTTATGAAATTTCAGATCCTCTTTCTTCTACTCCAAATAAAGACAAAATTCCCTCAATATTAAGGTGATACTTCCATTGATTTCCACTACAGAAGAGACCTGGTTCACTTCCACAGCTTCTTGTGAAATCATTGCTCTGAAAAGCCCTGTAAGTAAATAGTGGTAGTCCTGGAAGCGCACCAAGTCCCTCAAGCAAGAATCTCTCTGGGCTGCAATAGCTGCTGAGTTATCAGATTTCCCTGTTAAGTCAAAACCAACAAAAGGTAGGATAAGAACATTTGAACATACATGCAGATCAGCCATTTTGGGTCTCTCTATAGAAGGATATAGTTTTGGATATCAGTACCCCAAACATGTCATAATTTATTGTCATGAAGTGAGAAACTAGATTTTATGATTATATGATTATATTTAGGTATTTGTATCAAGTACCGATACAACATGCGGGCTGGTATAAAATGAAAATATCAGGGGACATCTGTATTTTACACTGAAATGAGTGTACTTAGAAATGCAGGCAGGGAAACTGAAGGTAATGTTTACAATGTCCTGAATCCATAAAGTTAAAATTTTGGATGGAAAGGACTTAACCTGAAAGGAACCTTGGGAAGATTCCCTGAAAGAGTATTAAATACGGAAATCAAGCATGTTTCAATGAGACATGCTTTATTTATTTAACCTTGGTGCCTTTTATTTTTTACTTTTATCTTTATGAAGATTCATACTCTTATTATCAGTACTAAGAGGACTTTAAATGAATCCTTCCATTTTCATGTTACCTTAGCCTCCTTTCAATTAAAAATAATTACATATTAACTAGCTAATATTAAGCCTTCCTCACTCCATCAAATCTAGAAAAGAGTTTTTGAACACCATGCACTTGCACCACTATCATTTACCCCAGGGCATCTCATGCGTTACAAGATAAACCACCCTAGAGTTGCGTGAGATTTGATGCCCATCACTGGAAAAGAAGCAGCAGGTACCTGTGGACAACAGTTATCAGGAATGTCATCTAAGTCCTAACTTAGAATAAATAATGTATTTCTGCCTCCCCTCAAGTCACTTTTAAAAGGAGCAAGTAGCATCAAACCAAGAAGTGATTTTTGCAGTAGCCCAAATAAAAAAGCCCAACCAAACAAAACCACACCTATCTCCCTAATATACACTCCTTGGTTGTGAGTATCTTTTCAGGCATGTGATTTACCAAGTTTTTAAACCATTTGTTGTACACTACATTGATTTAATAGTTCTTTCATTGATCCATTAAGACACTATTCAGTATTCAGTTGCACTATTTACACATAGGTACTGCAGCAATGTCCTTTGAAAAAACAACCCTGTACCCTCTAAAAGGTGCTAGTTTGCTGCTTCTGTCCCCTCCCCTCACCCCCCCAATAAACCCATACTGATTATACTAAGTATTATCCTTCTCTGCCTCCTGGTTAATCATATCTCATTAAGCTGTGCAACTGCTAGCTGTACACATCATGTCACATCTCCTAACTGGGTCAGTATGATACATACATGCGAATTTATTGTATGTGTTATAAAATAAACACTAGCTGCTCAGTTTTCACCTCTTTAAAAACTGTTCCTGGCAAAGACTCTGAGCTAATCCATTTGACAGTGGCTTATTTTATAACATGCTGCTTAATGCACATGCATTGATACACAAATCATTTGTATGACTTTTTACATACTGAGCTCTGATCTTTTCCTATGTTCATCTGTTCTAGTTTTAAATCACTGCAACACTACAACTCTATATACACTCCACTGGTTTGACTTTCCCTTCACTATTTCAATAGCTGTTTTTACTTCTCCTGAGCAACTCAGACTAAGTTGTTAATCTGTCTAATCAAAATCAAAGACTACTTTTCTTTTTAATGCTAATCCAGTCTAACTGCTTTAGAGTTTAGGCAACTGGCCCTTTTGATGTATCTAGTTTTATGATGAACTTATATATAATCAAAGTAATTTGTAATGAGTGCATTTTCAGATTGTGACCAAATGTAAATATACATTTTTCCTTCCCTGTTGTATACCCTTACACACTTTGAATGCTGAATTTTATAGTTATATTGCTAAAATGGCAGCAACTTACCTTCATCATTGTAATAGCAATATACCGAGCTTCTTTTACTATCATTGGCTCATAGGAAGAATCAAGCTTTGGTGAAGGAAGTCCTCCAAAGGTCATATCACTGCTAGGGGAAACAGCTGTTGCAGGACTCCCTGGTATCCGCTGCACTTTTTTAATTTGTTCTTGCTGCAAAGATGTTTTTTTCTGAGAAACAGGAATAGCTTTGACTTCTACCTGTAATAAGATGTGGAACAGGGAACAAGATTTAGTGAGAAAACACACACAGATTCTTTTAAATTTGATGCAGTACAGTAACAAAGTGCTTAGAGCATCCACTGTAAATCCAGCTGTGTCAAAACCCAATGTATCTACACTTAAGCTGCAAAGCCAAGTACAGCATCTTGGAAAGCTGCCAATGTAGGGGGTAGAGGCACCCAACCAGTACCGGCTGGTGTACAGGCTGGTGTCCTTTCTGCCAGTCCCAGAGCACTTCCTGGGAAGCAGCACGTGCTCTGCTTGTCTGGTATGCCTAGTGAAGTTTTCCCACAACAAAAAAAATGTAATGAAGTAGAAAGAGAGCCTTCCAAGTGAGTGTACAAGTTTCAGAGAGAATCATCATGGCCCGCTAGATATGGATCAGCAACAGCCAGACTGGCTCTTGGCTGGCTCTGCCACCTTACATCAGCACTGTACATTTATATTGTGCTCTTCAATGCGTATTTTAACTGACTGTTTTTCTCCAGAGGTACCACAGACCTCCATAAGTGCAGGTAAGAGCTGCACACAGTTTTTAGGAAGAACAGACAGATTATCTGGAAAATAAGTTTATGTGTTACTTACCCTAAATCTGCAATAAAGTATGTTTAAATAGTGCAGTTTTCACACACTGTTTTATCAAAATCTGACTTAATTTACCAAAAGTTACACCACTGCACTGCACACCCATTGAATGAGTCCAGAAGAACGATTAAATTGAATTAAGATTTTTGTTACTTTAATACATTAGTGAACAGTAATTAAAAAATAAATCCAGCAATAATTTTGGTAATATTTTCACATAATGTTTTCCTGATCCATAGAGTAAAATTACTACTAAAGGATTCTTGTCACCATAACACATTATCACCATCAAACCTTACTTATGACTGATTATTTCTACAACTACACATGTGTAGTTCATTACAGACAAGTTACAAATTGCATGAAATGCTGTTGGCATAACACACTATTTGGTAATTTCGTGGATTTAGACGTAAGAAAATCTGACTATAATGGATTTATGAATGACACTTTCTGCCCTACACAAGAGTATTCAGTGGAAGAATACCAACAATAAAAACTAAAACACAGCAAGATGAAGCAGAACAGCCAAGATTACAATAATTACCTTCATATTAGGAACATGAACAACATCCCCATACTGGTCTTTTGTTTGTACTGTAATAACAGTTGGCCAACCACATCGAATGTCATCCTTATTCAAAATCAGTGATGTTTTCTGAGGATCAGCATATGAATCTGGCTGAAGCCACCTACAGTGAAGAAAACCACCTAACATTAAACTCTCTTACTGCTCCCAAAAGAGAAATTCTTACTCTGTACAAATGTCACTTGCAGCTAAGAAAGGACATGAAGATCTGAATACATGTTTTTGACTAATGCATTAATGGAAACAATAGAGCCAAATAGTTATTTTATATATCAGTTAAATAAAACTATGACAGTCCTATAGCTAGTTAAATAGACAAGCAACAGTGCAGTTTTACCTTGCAAGGCGTCCACCACTTGATCCTGGTACACAAGCAATGAAATCCTCCAGAAATGACTGCTCGTTGCTTTGTACCTGCAGTGGAAGACTTCCTTCGAGAGCTTCCAGAATGGTTGGTGAGTGAGACAGCGCCAAGCCTTTCCCAAGAATGCCTGAGTGAGATTTACACACCTTTTTTTTTTTTTTAATTCGGCAGAGATTGGGGGTGAAAAGATGGAGACAGAAAACAGCTTTTCAGTAACATGTTGACATGTTCCCATAATGCGACACAATTGGTACAGACATTTTGGGCATTGAAAACCATTCAAGGAAAAGAATAAACTTTACCAAGATAAAAGTTTAAAAAAAAGGCATTTCAGTCTATTACACAGTAATTTATGCCAAAAGAGATTAAATGACCTTGAGCTGGGGAGAATTCCGGAGGAAAGAATAAGTTAACATGCTAAAAGTATCCTGAACTTTTCGTTTGTGAACAGAACAATGAAAAAAGCCGTTCTGAAAATATAACTAATGAGCATGTTTCAAAAGATAAAAGGCTAGAAATATAGCTTTTAGAAAGGCAGATCTCTTACTGCATGCACACTCCTAGCTCACTTTTTGATTTAGAATTCAGTGGGTCCAAGAACAGATTGATGAAAAAAATATTTCTTCCAAGGAACATGTGATTCCTCCTAGACAATTTCTGTTTACTATGCTGTTATCTAAGGCCTATGCAATGGTGTCAGATTGCAGCACTGAGTACTGTGACAACTCAATTTCAAAACAGTTGCCCTGAAGATAACTAGGAAGGAGAGAGAAAAAGAAAACTCTTTTTCCACCGCTCGTCATTTCCTAGGGCTACACACAGGGAGCTCCTGACCAGCATTAGCTCCCATCACAACCAACAAAATGCCATCAGCAAACCAGAACAACTGCAATCACATTACCTGCGACTTGATTAATGTTACCAGTCAGCTCGCAAAGTGATTTTATTTCTCTAATTACAAAGATATGTGAAAGACTGATTTTGGTAACATTTAAAACTTGCTAAATAGTGCAACTTAAGCCAAACAGACATTTTAAAATACTTGGTCATCTAACTTTCTATGTGATTTTTTAATGCATTTTTTTGTAAGCAGATTTATTACAAAAAATGATGCACTGTAAATACTAAACTTCTGTATGATTTTCTTAAACTGTTTCATAACAAGTTGGATTCCATTTTATTATATAAACCTTTCAAATTATTTTTTTCTGTAGCAGTCAAAAAGTTTCAATACAATTATGTACTTAAGGACATTGCAACAGATAAAAAAACCATGTGTACCTGTAAGGCAGCCTCTTCAAGTATTTCAAGATCCTCTTCAAACTCATTACCTGCTGTAAAAATAAACTGTTATATTGACCGTTATCTAAACATTATAGAATATGAAATTCATTTGTTTCATGAAGTCTTTTAAATCACAAAATTCAAGTCTGCATAATGATGTGTCACATTGTTCAATCAGCAGCTGAAATATGAATATTTTCAAGTAACATATTAAACATGCAGTATTGTGTATGTAGTCCAGTGCACGCACAAATGAACAACGTAAGTTACACAGAACAAAAATCTACTGCTTATCATCTTATCTCCAAGACAGTATGTATGGCAAATCTTTGGATGTGACTAGATATTTTCAGAAAAAGATTTTGGGAGGTCAGGATGGTTTCCGGGAAGCAGTATCTAGGAGTATGCAACAGCTGCTCCCTTTTAAGAGCTTACCTTTTTAGAAGTATTTGAAAACCTGATAAATTCTGCATGATTTTGTAAATTATGATTCCTTCTAAAACATAAAACTCAAATACATACTATTACATGATATTTCTCTCTCACAAATACAACTCAGAAGTCTGATTCCAGGGTGACCAGAATTGCCAAACAGTCTTTTAACAGAAGAGCAAAACAGATAAGGTTACCATATCTCTACTTCCCTCAAAAACATGTCAGGCAATTCTACCAGTCAGAAAACAGAAAGAGAAATAAGAAAAATCAAGTCCCACGGCATTTTTAAAATTCAAAGAAATATAGACATCTAAAAACTGCCCTCAGAAATAAACTTCTACCAAATTTGATACAATTAAGAAAGTAATAATGGTAAATACATCAACCCAGTTCACAGTGCTTTTTAGGTTAGATTTTGGTCATAGACCAGATCTCTCTCTCGGGAAGAGGAATCTTAAATTTAAGTCTTGAAGAACTGGCAAGGAAGAAGAGCAAGCTTTTGAACATGGTGATGTGGTGGTGGCTGAGCCTACAGCCGGAGAGGCTGCGAAGGTGGGGCCAGCCACAGAAGTGACCAAGGAGCCAGTGGGGCCGAATGGCCTGAGTGGTGTGGACTAGAGGGCCCAGGTATTGTATTGAGAAAAGGCTCCTAGGTCAAAGTCCAAGATCTGCCCCCTAGGCTTTAGTAATGAGGAAGATCTCTCCCGCTCAAGCCCTGCTATGTTATGTTGTCTCCCCCTATTCAGTTGGTTTGTTCCTGTCAATCTGTGTTCCCTTATATGGTTTAGTTCTGGAAAGTTCTCCCTGACTCAGTGCCCCATTGGCCCTGTTCCCCTGCTCCTCCCCTTGGTTACCCCCATTGGTTTAGGTATTGTAGCACCGCCTTTTCGCCTCCCTCTAGCCCTCATGTCATTGGTTCCCAGGGCTCTCTCCACCCCTATTCTGTTCGGTGTATAATTCTGTGTCACCTTGTATTCTTTGGCTCTCCTTCCCTGACCCTCCACCAATAAACACCATCTCTGTGGAACATCATAAGGAGAGTCCACCTCCAACTCTTTACCCCCGGACTAAGGCATTGAGCATGCGAGTGTATTTGGCCTGTTATCGCCCCTGGGAGCAGTGGGTGTTGGCGTGGTGGCTTGACAGCCCCTCCTGGAGTTGCCAACCGCAGATCCTGCCGGAATGGATAGGGACTCTGGGAGTCCCGGATCTGTGGAGTACCCTCAGGGAAGGCGCTGCACTGTTCCTCTCCCAGGTCACCACAAGCTCCACTGAGGCACCGCCGGACGCAGGACCGCTCTTGGGGAGGTTACAGCGTGTACCACCACTAACCGCACACTGCAACATGGTAACTCACGCAGTATTTGTGTGTACTCCCGAAGATAGTTTTCCTAACATGTGACGAAATCACTTTCTGGTCCATCTTCTTTTGGAACAAAATAAGTTAAACCTTGCTATGTCCTTCAAAACACTTTTTTTCCTCATGTTTCTAGAAGAATACTTACACAAGTATTTGACTACTTGCATACTGAATATACACACTACAACAATTACTAAAAAGGAAGGTAACTCTTTGTGAAGAACAAGGTCTCTAAAGTCATTATACCAAAATAAATCATGCAAATGAAGCTGAAGACAGAAGGATCCTACAAGCATGCCACTGACAAGCAGTAACTCTCATTTGAAATCAGTTCAATCAGCCTATTTTCTTTGACATAAGGTTCATGAAGTTTCTTATTGTCTTCAATAAAATTGCCAGGTTTTATGAGCACTTAGTTGGAGCCAGGGGTCTAAAGAGCATCTGAGAAATGGAGAAGGATTTCTCTCACCTACTTCCGGGCAGTGAAGAATGAGCTCTGACTTAGGTATTACAAGATAGTTTTACAGCAAATGAAAGAGAAACAGGTGCCTCGTCTGGGGGATTAATTTTTCTTACATCTCCACCTTAGGACAACATGAATCATCCTCTGAAGATGTCTAAATTAAAACACGGTTAGAATACTAGCTTAGCTATAGATACCTAAATTCCAAATCCCAAAATTCAGGCAACGCAAGCTAAGTTGCTAATTATTTTGTGTAGTGAACCTTTTTTCTTAGGTTACGTTCTTTAGCCTGTATACATCCACACATAGAAAAAAACCTAAAATTCTAGAAATTATAACAAAGTATGAAAAGTCTACTAAAAAGGGCCTTCCCTTGTATGGATTACAAGAAGGTCTTTTAGATGATTATTGATTCTATTATTCTAAATAGGTTTTTCTTAAGGGACACTGTTCCATAAATAAGGTAACAGGACCCTGCAGATTAGGAGTGACAGTAAATTAGGTATTGTAAATTAGGACAGTAAAATAGGTATACCATATAAAATGGTATTTAAGAACCATTTTACTTGCAGCAAAAGGTAGAAGATAAATAACCTAGAATCAGAAAAAAGAAAAAAAGAAGTCTGATGCTGAGGCATTTAAATGTTGCTCTAGAAAACCACAACTTTACTTCTTTTTCTGCCACAGTGTTTTTTCTGAGATACCAAGCAAAACAGTTAAACAAAGCAAAATCACACACAACTGAAAACCATCTTAAAAGGCTGCACAGTGGTTCCCATTTGCAAATACTACCACCGTTGCCTGTAATTCATCAGTTTTGTTTATTCATAGGGTCCAGTAGAGAAACAATATGCATATAAGGCACAAGCACTGTAATATTATCAGCAATGTTAACAGACTTGAAGTTCTTGAGTTGATGTTAGATAAGCGGTCAGATAAATTAATTGCAATTAGATCAGTAATCAGGAAACACCTTAGAGGCAATGCACCCATCCCTCGTCTCTTGCAGATCATACACAACCACTTTTACACGTGGTTCAGACTGCATAGGTAACTTAACTGCATATTGTATTTCAAATTTCTACGGGATAGCATAAAGCCGACCTATATGTCACCTACTTTCCCTTCCTGTTTTAGGCATTTAAACAGAACAAACAAAAAAAGGTCCCTAGAGAGAAGTACAAAGTATTATAAATATGAGAGACCAAGTTAGAAGGATTTCAACTTCATCTTTTTGTTGTTGTTGCATAGAAGAACAGCAAGATAAATGGGTGTTGTGGAAGTCAACAAAACTAAGGAGTTTGTGGGACTATTTAACTTGTAGAATTGCCTGTACTTCTGAGAGTGAAATATAGATACACCAGTGCAACTGAGGTGCCTCCTTAAAGAATAAAGTAAGAAATTTGTAAACGATCAAAATAAGCAGCAAAATACTGGGTTAAAAAATTCAAACTAGGTATTGTGATAACCGCACGCTGATCAGTGCTCTTCTGCTCATGAATACACCTATGTAGTATAACAATATCTGAACTCTCATTTGCGCTAAATTAAAATGATTAAAAAGATGTTCTATTATATACCATGAGCCTGTTTTTTCCTATATACTGATGCTATTTGAGAGAAATTATATTACACATCATTACACATTAATGATGGCTGCATCATTAGAAGTTTTAATTCAATCTTGGTATCCATTAATTTTCATAAACTCATTTCTTCTTACATTTTAAATTGCAGTTGGGTTACTATAAGCCTTTATTTGCTCCATCTGCTGTAAGAATACGTAATTTCTTTTGTATTTTTAAAAAAAGCTATAGTAGAAATATTTTTAGCTATAAGGTCTACAGATGCAATGGTCACTTTCAATTTTAAACTAGTAATTTTAGATTTTGCAATTCAATGCTGCAGGTATTTTTTCATTCAGAGAGGTGTGGAGTGCAGGGATAAAAAACAGGCAAAGAGAAATACAAAGATGATACCTGCACATTTATGAAGTACCATAAGGAAACTGTTTGACACAGTTCATACACTAATACACTACATGTGGATGGGGTGAGTTAATTCAAATTTAAATGACCAGGTTTCCCTCATCTCTCTATGCACACAAAGGGAAAAGTGTAAGCAGAAAACATCCCCAATTTTATTATCTTGTTTGATTAATTCAGTTTGAAGAATCAATTTTGTATTATTATCTCTAATTCAAAGCAGCAATAAGATTTAAATGTGCTATTAATTCAGAAAACATGGACAGTGATGAAATAATGAAGTATGTTCTTTGAGTAGGACTTACCAATAGGAAGAGCTAGATCTTTCTTCATCAAAGCTGCAGCACACGATCCTCCTAAATTTGCCAGTTCTTTCTCCAGCTGAATAATACCCTTCAAATTAAACAGATTTGAAAACAGAATTAGTGTTTCAGAAAACAGGACAATAAATACATTTCCCCGACAATGTTTTATCTTAAGAAATATTAATTGCGTGTCCCAGTTTGAAGCTTCTAAGCAATGTATTTCTTGTCATACAGCCACTCCCACATTTTAGCTGTGACATAGGACAGTGTACCAAAATTTTTAGATTAATCTCTTAGAACAAACCAAAAGAAAGCATTGAGTCAAGGACATGAAGAAATTTAACCTTCCCTTTGCAATAAACAGTGGTGGAAATGACTCATGTACTTAAAGGTAAGATGAGGAGACCACTGGGTAAAATCTGAGGTAGCCTAAATGCACACAGCATTTCCAAGGAGTCAGAGTTCTGGTATAAGTGAGCTCTGGAAAAATAATGCAAGTATGTCATTCAACTGGCAGTGACAGTAAAACACTAACCACTGACAGCCCCAAACCATTGGATTTCTGATGCAAGGGTAGGTCAGAATTTTAGGAAATCTCTCTCATTGACATACAAGATGCTATATATTTGCAGACTGCCACAAATCAAGCAAAAAGCCATTCCAATAATATCCTGATCAAAGGATTCCAAATGAATAATATCTTTAAGAAAAAATGTTAAAACTTTTATAAAATCAATCTAAAAAGATTTTGCTAATGTCATTTAGGCGTAAGTGGAAATACAAACAATAAATGGCCTTATAGGAGAGATTCATTAGGTGCAGCAATTGTAACCATCTCACTTTTTCCTTACCTCATCAGATCCTGGACTAAATTCATATCCAATTGCATAACATTTGAAACCATAAAAACAAGCTTTTTCATCTTTCACATAGTCTGACGCAGTCTCCAGAGAAAAAAGAGCTTCATTCCCTTAAAGAAGTAAAAGGATAAATTAAATAAGTAACTAATATTCCTCCTCTTTTTATGGGTTTTTTTTATGTTTCTTTTACATAACTATATATGAAACCCAGCCTTTATATGTGAAATGTTAATTAAAATTAATGGGAAAAAAAGCAGATCAATACTTCAAACAAGAAACCTACTATAAACATGATCAACTTGCCAGCTTGGATGAAGACCCTTCTTCCTCTGTTTGCTAAAATAATTTTGCAGAACAATCAAACTTTCTTTAATTATTTCAGTAATTCACATTACTAGTAATTACTGCAGTATCTATTTATTACCTGGCAATACTAATACCATGGTAGGCCATCCCGACGATCCAGAGAATTTTTTCAGTTCTATCCATGAATTAAGGTTTTCATGAACAGAAGTATGCTTTGGTCCAAATCCCAGGCTCTGTGCAATTCTGACAGGAATTAGTAAACGAAGAACATCCTCTGACTGAGCAGTGCCACACTGAGTGTCAAACTCTATTGTTATCCACCTGACACATTCAGGAAAAGTCACCTAAAACAAAGCAACAGTTTAATTATGTCCAAGCTTTGGGGATTCTTTGGGGTTCTTTCACATTTATTTCTTCATTTCCATTTGGCTTTAATGCCAGTTTAGTCTACTAGTGATTTAATTATGTAATTCTGCACAATTGTTTTGATATGCTTTAAATTAACATTATCCTAATTTATTCTTTGAAATTCATATACACCTGAAATGCTTTACGCTTTACTCAATTAGACTCCTGTATTATGACTAAATATTCTGATTAAGTATCTGCACTGACACCACTTGTGACTGTTTTTAAAAACTGCACAGGTTCATTAACAAAACTATCATAGACTACTACAAACACTGAACTCTCATATATACCTTTTTAAACTCAAACTTCAGCAAACTTACTGAATATCTGTTTTGTGCAATCCTAGAAAAGTACAGAGCAGCTGAATCACACTTGTGAATGTGGCTTGCAGTACAATAGCATACAGCTACAGATATTCAAATCCAGTTAACCATTAAATCCAAAGCTTCAGACATGCTCCAAACTTTTAGGACAAACATAATCATTACTGCATCAGGATGACCACATGGTAATGAAATTTTCTGCAGTGGACATTTTGCTGTCTCACAGGACAAGCAAGTGGAATAGTGGAGTAGTAATTAATGACCTCTTCAGGCTCTTGATTACAGGTTTGCTACCTCTGGATGTTAATTTGACTAGAATTGACATTAGGTATTTTTATACAACATTGTTTTAGCACTAGGTGAGAAAGTCTGATAAATTATACAATGATAATTATATAATTATATGATAAATATATAATTATATTATGCATTATAGATTATATATTGCATATGGAAAGACTTTGAACTTCTACAATCTGCACAGTTAGAGCAAAGAAACTGTGCATGACAGTAGAAAAATTTGAAACGATGCAAATTTAGGGATTTAAAGTAGATAGATGAATTAGGGGCTCAAAACTTCACTAGTTTCCACTATACTTGATGTAGAAAGCAGTATAGCAATAAAACAGGGTACTGTCTTCTGTATTAGACAATATTAATTATCATCCATGGCAACAATTTTTCAGATAGTAAATGCTGACTTAAGAAAACTCATGTGTCAAGCTTCTAAGAAACAGCATGTGCCCTTAGAAATGGTGCTCACCTTATAGTGTGTAACAGAAGCAGGTTTATAGGGATGCTCACTTTCTACAACAGCATAGTGATTGGAGGTAGTACAAGCTGAAAGCCCTTGCTCTGGTTGGTTTCCAGTGGTGCTGTCTGTAGACTGATTTGGGTTAAAAGCTGGAGGGGCATATTTCTGATTCAGAACTGCCACAGAAGGAAGTAGCTGTTGTACCAGGCCGAAGACCTCAACAGCAACCTGTAACATAACACCACATGCAATAAAGAATTATAACTTTGTGAAAACAATACTCTCAAACTTCCATTTCTCTTTGATGGTTGTTTGAACGTTCTCAGAATATCACTAACTACAATTCAATCAAGTCATTTCTGAATTCTGCATCTACACAATCCTGACAGAAAAAAGCATTGGTACATTAATCTCCTCTTGGAGACTCGGCAAAGCTGAAACAAGAATCTGTAGACAACTGTGAGATCCTTTCCCTAAAACACCTTCTTCTAAAACCTTTAAGATTAACAAACAGTAAGCACGAGACCACAGAAAGCAAATACCATACCAAAGTCATAGTTCAGCTATACTTTATAACAATATTAACATTGGGGTTTTTTTCAAATATTCAACATATTTTAATGCATGTAACCTTAAGCATTGCATTGTTCCCTGTAATCTTTATGACATTTTCTAAGCAGAACACTTCTAAAGCAAAACACTTGGTTGTTTCAAACTCCACTTCAA
Source organism: Ptilonorhynchus violaceus (assembly GCA_013397565.1). Classification (NCBI taxonomy): domain Eukaryota; kingdom Metazoa; phylum Chordata; class Aves; order Passeriformes; family Ptilonorhynchidae; genus Ptilonorhynchus; species Ptilonorhynchus violaceus. The sequence continues at coordinate 1,557,895 of VZRJ01001052.1, read as the reverse complement.
CAAAGAAACAAGGTAACTAAAATTTGACATTGTCTTTAATGATGCCTGCTAAATTTTAAGGGGTCAGTTCTCTTTTCTCCCCCTTTAAATAGAAGTCAGAAAACAGCTTAGAGCTCATGAAAAAGCACTAAAAGGCAATAGTGTCTCCTAGCTAAGGATTATTGACATTTGTAAATCCAATAACAGGTTTCAAGAGTGTCCCAGACCAGGCATATGGAAGAATGCTATGTCACTGGAAAGAAAGGTTCTTTTATTTATGCCTGACATCTTTCAATCTCTAAATTTGACAGAAATACTCTTAATTTAATGAGCAAATGCTTTTGCTGTTTACTTAATAAGAGAATTTATATAACATAAAAACCAACTTCATCCCACCAATGTTCATTGATGAGTTGTAAATTACATCCTTTTAACTCCTTATGTTTTCCTGCTATTAAAGTCTGCCATATTTCTCTCTGCTTCCTTAAGGTATTTTTGTCATAATGTTTTCCATTGAAGTTACAAAAAAGTCATTGTATGTTTTTAAAATTCTTGACTCTTGTAAAATATATAATGAGTCATATTGCCAAATATAAACCACTAATTTATAAAATAGTAAGAATCAAGATGTTTGGATTTTCAGAGTAAACCTTTTCCTTGCAAAACATTCACACATTTCTTCAGTGATTTCTGTTGAGGAGCATACCTTGGGAATAGCTGCTGCTACTGGTCCTATGTAGGCTATTATGAGGGGAAGCAGCATCGAAAACAGACTGGAAGAGCTGAGTAATTCTGGAATGTCTTCAGCTAAATAAAGATAATTAGAACACAGGTATTATTAATAAACGTGCCATGGTTCAAAACACATCCTATTTTTTTGGTTTGCCTCTTGTGAGTATTTCCCACACTATTTTTACTCCAAATTGTTTTCATTATCTAGGCACTGCTGAATCGTGAGTCTGCCAAGTTCACCCAAGATATACACATCGTTATATACAGTGTTCTGTTGAAAAATTTCCTCCTCTTAGAGCATTGTTTCATTGCATTTTTTGCTAGTTTGCAAAGCTGTGTTCATTTTTTCTATGGTATAAAAGTTATCACAAAATCCTCCCAGCCCTTCAAGTCAATTTTTATAGCACTATGTAATATTCTCGACATTTTGGATACAATGGCTAATACCTACATTTCTCAAAAAGGGATGTTTAAGTGCTTATATATTCATTACAATCACCAGTCCTGCTGATTATAACCTCTGTGCAAAACACATAAAATCTGCAACTAACCCATCATAGAACATCTTTTGGAAATAGAGACTCTTACCAGCTTTAATATGGTACTTGCTAAACTGATGAGCACATTTATACGAGGTATCTGACTATAATACCACAAGTGTAACTGAAGAACAAAAGTTACTCACAGTTTGATACCTACAGGAATGAAAGGTTAGAAAAATGTTCTTTGGAAAGCAAAAGAGAAACATCACAACTCTTGCATTCAGTGATATTCTACTATTATGGCTTGCTAACAAACTAAAAAGTTTTGAAAAGCAAAGTAAATTTTCTCAAGCCTTACCATCTACAGCAAGAGCCCTGTGCAACAAGTCTTTGGCTGCTCGTACAACAGCACTCACGACAGAAAGAGCCCTGCTACAGTTTTTGTCTTCTTCATTAGCTTTGTTCAACAGCTGTGACTGCAGATCTCCATCATACTCGCTCCTGGACAGTGAATTAAGTTAAAGTTAGTTCATGAAATACAAAATTACATTAAAAAATTGACTAATTTTTGGCATAGAATAAGCAAAACAATTCATGCTGAAGCAATAAAGAAAACAAAGACACCACAGAGGGTATTTTGAAGGCAATGTCTCAGTGTTAGCCCTTTGCAATAACTTTATTTTTATTTGGCAAAAATTATAAAAAGCATTTTTCTGAAATGTTTCTTTTGACTAGATGCCTTTAAAACCACAGAAATACATTAATTGCTATGCCCTTTGAAAGCCAGTCACCTATCTTGATAAAAACAGTTAATGTTAAATGTGTCACAGAAACAAGCAAAACTTCCCCAATGGGTATTTCTGCATTTGTGTAAGAGGAAAAACATTCCCCCTTCTTATTTCGAAGATTAATTTTGGTTTTGAAATACAATCTTGGGTTACGCTTAAATAGATCTATTTTTTAAATCCACTCAGTATGTCACATTAGGCTCTCCTAAACAACATTATGCAAGAAACCATTTCAATAAGGTATATAAAAGATGTGGTTTGATTTGCTTTTTCAAAGCAGTCAAATGACAATTATAAACTAATTCAAGCCCTCAATATGATAGTGATTAAGCCTTGGCATAGAGAAACAAAATCACTTAGTCAACATGTTAAACGAAATTTCCTGTTCTCTTTTGGATATCTTATGTTTGTCCAGAAAGATCTAATCTTGCAAAACATCATTCCAGAACATTATTATTTCAGGACTAGCACCTCAAAATGTTCAAAAACTTTACTTTGAGCAGTTCAATGAGCAACAAGGACACCTGTCCTTCTCTGTGATGTGAGTTAACCACTCTTACAAAAAGATTATTTTGTTTAGTCAACGTGTCAGACAATTTTAAGTTTGCTGTTAGCCTCAAGCCTTTTTCATTTGAATTTTTTAGCCACTGACAGTGGGTAAAATTCAACTGAGTACTTTTCCAACAAATCCCTCCAAAACATTTCTGCCCTAATCAGAAGTGTGTTAACTTCTATATGTGGCTTTTCTTAACATATACATGAACAACAATTCTATTTGTATTTAAGCATCCTTCAAACAAAATGGAGTGTGACTCTTACAAGCTCTGTTCTGTAACAGTAGACCGAACATTTGTTTCTTTCCTGTAGGCAAATCAAAACCTCAAGTCATTATATATCAAACTGTGAGTCCTCAAACTAAGTCCATAACCACAGTCGTGCATCAGATAACACTAAATTTCTGTTGTCCACACAAACTTCAGTTTGCAGTCAGCAGCTGCAAATTTTTCCAACATTTATTCTGTAATAGTTCCAAGTTGTACCACTACAGCCTTTCAAAAGCTTCTTAGAATTTTATTGATTGAAACAAAAAAACCTGAGACTGTTCTGATCTGAAGACAGAACTTTGGTGTGGGTTTTTTCATCTGTTAATTTATTAAGTTAGAATGCCTTGAAGCTTCCATTACTGAAATTATGTCCTTTGCGTTTCCGAAATTAAAGAAAATGTTGTTTCTCCTTAATTTCCTCTTTTGTTTATATGAAAGCAGACAATCTAGGTGTGAAAATAGAAGTTTTCCTTGTCTTCTTTCATCCTTCTTACATAATTAAGTAGTAGTACTATGATACTTCACAATAAATTCCTCTAAATGCTGAAGGAATTCCCTAAACACAGATAGCCAAGATTCCAGGAGACTGAATCAATGAAAGTATCATGATACGCACCATTGCAATTCCAGTCTTTAATAAGCAATTACTGTTTTTACTGACAAGCTGGATCTTTGAGCACAATTTCATGTTCTAAGATAGTTTAGTTTCCTGTATCTTCAAATATACCATTACTATAATTTTGCTGGCCACTTTATTTCTTCATATCTTAGCTTCTTAAAAACCTTCTTAAAAGCAACATGTTCTTGTGCTTGTTCGTTAAAATACATCAGTTGTACTTTTACTTTTTTTATATCTTCTACATCTTTTATTAGGTAGATACATCTCACACATAATCAAATATAAAAGTAAATTATTATTCATTGATCCTTTTATTCCTTCCATCTTTTGTTGATCAGTCTTGTACCGACAGTTTGAAAATCATGTCTTTATATGTATCAGGGCAAGTGCCTCAAACATGAAAGCAAAGCTTTCTGCAAAAGCATTACCATAAGTAAATTCCTACTGTCCCTGAAAAGCTTAAGTAAAGCTCCCCTGCAGGACAGTCAGATGTTTCAGCTGATTTTCCTCAGGCAGTTGCAATTTCTCTTTTTATACCTTTGAACTCTAAGTAAGAGAGGAGACAGTTCCTGTATAAATAGGCTTTGTTTCACTACAAGATGCAATCATTTTTGGAAACTGAAGGAAGAACCAAATAAATCAGAGAGGAACATTCCAGTAAGCAGTCTCAAATATTTCTTATGATATAGAAAAAACAGAAATTGAAGTAGTGTATCTGGCCAGTTCCCCATATTATAGCTTTAAAGTAGTAAACAATGGACCTTGTAAGAGATCAACTATCAAATTATTTGTCAAGTCAAAAAACCAGACAATCTAAAACAAGACTGGAAGACGCACCACAAACTCTGGATGCACTTATTTCTGTTACTTCTTAAAAACAGATGTGGTATAATAGCACTATGATGGTTTTGTTCACTTTTCTTAGACATGAATCATTACAACACACAAACCTGTAGTAAAGAATCTGTGGAATTTGTCCTCGTGTTTGATTAGTGCCATTACTGCTCAGACTACACGTACTAAATGTAAACGTGACACCATCTGGACACTGAACCGTGGTCATTCCACCATCTCCATTGGCAGTCCGGCTCCCATAATTCCTCAAGCGAACTGCATACTTCACATTTTCCTTAAAAAGGAGAGCCAAAAGAAGTATACAGTATAAAACAAGTATCTATGGCTTCATGCTATTATGAAAGCTGTTATCTTACATTAATACTGGAGGGTCTGAAAAGTCCTTCAAAGCTAAGTAAGCCTACTCTAAAAACGTAATTACACAAGAAAGATCCAGCATTTAACAAAAATCAAAGTTGTTCCATGTTCCCAAACTACAGACCACAACTTAAATTACTACTAATTGCTTGAGGAGTAGACAGGTACCCAAGAAAATTAACTACTAAGTTGCACATTCAAAAATATTCTAAAACTACTACACAACTATGATCTATCTTATGCTATTATAAAAACTGGGATCTAATTTCTTTTAGCTGACAGGATTCGGAACTTTTCATTTACAGTGTGAAACTGAGACTTTATGAAGCACACATGACAAGATCAACTTCTGAACGTATACACAAAAAGCCAAATAATTTAGATTGAGCATTTCAATTTGGTTATCTAAAGAAGTTGTATGAAACCTACAGATGTGCATTTATTTTATTTACCTTCAGAGGTACGACTTTATCAAGTCTGATTTCGGCTATGTCACTAGGAGAATCATCTGTGGTGTAAGTTCCTTTAACCAATTCTAAGGATGTCCATCTATGAGAATGAGTTGCATCTCCGCTATGATCACTCTGATTCAAAGAAACAAAGTAATTTTAATACAATTATAATGTAAGTACATGACACAGGCAATTGTGCAATTTATGTTTCGTTGCATAAATTTTTATACATGGTATTACAAACAAAACTATTCGGAGTCAACAGCAATGCCCTTCCCCTAAAAAGGAAATTACTGAGCAGAGAGGTTAATTTCCCCTAGCAATCTACGACTGTCCTTTGGAAGAGATGAGAATCATCAGTTATGGTGAACAACTGGGTATAAAAGAACAGAGGTTTTGCTTCATTACAAGAATCCTCAATACAGTTTTATGCTGCTTCTAAGAGAGTACATAAACAGCACATGAAACGTCTGTAGGTACCATCTGACCACGCTGGTAGGTTATTATCCTTTTCTTCAAGTTTTGGTTTTGTCTCCTCCATTTCTTATTTTCATTCACAGTTTACAGAGTGATACTGGTACTAGTTTACATTTAGCTCCAGAAAATGAAAATCCCCCTATACTTCAAATGTTATTTGCAATAAAAGAAGAGTTCAAGACACTAAGAAAGATAAGGGCCCTACTAGACATGGTATGTAGCTTGTGATAACACAGAAATCCCCACCACAAGCAAACCAAAAAACCCTATTACCAGTGCACCCTTTTTACTGGTAGCTTAGATTGCATAAGAATATGACAATACTACACTGTAAAACATATTCTAAGAAAACTCAGAGGTTACTTTTGTTTAAATTGTTTTCTCAAATGGAGTACTTACATCATCAACTAATACCTCCAACTCATACTCATGAATTCCTCCTCCACCATAAACAGAAAATCCTACTACAACTACACCAGGTTTGTCAACAGAGAAACATATTGCATCAGGGGATCCATTCCCAGTATTCCAGCTTCTTCCCTGACTTGTTTTAGTGAATCGGTTTGGAGTGGATTTGACAGAATGAAGAGAATTCAGTCCATCAACCTGTATAAAGTTAAATACAGGTGTCAGAAAATATAAACTGCTAAACGTTAGACAACTTTAATAAACCAAAGTTACGTGAATTAAATTACCAGATTTTCAACTGAGTAAATTTTAAAAGTCAACTCATAAACCACAGAAGATGCCACTATTGAGCCTTCTACTCAATATTGACTAAAAAGAAAAAAGAAAATATTTCTGGTAACTAGAAATTAAATAGGAATAATTAGGAATCCAATTCGTTTTTTTAAAGTATTTAAAGATATATTTTATAGGATGAATTAGCACAAAATACAGATGAACTGTGCGAAATGAAGAGTTAGGTATTTCTGCCTTAGGTACAATCAAAATTAAGGGATGGCAGATACAGATGTTATATAATGGTAAAAACACCTTGAATCAAGATGTTATCAAAAGCTTGATTCTTTCTGTGAGAAAAACCTGTTGATAGTACAGAGACAGTGACACCCCTTTAACAAAGCCAAATACTTTTCTGTCACTTAATGAATTTCCAGCCTCACAAAAGGATATTTGATTGTATATGTGCACAAGTATGCAGGCAAAAAGCAAATCACTCAAAATAATCTGCCATTTTGTAAACAACCTGCAGTATTCTGCAGCCATAATGGAGTAGCTAATTATCAACAGTACTTCCCTAACACAGTGAATATATGCTTTTAGATTTATGCAAAACATCTGAGCTACTCAGAACTGAGAATTCCAGCATCTGTGAAAGATCTGCACACCTATAAAATACTTGTCACAGCCTGTATCACATTCATAATACACTTGTCCTGAAAGATTTCTAGCAATGATTTTATAGCAGCTTTACCTCAGATCCTAATGCTGATGCTGTAAGTTCACTCACAATACTAGCAAGCAACCCACAGGTATTAGAAACCAGATGTGAAGAGAAAAGTTCATTTTCTCTTCTAAGGCTGTTCCGTACTGGTAAAACAACAATGACCAACATCTTTTCCAGCACTTCCCGAAAGCTTGTCATCCCTGAGACATTTTCTTCACTCTGCAGTATGACGAAAAACAATGACAAATGACACGGTTATTACAAAACCTCAAAACACAGACTTTCACATCGTATAAGCATTAGGTTGAAAAACTCGTGACTTCATAAAGATAAGAAAGGTCTAGAGGGTGAAAAAAAATTAAAAATTCTCAAAGCTATCACAGTATGTATTCCTTTGTCGAAAGAACTGATTAATAGTCTTAATTTCCTGAATGTGGAGGTGACAAGTTTTTTTATTGCATTGGAAAGATATTATATATAGGTGTCCTTCTCAGGAGAGAGCTTTTCTTTACAGCCTATAAAGCCTGTGTAGCCTATAAAACCTAATAAGCATACATTAGAACACAGTGGATATATAGTTATCCGTGAAACGACTCATATAATTTTCTTCTGCAGTGTCTATAAAAGAAACTTAGAAGCTTTTTTGTTTTGGTGTTAGCAAAAAGAATTCTCCATGCAAAAAGGTAGGATAAAGCCAGTGGTGGGATGCTTCTAAAAACCTCTGCTGAAGACTATGAAAAAAATCTTAGCTTAGGCATCTACTGTGTCTTCTACCTAGCAGTGGTATCCACTGTTTTTTGTAACAGTTATCCATACTGAAAATCATTTCTGATAAGAAAAACAGTATCAGCTCTACTGACAAAAATCTAAGGTTTGTCTTTCTGACCATTTTTTTTTCCCAAAAATATCCAAGTAGTGAACAGATGTGGAAGACAATCAGATGAAGAAAACCTGCACAGAACACTTTCCATGTTTAACATTTAAGAGGCAGCTGCATCCAAGACATAAATATGATATTTGCATTTATGTGCGCTTGGTGGGGTTTTTTCTTCATTAATTTGTGCAGGTGCTTTCCAAGTCCGTGAAAGTCTTTAGCATAATAATGGCCTACAGGAGTATGTTCCCCAGCTTAACTGTATATTTTACGAAGAGCAGCAAACTTCTAAACTTACCTTTTACATAAAACTTTTGGCACTGGTAGACAACAACTATCTTTTACTTACCTTTCCTGCATAATTCATAATTTCATACAATCTTACCCCTCTTGTCTTCTGAAGGGAAGAATATTATTTAGTATTCCCTATCCTTGATTATCATCTTTACCCTTTTCATTCCTGTAAATCAATTCTGAAATAACAGAACTGCAAAAAGACAGCATTCAAGAGCCCTTGATTATGAAATTGTTTAATAACCTTTGCTAGAACTATATGAACCAGGCTTTCCTTGTCGACCCCTTTAAAAACTCCAGTTTGGGACATGACTTTGTATTACCAAAGCTGTGTTGACTCTTTGTCAAAACACCAAATTTATCTACATGTTCCTCCTTGTGATCACATGAAAAAGCTGAAAAACTCTTGCAGAAAAGACAATGCAACAGAATACAACTCTAAAGTATATTTCTTCCAATTTAATATTCCAAGACAAAAACCAGTTTTGCTCAGACATTCTCCAAACAAGAAACAGTTGGAATATTTCAGACAAAAAGACAAAAATTGGAAAGAATAACAGGTTTCTGAACAAAGCCTCTTAAAAAGAGAACACTTATGCAAATTCATCTACATCTTTATCAAGGAAAAACTTTAAGGTACATAATAGCTTTTTGTTGCAAAGTAAAGGAAGTCATTAAATTTTTAGAATACATCCGAACCTGACTAAGTTTCTCCATGTGTGCAACCAAAAGAGGAAAACGATGGGCCAGAGCAGAGTCATTCTCAGTGCTGACTTGTTTAACCATTGATCTCAGCAAGGCCTCTCCATCGTAAGCAATCGGAAAGATAGAGGTCAGCTTTACTGAAGTGTGGCAGAGAGCAGACATAACAGCAGCAAGGAGTCGACTACTGGAGGTTTTGAAGTTTGCTTCCTGGATGTCCTAAAAACATAAAAAGGAATCGATAAAATGGCACCATTGCATTGAAACAAGAGAGAAACTACTTTCGAAAGGAACTTTCCAGCTTCATCGTAATTATAAAAATAATTTAGAGAAAGCTTTCCTATGAATTTTACATTACCTTCTCTCACAATTTAGATCCTCAAAATTGGAGTAATTAAAATTTCTTGGTTGGCATATTTTAAAATAATAAACCCATCTAATATTACTTTTGAAATTATGGTATCCTTTGAAGACAAGGCATTTCTTATAATTAACAATTATAATTAAACAATTTAATTAGAGTAATACGTTAAAGAACAGATTCTTCCTTGAAACTGCATATGCTAAATGAATTTTCATGCAAAGCTGCGAACTGTTCACATCTCACTGCAAGCAATGCAAGCAACCAACTACACTGTTTAGATGTGGGATGCTGATTCACAATAAGCAAGATACCCAGAAGAAACTTGTTGATTATAGAATAATATTTCCAGCTGCTTCTCATGTACTTGGTTGGATCAGAGCACTGTTGTAACATTTATTAATGAGGAATTACTCAAGTATTAGTAATAAAAAATACCACACGTATGCTCCTAAGCAACATGCAGCAGGAGTAAGCACATACATGGCCTCAACACTGAAAAAGCAGGTGCTGACAGTTACCAGCACCACAAATGTTCTTCACTGTCCCAGAGAGAATCTTAAAGAAAGTTCCTAGGCTCTTGTTGAACTTGGACACTGAAATAACACCCCAAACAAAAAAGAAACAAGTCCAATACCCAGTTATTAAAAAAAACCAAACCCAAACCACAGCAGAACTCAAGCTGCAAACCAGGATAAATGCAAAAAATTAATAAAAGTTTTAAATACTACTTGGCTTCAATTTGAGCAAAAGGGCAAGCTAAGCTGTAATATTTGCTTGTGCCATTTTAAGGTACCTGGTCCAAACAGTTTAGCAAGTCACAAAGACATGCCCACTGGAGAGCTGGTGTTGGATAAAATGAATGGAAGCAAGCTGTGAATGTATTATGGCATTCCTGAAGAACAGCTTCTAATAGACTGAGAGGCTGACTGAGATATCCTTGTGGATCATTGTCCAACTTCACCATGCAATGATCAACTCCTTCAGATAAAATTTTTCTCAGCAAGGTCCTAGTTTTTCCAATGCAATCTGCTAGTTTGCTGGTTTCTTCTACAACTGCCTTAGCTGTAGCTAGAAGATTACACAAAGAGAAGCATTAAATGTACCATAATGAAACATTTTCATATTAAAATGCACATTTTGCTTGCAAACAGAAAACCTGGAATTTAGCAACATTGTTGAATCTACATTCAGAGAAGTTAATTTCAAAAGTAAAACAATGAGGGGTGTTAAACTCTATCAAAGAAACCTGAACATTAAAAACTCCAACTTTTCTGGTCTTTTGTAATATATGATGCATTTCAATATGAGCATTTTTAAAGTACAGGCATGAAAAACAGATACAGCCTTTCATATTTACATTGTGCTCACCACCAAAGCAGATACTATGTACAGAAATGGAAAATAAAAGGAGATACAAGTAGTCTAAAAGAACTCAACTGACAAGTCAAAATGGAAATTACCTTTAAAATACGAAAGTTACAGTGTAAAGATGTGGTATTGGGACAATTGGTTATGAAGACAATTGAAAATATCCTCTTTCTGAATGCAAGTCTTAGTTGCTCCAATAAAACCATCTGTATGAGCAATTTCATTTTATATTACATCCTACGTGAATACTTAGATCGAATTTTAAATGCCCTGTAGATTATTATTTGCTGATAAATAAGAAACAAACTAAGAGGAATACCTGATATCGGATATATTTCACAGGTGTAGACTCTCAGCAATCTCAGGCAGCAAGTGCCTACAAAACGCAACCTTTCTAAATCCAGAAGAGTAGCAGTGTATTGGAAACCCTTCAGGCCACGAAGTTCTTCAACTCCCAGCACCAGTGTTGTCCAACTCCAGTGAAGAATGCTCAGTAAAGATTCAAAGCATTCCTATTTCATGATATGAAGGATACCAAAGACAGATTTTATGTTAAAAAACACGAAATGACCTTTCAGCATCAATATTAGATGAAAGGCAAATAGCATCTATATCCATGTTTATTATGAAAACACGTTACACATCCACCATGCAACACACAAACCCTGTTTTGCTTGAGAATAAGAAAAAGCACCGAGAATACAGGGGACGCTTCATTGTAATACCATGATAAAATCTATCTATAACGTATGTTAGAATATTATGTGTGGAAGCCTCTCAGTTATTTAAGAACTAACAACTGTATTCACCTGTAATGGAGATTTTTCAGTAAATTTTACTTGCTTTATCGACAGAAAAGTGTAATACCTGCTTTTGACATAATACATTCTTGTCATAAAGTAAAGACATATCAGGGCTGTTTTCATTTTGTTTTTAAACAGTTATGATCTGCAGGATCTTGGCAATTATATGACATTTACAGTACTTGAAAGCTCAACAGAAGCACATGATAGTTCCCAAGAATTCTGAGGATTTAAGAAGTTCTGTTTTTACTATTTTTATTATTATATGTAATTTCATGAAGTTGTACCTCAGAAAGAAAAAAATACAAATATTTGGTGTTGAACACCTTCAAAGTTGCAACACTCAAACTGATTGTTTAAAGTTAGATATAAAATGCCTCCAGAAACTCCAGAAAGCCAAAACCCTTCTCTTACCCAGTTCCTATCTAAAGTGAGGGTTAACAGCAGCACGATAATTAAGAGACAGGATACACTGTGAAGTTTTAAAAGCCACAGGAGTTCATAGCTTAATGCAAATATTTTAAGCAAATATATATTAAGAGTCGCTATTAATATGTAGATAATATGATTACTAAAAATGCATATCATGTAGATAATGCATTCCTAGAAGAAACATAACAGGAGAAGATCACCCTGATCATTAGAGAATACGGAAGAAATGAAGAATATATAAATGAAAGAAAGGAAGCTGATTTAGAAAATCAGACTGTGACTGTCCGTATAGAGGCAAGAACTTGTATGAACTATGTATGGAGAATACTGACAGTATGTGTAATGCAGTAAGTAGTATAAACCAGGATGGAACTGAAAATAAGATAATCATTGTTTGCAACAGATAAAAAAGGGAAAAAAACAACAAAGGCAGAATTGTCCTTGTCCTGCTTGATACTATTGCATTTCAACTTCATGCAGAATTTCTCAAAACTTGACTAGCCTCCTTGTATGTGAAAGCCTGCAGACTACCTTCTGTTAGTAATTGCATTTCACTGTGCCTATGAATACTTCTTACCTCAGTTTCACAGTTTAATTAAATGCTATCTGATTCTCACTGTGTACTGGAATGCATCTAAGAGGAAGATAAATCTCACCAATGACTAATTAGTGCCAGTAATCTAAAAGCCATGCAAGAGAGCAGTAAAGCTCCCTCAAACCTCTAAAAAGCCTGCTAATATTGATTTTTAGCTGGAATTAAGGCTTGTATATTGAATACAACTGGTAAGAATGAACTCAACCCCAATTCCCCTCCCCTCAAAAAAATCCAAACTAAGTAGCTTAACCTTATAAACAAATACATTTCTAGGCTCTCATCCTCAGGTGAATACCAAGCTTAGACTAGACCTAAGTTTTCATCTGAAATCTTCAGAAAAAGTAAAAAAATAAATATACTATCTATCAGTGTACCTAACTTCTGCTTAAGAAAGCAAACACAAAACCATAATTATTTCCACATCTACATCTTTCAGTTTCCTAACCATGAATGAACTTGCAGGAAACACAGAAGATTCTTGATAGTACTCACCACTGAGACAGTTCTGGCAAAAGATCTCTTTAAAATATGTACGGGTTCACTAGTTTGCTGTTTTCCTTTGGATGCACTGCCATCACTTGTTGGCAACCTGGAAGAACAATTTTAGAACTTACTTGAAATCTCCAGTTTTCACTTTTAGTAGAGTTTTTGGTTGGATTTGGGTTTTTTGTTTCATTTTTGATTTTTTACTTTTTGTAGTTTTTACTGTTTGTATTGTTCAAGTGGAACAAAAAACAAGTGAAAAAGCTTTAACATAACTATCCAAAAAATGTTTAATTTCAGGATAACTTCCTTCAGTTCCTAATCACTCTAGACCAGTAACCAAATATCCTGAATTCTGTTCAACTGGCAGTACTGAGACAATTGAAAATGAGGTTGAGATTTAATTACATGAAATTATTACAAGTATCTACTTTGTTTCTTCAGATGGCATCAAGACTAGAAATGTTATTCCTTAAAGAACACTGGTTTTGTGGAGGTACAATATACATGGAGGTTAAAAATACAGACAGCATTAGTTACTGCAGCACCTTCCCTTTTGTGCCACTCACTGCTCTTCAGAGGCCTCAAGGCTTGTTTGCCTTTTGGCTACAGCCATCTCTCCACAGATATCACCCAAATGGCTAATATGGCATGCCAGGACTTCATGTGCATCAAAATGAAGCCTTCACCTGGAGAGAAAGCGGGTCTATGGACAGAAAGCTTAATGGCAGAAGTGAGCTGTTCTGTGAAGGAACCATAGAAAGGACATAGCAAGAGAACTGGTATGAAGAAATTCCAAATTTCAGAATCAATGTGGAGACCAGGGGAATTATATATATATATACACATAAAATATAAAAATTAGGTCTCGTCTATATCTGAGGAAATCTGTAAAATATACTATCAACACAGTGGAAGTTCTTGCTTTTTAAAACAGAGTTACATAAGGTTTATCATAGCAACGATAAGTTTATGGTAAGTTATTGTAAAGCATACTTCATTGTTGATTTTGGCTTTTTTGTCAGATACTGATTTTCTTCACTTAATACAATAATATTTTCATGAAACATAGTTACTTTAACAAATTTAATATTCCTATTTAAAAAACTCATCAGTAAATTGTTCCAAACTGAGGTTAAACTATTACCTGTACAGTAACTGTGGAATCTGCCCAGCATTAACATCTGTACCATTATTTGACTTCTTGGAACTTTTAAACTGAAATACAACACTGAAAGAGAAATAACCCAATTATTATTCAAGTCATACTAGAGCTCTTCATTTTCATTTAAAAAAACCAGAAAAAAATATACCCATCATCTGTAGTAATAGAGGCCTGCCCGTGAGATCCACAATCACTGCTAGGTCCTGACACTCTTGCCCAGGCTACATACCACCAGCCAGCCTGCAGGAGTACTGGTTCATCAAACATCATTGCATATTTCTCTCTGGGAAAAGTAAATTTTGAAAAATGTTAGATATGAACTATTTTTTATATTAACTTCAAACAAATTACATCCTGATTATCAAAGAAAATTGAGAAGTAATGGAATTAAGTTGTTGTATCTATATACATTCAAAGTTTGTAATTGAAAAATATTGCAGTAATTAAAAAATAATAATTCAGAAGGACAGATTGTGAATTGTGAAACAATCAGATGTCAGTTGCCAAATAGAGTAAGGAGACATTAAATTAAATTAGCACACACAAATCCAACTACATTTAATATATAATACTGCAAGTAAAGTATTAACTGTAAGGTACTATATAATATTAATTCAATTTCAGTATGTTTGTAAATTACAAGAGCTTATACATAAATTCTTAGTAATTACAATGAATACTAAAGAAAGTAATAGAATATATATTATGGGGATTAATATGTAACATTTAAACCTGAAAGAATTAATCATGTATCATTTGAATTTTAAATAACTTCATTATAGGGAATGAAAAAGCAGCTACAACACAGCTAACCCCATCCATATGCACAAAAGAGCTGCTGCAATATCTTGTCTTGTCACCTCATCACAGGAATATGAGATTTGACTTGGATTTATACAAGAGCAAGAATTAGATTATTTTTCTTCTTTTAATTTAAATACCTTAATGGTTTTGGGAAGCTATTTGGTGGTTTACTACTTCACCCAAAACACTTTAAGTTTTACATCACTTGCTACAAAATTCTAATGGCATAGATCATCTCTGTTGATATTCAAAGTGATATTAAAATGTGTATGCGGAAAATAAAAATAAAGATCAAGAAGCAGGTACAAGTAGGTAAGCTACACATCTTACCTGGCAGCACAATCATATGCTAAGACATCTGTCTCGGCAAGAAGGTCTCCATCAGTCTCATGGTCTCCCCCATCCGGACCCAATTCAAACAACTGGTGAAGTAAGAAAAAAGGTAAAATTATGTCTTAGGTGTTAGAAACCTCATAATACCACATTTCCTGTATGGCATTCTGGAAACCATATACTACTCTTCCTTCCCCTTCCCAAAAATAATTACTACTTATTACCAATAAGAGCCAAATTTCCACTTGGAAGTCAGGCATTAACTGTTAAAAAATAGCAGCTGACACTGACCTCCCACCTTATGTCCAGATATATTTTTAAGTGGAGAAACTCCCTAAATCTTGCAAGCAAGACAAAAACAGAGCATCTAAAAAAGGCAAAGTTGGGCAGAAGGTGCAGATTTTCCATCACAGACTGAAATGCACTATATAGATACCCTCAACTTCTCTGGAAAGGGACAGCTTGACAGTTTAGCAGAGATAGTCAATAGTGTTATAAACAGCTGGTGACTAGGACAAAAGATGATACATTTACTAAGAGAACTTGGTTTTCTTACTTAAAAATAATTTCTACAGTTTGTTGAGTTTGAAAAAGGACCACAATATACGTCTATGACTTCTCTTGCAAATACCTATTTAATACACAATTTATTTGTGGCAGACTGGCCAATATCATCTTGGCTATAAGCTAATCCTAAATAAACTGGAAATACAATACTAGAGTATTTTCATACCATTATTACCTGTCCCATTCCCATACATTACCTCTAGTATTTAAAAGGCACAACTTAAGTTTCTTGGCTGTTCTTAGTCATTTGAATTCTCAGTCATTATGTTAAACTAGAATAAAGTGCAAATATTTTGGGTTTCCTGTTGTCTTATGCAAGTGTTATTGCTAAGCATATGCCATCCATTTCCCTAGAACAAACCTCAATACCTACTTATCTGAAAATAAAGAAAGTTCAATAACACACTAAATGACAGGTAAGAACAATAACATGTTCCAAATACACAAATACAAACATCTAATAGAAATCTCAGACAGATACCACATCTTTTACAATTGTTTTTTGTGGTTACCAAAATCCTTATTAAATACAGGAGCAAAGGACACTCATCAGAAACCAGAACTCTGATACCACACTGTGTGTTTCCATGTGGTTTATTTCTTTTAAATCAGCACACATGCTCCACCCATAATCATCCCTACATTTGGCACAGAGTTAATGTTCTTTGGTGCCATTCCCTGTCAGTTGAACAATCCCAGCCAAGAAGCTATCCAGAAAGCAGTCTGAGAAAGAAGTGGCAGGGACAATGGAAAGCAATGGCTCCTAATAAGGACTCTTTTTCTGCTTTTGAGAAACAGTTCCTCATGTATCACACAAGATGTCATCTTAACCTGAAGCCCACAACACCAATTTTCTGCTGGTGGACCTCTGAGCTTTGTGTAGAGAGATCACAGAACCATTCAGTCCACTAACATACCTGCCCAAGACACCTCTAAGATGGCACAGCATTTAGTGAAGGTAAGAATTCATGACAAATAAGAATGGTTATTCTCAGCTCTCTACTTCACCCACTGTACCAGCATAATGCTTTTTACATACAGTAAATCACTCATTCATCATAATCATGTTTTAGATGGCATTTCTAAAGTTCTGATTTTGAGACAAAACACTGTTTAAAACAAAACAAAAACCACTACCTTTATTTTAGCAGTGTATTCACCTCTACCACCAAAAAGACCAAGACCACCTAGCAAAATATCTGTATCAGCACAGAAACGGATAGCTTCTACTGAGTGGGCTGAGTAACCCCAGCCTCCTCCATGACCTGCAGAAAAAAAACCAATAAAAATATAATTAGTTTTTTATTCCACAAGTTGATCAAGTGCTATAAAACTTTAGTGTGTACATACTTTCAAATCTGTTAACAACACTATAGTCTTCTTTAGAATAAACTTTCATTACTGCTTGAGTCTCTTCTTCTGTATTTGCAACACCCATTTTTAAGTCCTGCATAGCAGCCAAAGTATCAAGGCAACCTAAAAGAAAGCAAAACCAAAAAGAACCCAAAATTTCTCACTGTTCTCATTGAAATGGAAATGAATAATAGTTAAGAAGATCAAAGCAATCTGTTTTGTCCCTAAACCACACATATGCTGCCGAGTATCTTTATACTTTTGATTAGGTGAAGGGTCATTGCTGCAGAATCTCAAGGCTTGCTGCTGAAGATCAACTTCATTTCATTTATTTATTCTCCAGAATAACAAACAAATGTGATTAAACCTACTTTGCAACTTTTCCAATGGCAAGAGTTCAGTAACTGAATTACAAGCAGATTTGAAAGTCTTCACAAAAGGTATTTTGTTTTGTACACATGGGTACCTAACATGCCTTACTTTGACTCAAGACAGAAAAAAGTACTGTTAAAGTTAAAAGTTATCACATCTCTAACATACAATGAAGTGAGTAGGTCAAAGAACTGATGACTTATCACAATCAGTGGACAAGTGAGCTAAAATCACTTCCAAAGCTGTGCTTTGAAGCATCAGGTATGTTGCATATGGCCAGTTTATACGTGAGCACAGTGGAATTAATTTTTGTATTTTTAGACTACAAAAAGACTACAAAAGGAAATCACATTACTCTTAGTAACTCATTATACAAAGTTACAAAGATTATATTTTAATTTTATATACTGCATTTACTTTAAAATAAAAATACATCATTGAAGAGCACTTTTTTGGGTTTTTTGTTTTGGGTTTTTTTTTTTTGCCACTCCAGGTTAAGAGTACTGACTTTATTCTGCAGACTGTCCATAAAGATCATCTAGGAAGATCTCTTACTTTATTACACTGACCTCTAACAGCAGGTCTCAGCAGAACTCTAAAAACCCTCTAACGTCATTAAGATGGCAGAAGATAACTACATGAGCCAAACTGTAACAGTTAAGAGCAGTGGTAAAAAACTACCAAGTAAAATTTAACTGTAAAAAGTCACGATGTTTTAGATTACAATTCATTTATACATTATGTTACTTTACTTCATCTAAGCTTCTGACTCGTCAACTTAAAAATGTATACCTAGAATATGCAAAGCTGCATGAGATCTGGTGGTTAGAGCTTTGGAACCTGTTGGTAGAGCAAGTTCTGGACTCAAAATACTACACCGGGATTGCATGTCTGGAGCTGAGGGAAGCCTGGAATCAGCAACTACTGCATTGTAACTCCACAGTTCCCTAGCATTTGGTCGAAACCTAGAGCAAGAAAAAACAGAATGAAAAAACCTTTCATCTACAGAAAAAATACAAAATGTAACCAAAAGTTAGATTTTATAAGATTTTTAATGTAAAATGTAGATCTGCTGGTAATTGAACATCATTACAGCAAATACATACAAACTTTACTAGCTTAACACTCCAGCAAATGAGAAGATAGAAAAACATTATTGTTCTTCAAGTCAAACAGTCATATTACGGGTTTACAAATTCCAGAAAATGTTAAGACACTTCTCAAAGCTAATATGTGTTAAAACAGTATTATTTATTAACAATTATGAAGTAACTAGCGAAGTATTAAATAGAACAGCAGATGTGCTCAAACATTATTAAGACACCAGGTGAAAATAAAAGGCTTACCTTCAAGTAAGAGTAAAAAAATTCTTGAGGAATCCAACATATTTTGTTTGGGCTTTTTTAAATGGGTAACATTGCCTTTTAAGTTTTTAGGGGATTATAAAAAAGGGCAGCATAAGCAAGAGAATACAAAGACCTTCTATAATATAGATTAATATACAGAAAAAGAAGATGGAATCTTTGAAACCACTATGTAAAAGGAAGAAACAGTAAGAAGACATAGGTCTGTGGGAGTGTTCTGAATAAGCACAAAAGGAATTTTCACTTGATACACTGTTCTGAAAATCTAAGGGAGAAAAAAATAGTTTTCACTAACAATATTAAAGGACACCATATGTATTCAGGATTTCAACAACGATTTACACACACATGAAATTACACAACCACTTGAATTTCACTGCAAGATTAAGTCACAAAGCTGAGAGGAAAATGTTTAAAATGTATGTCACCAGAATGCTGCCTCTGTACAAGAAACTGAATTCATCATTTAAATAGGCAGGAATAAAAATGTTCAGTAATAACAATATATTAAATATTTAACTACTAATAGGTATATTTATTAACATCTCTTCTTCAGACTGTTTTAATATTTTCTATTGAACAAGATGGGATATAACAGAAATGAATCTGCACAGTCTCCAAGAATCCACTCTTCAGTTAAGTATTTAAACTCTTGATTTAGTTCTACAAAATACTGCAAGACAATAAAACACCTCAATCCATGTCTACCCGTAATAATATCCAACATGTAACTTTGGACTTCCTCAAGCTGAATAGCCATTTTGATGTGCTACATCCAGTTGAGTATCATTACCTTGTCTCCCCTGAAACTTGCTGCATTCCCATGACCATTGCTAACTGATTTTTTTCACAAATTGAGTCTTTCAGTGGATTTAAACATGCTGAAAGAATACAGCTTTAAGGGATATGGGTGCTACTACTATTTCTTATCTCAGCATAATTTAAGTACAAACCGGCACCTAACCAGTGAGATTCAAACAATCCTGGGAATGTGCATAATACAGAACTACAATCATCCAAGGTACTTCCTATGTCATACAGAAACATGCCTGGCGAACCCATGCTTCAATGTTAATTGGCTGTTAAGTTCTTGAAACTCAGTTTTCGATGAAGACATCCAAAGTAGGATGCAAGTAGCTTTTAAAGACATGATCCTATGAGATACTGTCTTTTCCAGATGAATGCAGACTAGCAGGTTCCCTGCATTATTCAAACTGATTATTCTTGTTTTGTCTTCAAACAATTTAAACATCATCAATCACTTGAACTCAGATAACAATTCAGATTTTTCTCCCAAATCCTGGCTAACACAGCTTTTAAATTGTTATAGAAGAATTGGATGTTATGATTCTGCTTTGGAACAAAGGCTTATGATCTACATCTCAAAGACTTCATCCCAAAGACTGAAACAAATACAATTAGCTTGAAAGTCAATGCCATCTAAATAAATACCTTTATTTTCGCGTCTCAAAATGTCAAGAATACCATTGCTCCAACCCTTCTCCTATTGAAATCCTAACCACTAATGCCTGACAGAAGGATGACAATTCAAGACATATGCCAGCTGAGTATGGCAAGGAAGTTTTTCAGTCAAGTGTTAAGTAAATGGAGAAAAGGCAATAAAAAGAGTAAGTACACAGAACAGATTTGGATCCCTCAAAGATTATGAGATTGGAATGACAATGACATAAAAAAGAAAAGAAAAAAATTGTGGGCAAGAGAAGATGTTTGTTTTGTGCTTGAACAAATCATCCAAAAAATGTGAAAAATATATACAGAAGACTAAAAATTCTTTTCCATTTACTAGAGAAATAAGTATAATCAAATCTCCAGCCTCACAAAATATTTTAAAAAGGATTTTTATA
Organism: Ptilonorhynchus violaceus; assembly: GCA_013397565.1. Lineage (NCBI taxonomy): Eukaryota > Metazoa > Chordata > Aves > Passeriformes > Ptilonorhynchidae > Ptilonorhynchus > Ptilonorhynchus violaceus. The sequence continues at coordinate 1,537,184 of VZRJ01001052.1, read as the reverse complement.
TTACTACTTTAATCGCTATAATTCACACTTGCCTCCAGATAACATCATAGACAGGATCCAGACACACACCAGAACCTTGAAGGTCTTCCTGCTCAGAATCATTGAATGTTTTGCAACTGCCGTCTACTTTGTTTATCAGAAGGCATTTAAAAGGAGGAGGTTCTGATATTGAAGCTGGTACCAAACCTAGATCAGGGAGCAAAAAGGGCAAACAAACATGAAGACTCCATTCACTAATGCTTCGTGCACAGAAAATGCCATGTAATATAGTAGGCAAGTACAGATATACTGCTACAACAAAAAAATAAACAGTAGTAAGATTTAAATGCAAGTAAACTTTAGACTTTTACATTATTGTTTTTAATAAAATTTCTAAAGAAGCTAGGATCATCATACGCAGTAAAACTAGAAGGCCAAAATATTTTCATTCCCTCCATTCATATTTTTGACTTGTTGCTCCTCTATTGTTTGTTTACGTGACTGAACCCATTTTTTCTCCAATACTTCTATAAGGATTTAAAATAATAAAGAAGAGTTCTTGCCTATTATATGCCTGCTTGCAAATATCTCTGATGTAGCAAGCACATGAGAATTAATGAGAGCTTCATCAATCCGGAGAAAAGTCTGGTCTCCACTCGCTCCAATCCATGTAGCTTTGCGTCCGTATTTGGAGCCTATATTAGGCATAGGTGCTGGTTTTGCATTCCAATAGGGCATATCCAGAATTGGTCTACCAAGCTGACCTTTCTATAGAAAGAATGCAAGAATTAGTAAGTGACAATAAGTCTCAAAAATGAGTAAGTTACTTCGATAGTTCCATCATACAAAACTGGTAATCTGGAACAGAGAGTGCCCCACAAAACTACCTTCAAAAAGCAATGGCTACTCTAAGTGAAGCATTACACATTTAAATACAAGGAAAAAGTTACTGACAGAATATACTCCTGCCTATTCAGTTAAGTTTTTGACTTAACTTTTGCTAAATGCAGCTCAAACTCTCCATGATGCATAACCCTCCTCTCTCTCTTCAGAATCAAATATAAAAGCATTATTCTCCTACTGTGTTCAACATTTGATTAATTTTAGTGCTAAACATGGAATGGACTAATAAGGAAAAAAATCTTTATTCAGATACAGTCTGAGTTCCACTCAATTCTGAACTTACACGGACTGTAAGTTTTAAGGAGCAAATACCTCTCAAAAGTACCTGGAAATCGATTAGCATGACTTACTTGTGCTAAAAAAAGCATCAAGTGCCTCAGCAAGCACCTCTGCATATGCTCATTAACATCCTTATCTGGAGATCTAAGACCTTATCTCTATGTACAACTAGCTACTGAGATGGACCAACAGTTCTTTTACTGCATCTGAGTACGCACAAAGAACTGCTGCAATAAACCTGCTCAGGCTCCATCTACCAAACTCAGGCATAGGAAATGCACTGCATGCCAATGAAGTTAAAACGGTTAGGGAAAAGAAACAGCAAATGCCCTCTGTCCAGCATGTTACTCATCTTTCTTTCTTCATAACACTGCATGTAATTCAACTTAGTGGAGACATTTTTCAAGTAACATCCTTAGTTTTGATTTTGTCTTGACTTTATGAAGCTTTCAGCAAACCTTCAAGCAAGGAGATGTGGTCTAAATATGGCCTAAAGTTATTTTTGATTTTAGAGAAAGGGAAAAAACCCTCAGTCAACTGACAGGATTTCACATACCATTTCTGAAAGTGAATTAGTTTTTTCAGAGGCCAAGTTTCACAGTAAGACAACAAGGCTTAAACCTTTATGTGTCCACGTCAGTTTTGACAAGAACACAAACACCAAAGCCCTTGTTTAAAGTTTGAAAAACAACAAAATATTACCTAATTGTAGAGCTGTCTCATGGCTCACTTTTAATTCAAAACATTACCTTCTGCTTCTAAAATTTTAGTCTTCACCTTTTTAAAATTTTTTTTTAAAGAGGTGAAATTTCTCTTGTGTTTGACAGTACATAGTTTTTAAAGCATGTAAAAATAGCTCAATACCTATATTCTAGCTTTTGCAAAAAAAGCCCAAATAAAAACATTGGTGGGAACGTGCAAGCAAGATGACTCTGCAGAGATTGCAATGAGGGGCACATTTGCAAACACAGGGAGGCAGAAAGGGAAGTAAACAATGTTTAAAAGCTTATTTAGTGAATGTAAGAATGGATTCCACATGGACATAGGAAAATATACACCATGTGGATATGAAAGAAGAGTACTGGAGTTGTATTGTGTAATACTAAGCGATAACCTTCCCCCTGAAGTGTAAGCGTAACTTCTGCAAGTCATTACTGCTTTAATTAAAGAAACCAGGACACTTTCTTCTACCACATGGAGACAGACAGGTAATAGAACAGGCAATGTTTACTTACAACCAAGCTTGAAACGATAAGAGTTTGAAAAAACTGGTGCACCTTATAAAATAAAACTGTTTTAAATCACCATCTTCATTAAAACATGAAAAAACCCAGCAAGAATTCCCAGCACTATGCTTTTCTAACCACAACAATATTAAAGGCTACATTTTAAAACATAACAGGCACAAAAGACATGCAGAAGTCATGCATAGTTCCATACGGGCAAGTATAAGCAGTCTTGAAAGGTCTCTGAACAATATGTTAACTACTTGCTTATTCCCATAAGTAAATAACATTTCCTTACTGAGAAACTTCCAAATGTGAAAACCTGGCCATCCATTAAGAGAATAGCTGTATGGTTGCTCCCAGCAGTAACTTGTGTACTAGGACCTGGTAATGCTTGCACCAAAGTGGGACATCCCCTATATAAAAATAAATTAATTCTATATCAATACGTGGTCATGCATAGATTCAAATACTATAGCAAATTACAGTAACATCTTACATATTAAACAAACAGAGGTTTGAAAGACTGTACCAGATAGTTAAGCTTATGCCCTTCTGTTACAAGGAAATAGATCAAGGAGCCTCTCTTCAGTTAAGCTCAGAAATTAGCATAGAATAAGAATTATTAATTAACATACAATTGTAGAATTACATTTGTGTAGATACAATAACATATACATGTATTTCTGTAAGTATAAGAAATATATTGCAATGAAATGTAGCAGTAAAATATCATGTTGTGAGAACTCAAGCACTTAAATCCCTGTTCACATTATGAAGCAATCAAAGCCTTGTATGGCTGAGACTCTAGTACAGTCACCAGAAGCAAAATTGCTACAGCCCTCCCAATATCACTGCCTAGGGAATTATAAAAGAAATAAAGGTCTACCCCTCTCCATCAGCTCTTCTCCCATCAAAGTCAGACAATAAAGAACAAACCTCTCTAAACCGTTTTCCACAGAGATATGAAAAAGTCTAATCCATTTGTCTCCCAAATTGGACAGGCATAAGAAAATAATTTTTCCATTCCAGTAAAAATGAAGGGAAAAAAACCAACAGGATGTTCAAGAAATAAAGAAAGAAAACTTGAACTGATGACTTAGAATAGAACAGGCAAAAAAGATAAAATGAAAGAAGTAGGAGATACTAAAATTATCTTAATCCCAATAAAGTGAACAGGAGCCTATGAGACTTTGAATCCCATAATAAATTTCTACCCACACTAAATTTCCTGTGGAGTTAGAAAGACTGTGAATTTGAAGAACAAGTTATTCCCAAATAATTTCCTGTTTGGAAACTGGGGTCAGAGTTATACAGAGAATAACAGCACTATTTAAACTTACTTTCAAACACAGCCTTTCAAAAGCAGGCTTATCTGAAATAAGAACAGGTTGTTTTATGCTGGAATAAAAAAGTGTCAGTCCAGAGTTACCTAGCAATTGCTTAGCAGCTGATGTGCAAAAAAATTGTTCATCTCAATGTTCTGATTTTGGCTGAATTGCACGTAAAATAGAAGTCAAGAAAGCATGAGTAAGGTGAAGCATCATGTGTTCAGCAGAAAAATGGTAGATGGGAAGATGTGAACATATGAAAATGTGGAACAGAGGAATGTAGCATGAAGATAGGTTGATGACCTGAAGGAGGAGGAACACAGATATACAGAAAGAAATTACTCTTTGGTGGTGAATTTAGCTTTCAGTGGGTGACTAGTGGAGATAGAGGCTAAATAAAATTAGGTAGAGGATTGTGACATGACATTCACAAATTTAGAAGTTTTTCTTGGTCTATAGGCACATGGATTTAGACATCACTACGATTATACACAGACGCACAGAGCAAAGTTTAGCAGCACCAGTGCCGAAACATTTCAAAAATAAAAGAAAGTTTACATTTGTCTCAGTAACTTTAAGGAAGCTCAAAAAGGCACCAAAACAGAAACAAAACATAACTAGCAACTAACCCAAAAGCATTCATGTTAAAATAAAGTATTTTTATTATAAGGTTTCTCTTCTTCTCCCTCAAAATTATGATAGCTGCAGGCATGAAATGATGTCTTATGGTCTTACATTTATTAAAAAAAGAAGTAGTGAATATTTCATCTCTTTGATACTTAAAAACTAAGCTATCATCACCAAAACTATTTATCTTTCTGTTTTTCCAATCAAATCTATCAGCAATGTTATCTGAATGCTGTGTGAGGTAGTCTCTTGGCAGCAGCAGAACAAAATCGAATAAGCAACTAATGTAGAGAGATGAAATATTATCCTCTTAAATAGCTTATTCATTAAGAACACCCAGCTTTTGGAATGGCCAACTACAGACTATCAGCCTTAGAAACGAACAGAAAAAAAAAGTTTAAGATACTTAACTACACCCTAAAATAAACTTGAATTCCAGAAAACTAGTTTTAACTTCATAAAAGGTAGAGGGATTTTGAAAAATAAGCCAGTTTGACTAATGCATATGGAATTTAAAACCTGTGGCACTACTGAGTTATTTCCCTCTCTCTCTGAAACTGAACACAGGAAAGCTCAGAATAGACACTGAAGAGTCTGAGAGACTCTTTGGGCAAAGTTTTAATAACCAAGGTTTCTCCATTTGAATCAAAGAAAGCAAGGAGTATCCTGGGATGGACTGGAAGGAAGCATTGGTGTCAAACACAGAATCTTTGGCTTCTGAATATGACAAGTCAATCACAGAAGACCAACCTCAGCTATAGAGAAAGTAACCTGAGATCCCCTGAAAAAATGTGATTTTGCTGAATGATAAGCAGCAGATATACATGCATCAGCTAACTGAGGATCCTGAAGAAGGTCCAGATGCATTTTGGCTGTCCACACGGGAACCATCTTCCATCCCAAAGGGTAAGCATTTCTGGGAGTAGCTGTAGTCTTTGAAAAGTCATTCCGCATGAACTATTTGAACAATTGCTGTCCATGGTACTCATGCAGCCAACAGCTGCCTGCCAGGTCCCAAAACATGTCACTTGGGGCAGCTGACCGTGGTGCTGTAAACACAGGTTCACTGGGAGCTGTTACTGTGTCGTGGGTAAAAGGTAACCGGTAGTCACTTCTGTCCATTGCAAGCAGAGTTGGACAATTTAGTTAAAAAGAAAATGGAGATTTTTACCTTTAAGAGGTAACTGGAAATTTGGTGAAAAGATATAAATAAGACCTGCACTCAACCACTGGAGTAAAATAATCAGAAAATGCACCTATAAACATGGTCCTAACAAACAGAGATGATGGAACACTTTTTTTCCCCCCCTAGAGTTATTAGTAGGATATAGTCTCTATTCTTTATCTTCAAGTGGAAAATAGCTGACCATCTATGGAAGGTCTGATCAATTTTCTTTTATGTTATTGTTGAACCTTTGGAAACAAACTCCTACCAAGACCATATTACCTCAGTCATTCCATTTCTGGAGCTCAACTGTCAGGTCATGTGCTTGCTACCATAGTGCTGAAGTCAAGAGTTTGTACCAAAAAATGCAGACAAATTTTGAACAATAACAAAGTTCCTGGAGTTTTAAGTTCTAACTTCTAGAGAGAAGCATCAGCAGCAAACAGGCCGTTGCTTACCTGAACACAATACATGCTATTTTTCACCAAGACTAGATACTGCAAAGCATTTCTTGCTTCCACTGAGTTCCTATTCACCAGCATCTAATTTGAGGAGAATATGAGCACAGACTGACAAATCTTTCATGTAGTGAATAGTTCACCAACATCTGCCACTGTGGATTTTACAACAAAAAGCCTGCACAGACTAATTTAATGGTTCCACCTTACTGATAGAGCATAAATCTACCTCATTCCTACTGAAGTAGAGAAAGAATTTGTGGTGTTTACAATACTCTAATAGAGGAGTCCAGAATCCTACTAATTAAGGAGAAAGGCAAGTCTGGACAGGTGTTCAAAATTCAAACTACTTCAGCATTTTCAAGACTTTTAGAAATACAGTCTCACTACTAAATCTTTACACTGCAAGACTAAAGTCTCTGAAAGGATGACTAAATATTACTTCATTTTTTTTTAGGTCCCCTCTCTCTCTCTCTCTCTCTCCCAGAAACACAGTAGACTATCAGTTCCTGGATTCAGAAGATGATGCTCTTCCTGAGGTCAATACAGGCAATGTGACACACTGCATGACTGACATACCACTGACCTGGCAGGAGCTGGCCATCTGAGCACCACTGCGTCCCAACTGAGGTGGAACTCTGCATAAGGATTCCCTGTTTCCTTCTCTGAATCCCTTACTGTGAGGACAGAGGAGAGATCTCTACTTAAAGCTGGAAAAAGAAGTACATCAATGAAGAAATTATAATCTGAATGATGGTGCTAAATAGCAATATAGTACTATAGCCAGTTCTCATGCATAGGACATACTCCAAATTTCTTCAAGGCTTTTTTCAGACACTCTCTAAGGTCTGATGTAGAACAATACAACTTTGTCTGTGCCAATTCACTTGTACCTCCTCAGCTTCTACTTCTGGTTAAGCACTATCCTTCGGCACAAGATTTTTCATTTTCTCTTCTAGGATGTCACTTGGAACTACACTTGGTCTTCATCCATTTTATATCTAAATAAGCAACAGATGTGGGTTTACCACCTGAAATACTGACAAATACAGCAGATAGCTCCAAAGCCTTCCAAAAATCCAAGGGATTTCACTGAAATTGGAAATAATGGTAAGTTAGCAGTACAAATGGCACTGCTGTTTGTACCTCTTCAGTCTTTAAGACAGAAACTGGCCTTATTCTAATAGCAATTTGAATTGCCAGTTAAAGCCATTGTTTCTTGGAACAAATACCTAAGAATTTCCAGGAAGGAAAAACAAAGTACTTGTCTGTGATATGACTCTACCATAGACAGAAACACAGACTGTATTCACCAGTCTAGTGCAAACTGAGTAGGGGTAACAGTTCACAGACTACTATCAGGCACAGTAGCAAATTCAAGGAAACATTCCCTTTCTTTCTTCCCTTTCCCCCTTTGGCTTAGTGAATCCAATATAAGTTTTAAGACGATGAAGATTTCCTCAGGAGCTTGACAGAAGAAATGGTTTGGAAGTCTCCAAAGAGATTAGGAGGACAGATGTTAAGTAATTTTCGCCTCACTGCTACAAGAGAAATGACAGAACTGAAGACAGGTCATGAATGCTCCGCTCCGTATCTCTTTGACATAAGGATTACTGGCCTAAGTCTCAAAGATTCCCACTATAGAAAATGCCCTGTTGTATGCATTATATGGCATATGTACATGTCCAAAGACCTCAACCACATTTCCTTTTATGCCAGGATACTGGATTTTTTTAATTCAATGAATAGATGAGACTAAGCATGAGATACTAAGGGTGAGATTGAGCTTCACATTAAAGACACCTATATTTAATTATCTATGCTCTCACTGTTGTCAATGGAGATCAAGTTTACAGAGCTACTAAGCATACCTAAAGCATGTAAGTAGTGTCTGATTAGTCAAATAATGCTCCATGCCCTGCTACCTTCTCTGTTTCCACTGACCACAGAGAAAGCACGCATCAATCTTCTACCAACACCCAAAACAAGTGACTACAAAATGCAGACGAGACCAAAGCTTAGGGACTTCATTTTGGAGATTAATGATGAACAAAAAATAAGACTCTATCATAACTGAACTGAGTCTAGCTCAGCTGGTCAGAGCATGGTGCTGGTAACACCAAGGTTGTGGGTTTGATCCCCATATAGGCCATTCACTTAAGAGTTGGACTCTATGATACTCATGGGTCCCTTCCAACTCAGAATATTCTGTGATTCTGTGAATATTCTGTGAACTGTTATCAATGATTTAACAGAAACAGGTTAATCTAGGTTTACAATATTACACTATTTTGAGTTATTGCATACGTAGTATTTTACAGAAATAATGAAATCTTAATGAGACTTCAATGCAATTCTCCCATATGTAGGGAGAAGAGACAGAAGTCTTTCAAACTCAATTATCAAAGCAATGTTAATAACCATGCACAGAAGCCTTCACGTATTAAACACATTACTTACACAGTACAAAAGTAGTGTTATTGTATCTATGTTCAGGGGTTATGGGGAGTAAGTGCAGAACAAGAGCTTATCAACTTCATTTGGTCTATATTTGAATTTTCACACTTGCTAGCTAGGAAGAACCAGAAATTTAACCACTTCTTATGCAGCAGTACAGTAATACACAGTCACGTCCTTTTATTACCAGCTCACCTGGAATTAACATCACCATGTCCAAGTTGTCCATGCTGCCCATATCCAAAAGTGTAAACATCACCATTCTCCATCAAAACCACTGAAAAAGAACAAAACATTTTTCTGACATATGCACATGACACATCACTGCACCACTGCTGGTTACCCTTCTGAGTAGCAGTTAACGATCCCTAAGAGATCCACACCAGATTCCACAATCCATCAAAACTAGCACCTCTATGTGGGACTAGAGCTCTGCCATGCAGATGTTTTGAACTGACTCCAAATTGCTTACAAGCTCTGATGTAACTCAATTTATGATACTTATAGTCCTTTTCACTGCTGAAAGACAGTGAACTGCCTTTCACAGCTGGAATCAGGGAGGTGATGTGGGGATTTGAGTGGTGATCTTACTTCAGCCTAAGTACGATGAAATGGCTCAAAGTTATGTCAGGGAAGGTTTAGGCTTAATATCAGGAAAAAGTTTTTCCCCCAGAGAGTAGCTGGGCACTGCAACAAGCTCCCCAGGGAAGCGTTCACAGAAGCCTGCCAGAGTTCAGCAAGTGTTTGGACAATACTCTCAGGCACATGGTGTGACTCTTGGGGATGGACCTGTGCAGGGTCAGGAGTTGGACCCCCTATATGATCTTTGTGGGTCCCTTCTAACTGAAGATATTCTATGTTTCTACGACAGTGTAGTAGGCTACAAAATGACCCTGCTACATTCTCAACTTTTAATACACCTGTGTACAACCATATAAAAAATTGAACACAAAGCAGTGAAAACACATACGAGAACATTAAAAAAAAATCTGTGCTATAATTAACATTGATTTGATTTTACCTGAATGGTGAAATCCACAACTGACTTGTACAGCTCGCAGTTCACAGTCAAAGCGAACAGCCCCTGGTGGATAGGTTGTGATTTTGCTGGCATCCTTCTCACCTCTTTCTCCACTTCCATCTATAAATGACACTTAAAATTACATACCATGCATACATACTATAAAAAGAATGAATAGAACAAGAAGAGTAAATAAAATAACTCCCCACTCCACCACTTGTAAAGTAGAAGAGAGAACTCACAGAGGAGCAAAAGAGACAGGTCAAAATGTGCCATCAAAGAAGATGTGGAAGATGACAGAAGCTATTTTTAAACAATGTACTATAAAGTAAGACACTGGAAAATATCCTCTAAAGCAGAAATTTCCCAAAGAGAAGACAAAAAGGACCAGCAAAACAGAAAATTCAAACTTCAGAAGCTTTGCTTAATAACCATCACTTTCATTCTTCAACAAAATAGCATTATTAAGTAGACAACACTGAAGTTAAACTCAGCAGGCATAGCCTAGTCTACCTTTTTCAATTACAACTTTTTGAGGATTTTACTTGACTCTAACCTGGCCACAGAGCCCCTGTTTTCAGTAACTGACAATTATTTACACAGCTGATTTCCAGCAATGCAGACATACTCACCAAGAGCACGCCTGTTTCCTGTCTGCTTCTACGCATTTTTAGACATAATTTCTGTGATTTTGTTCTTAGTAAGTACGAAGTGCATTATTGGCTCCTAAAGTCAAACTGCCCCCACACTGGACAAAAGCACTGAAGCGCAGTGTATTATTCCTAAATTTCTCACAAGTTACCATCTTCTCCAGAGATCAGAATGTTTCCATCATCTGACAATTAAACTTTAGTCACACTGTGTCTAGCACAGAGAAATAAGATACATGAAGCAAAAAATCACTGCACAGAAGATTGCATATTTGTGAGAATTCTGACCAAGTACTGCCCTATTAACAAAACTGATACAGGGAAACAATTGCTGCTCAAAGCATTCAACGTGTTGTTAATTTAGCTCTATACTTAGAATTTCTACATGTTTTCCTGAATAATCATCAGTGGAAGTCTCAATTCCAAGATTTCATTATTCCCTGTATGAAGCATAGCAATTACAGACTTACAAATCTTTTTTAATATAATTCTGCTTTTATACATACTGCTCAAACTTTTCTTTTTATTGCAGAGAAACTGCTGATACAGTTAAGTCATTTCACGCTTTTATTACACACCAGTTTTAAAAAAAAATCTTACTATTTTAAGAATAAAGCTACTTTTTAGTGATGACTGAGTGCAGAATTTACATGAATCTGCACATAGTTCACATCTGTAAAGGAACAGCATGTGTAGGTACTACAGCTTTTGAAGAATTCGGTTTAAAAGCATAGTAAAGTATCCCTTTGGAACATGCACTACATGCTGGATATGTGTGAAATGGAGACATGGTAAAAAAACCCCGTCTCTCAGAATTGCCATGGGATTTTTGAGGTTGTGTACATCTGTACAAGACTGCACACATTTTAGAAGAAATGTTTCTGAAGGTCTGCGTACAGCTCTTTTTTGTATTAACATAATTTTTTGTATTAACAAAAGAGACAGAATCACTGTTTAACAACAACCTCGAAATTACAGTTTTCCTCCTAATCCTGGAATTCTGCCTTAAGAAGCTCACAGCATTTTAGTTAACAGTTTGACTATTTCTCAAATAGAACTTTGAACTTTTAAAACTTTTGAAAATTGAGCCTTTGAACTTTTTATGCCTACTTTTGCATTCAACTCTATGTACCAAAGTAATCAGGAGAGGGTCCTAGCAGCTAATATTGCACCAGAATTATTTATTCAGCAAACAGCCTACTTACTGCTGCCTCATTTCACACAAGCTTTTCAGATAGGAGCAGAAAAAAAGCTATTTATTTTGGAAGTCTACCTGTGGCCTCTGTCACCCCTTCTCCCTCAGACACTACTGACTAATGAAAAATGTGAGCTCTCCCACTGTGTTAATGCATTTGAATAATCATCTGCCAGGAATACACATGTCCAGTAAGAACATGTCATGGCTGCATGCACCTCCTACAATGAAACACACCGGACACACAGTAACCATGTCACCTATGCAGTCACATTAACAAAACGTAGCAGCAGAAGCCTTCTGGTCATGTAACTGCAGCATATGAAGTGATGTGCAGACAAAGAGGCACATGTGCATTTTCTGCCTCATCCTAAGAAAAACATCCTGCTCTAAGGGCTTCAAAAACTACTGATAAGAGGTTGAGGATTGCTGTTTTCTCAGTTAATATGTGATACTACCTTCAAATAAAACATGATGCTAGATATATTCCCGTTTTCTCCCAAGTTGTAAATGAAAGCATAACACTGTAGTACTGTCGAGGAAACACTAAATACTGGTGTGCAAGATGTAGAGACAAGTGCCTTCACATGAAAAAAGTTTTGCAATTCCTTATCTGAGAAATAAATTTATTTTAAAGGATAACGTTTACAAAGTTAGCATTTTCAATTTCCAAAGCTAACTTCTCAAAGGCTCTAAATATGCAGGAACAGAAGCAACTGTCTTTCATATATATCTTACTTTGCTCAAGTGTGAAATTTTTAAACTGAAAATGGAATTCCTCTCAGCCTTCTCTGCGTGGTTAGTAACTGTCTGAAGAGTTTTGAGTTGTTTGGATCTTCAGAACTTGATAAACACTTGATAATTTATGTGTGGTTAAGTACAAAACCCTTGCAGCTAAGACAGCTAGTCTTGCTTAGGAAAAAAAATGTCTTTTGACTAAAATATACAAAGTCAAGTAGAATATCACTACTTACTTTTAGCGCAATACTTTTGGACTACACTGTTTATCTGTTACTCCATTACATGGCGAATACATATATTTTTCCAGCAGCACTGGCTAAGAGAACTTACATTTAGAGATAAGGCTTTCATTAATGAAAGATTATTTGCATTAAAAGGAATATCAAAATAACAGTTCCCGAAAGGGAAGCATAAAAAGACTACTGAAGCAGAGACTCTTCTTGTTGGATGCATGGAACCTTTAAGCACTGCAAGTTAGTACCTCCAGTATGCAACTGGAGTACCACTGAACAAAAACTCTGACTCCATCTCTCTGAGAGAAAGTACCAAGGAAAAGCTGTGAAGTGCTTCCCGCTGTCAGCACTGAGGAGTGTGCTCCTTGAACAACTTCACAATGATGGGGTTTCATCTCTGATATCTCAAAGCTGGGGAAGAAAAGAGAGAGAACGGCAAATACAACCAACCAACCAATTCCCGCTACCGCTCCATTTTCCTCAGAAAAATCTAAACTCCTGAAGACAATTTTCCTCCTCCATAGAATGTGCTTAGAAGTTCTCTCAGCTGATATTGCTGCCACAAAAAAATCACTGCTTTCCAGGAACAAAGGAAAAGCTCATTCACTCCCAATAGCAAGTGGAGTAATAAGCTATAGATGAGACTTTTGGCCAAAAACCCAAACCCAACGTCATTACAGAATGCCACTGTGGACCCTTGGCCCAGACCAGAGGAAAAACATTTTGTCAGAGTTCCCCAGCAGTAAGGGTGATGATATTCCATTTCTCACTTATCATCCATCTTTGGAGGACAGAAAAAGCACTTCTAAAGATGTTAAATACATGTTGTCTCCCCACAGATGAAAAGCTTTAATGGAATACGACCACACATTAAAAATTCTTACAGTAACACCATATGACAACAAATCTTTGTTCTGTTCAGTAGCAATTACCCAAATAAAGCATATTGGTCAAGTTACTGGTTACTCTCTGTGATGTCCAACCCTCATAGGTTGCTCCAAATGCCATAATGTAATTTACAGACTTCATATACATTACTTGAACAAATCAGCCTGTGCCTGCAGCTTCTTGGCTGTCTACCACAGGCTTCAGCTGAAATATCTGTAACCAATTTTATAACTACAGTGCAGGGGGAAAAGGAATATACTCCGGTTGTGAAAATCATCCATCCTGTGAGGGCAGCAGAAAAAGTAATTCTGTTGGATCCTTGAGAGTTTGCTACAGAGCTCACTTGAGCTTACAGGTGAAATATGCAGAATCACAGGTGCATAATATGTACAATAAAGCGATAATAAACTCACATTCTAATTATAAACTCAGTCTTAGATGTAGGTTTTTCATTGTCAGCTGTCTGACTGAGTGCTTCAAACTACTCTGCCCTCCACATGGTATCTCAGACAGCTAAAAAGCTAAATAGCAAATTACAAGTCAGTCTTCTTGAACATCTGTAATTTTGTCTCACCATTTGCAAAATCATTGACCTATATCTTGTTCCATCCATGCAATTTCAGCTTCATCTAGTCTTCGTCCTTTTGAGGCTATTTGTTTCATATTCTTTAGGACATTTGCCACTACTTACATACACAGGAAAAAGGTGGCATTCAAATTGCTGAATCTTAGCTGACTCAAGAATTGCTGAAACTTAGCTTACTCAAGCAATTGTTTTAAATTGCTACTCAGTTGATTTCTGCAGTTGAGAAAGTTTTACAGACTTTCATTAATCTTTTTTTACTCAGATCCCCAGTGATGGGGATCCACAGGGATCGGAGACGCAGACTGGAAACTCACTACCTCATTAAAGAAGGAGGATGAAGCACAAGCTCATTTTTCTTCTTCATGTCAAACTGCGCCATGAATACCAAAAATGTCGTACCTAATCCTTTCTATTTATACTTGTGAAAGATACACAAGACATAGATCAGGAAGACTAAGCTTAATATGCAAGTTTTTTTGCACTAACAAGGATCTTGACATGCAGACCCTATAAACGTGAAAAGAGTAAATGACAATGGCAAGATTTCTAAAAAACAGCTGTTTTAATGAAGTTGAAGGAGTTTTCAACTGGACAATCAAACAGAGGAATTCTACAACTGATAGACATGTAGATTATTATGAAAAAATTCTTGACTCTGAGGGTGATGAAGCACTGAAACAGGTTGCCCAGAGAAGTCGTGGATGCCGCACACCCACAAATGTTCAAGGTCAGTTGGATGGGGCTTTGAGCAACTTGATCTAATGGGAGGAGTCCCTGTCCATGTCAGGGGGGTTGGGAGTGGATGATTTTTAAGGTCCCTTCCAACCCAAACCATTCTATAACTCTATGATTTGACAATATGTACACATGAAATATACTTTTTATGTTAGACCATAATTGTCCTGAAGAAGCTGTCCACATTCAAGTTGACATATTATTATAAAGAGAAGTTCTGCAGCTGCAAGCAGAGAAGTGGTAATACGTAGGTACCAGCATGTTTAGTACTGGCCTCATCAGTAGTACCAGTCAAACTAAGTTTTCCTTGCCCAGAGATCTTGAAGGCCTGGTTGGTGTGAAGAGTCAGTAGACTACTATAGCAGAAACATTTGAAGAGAGGATGACAGTTTGGAAAGCACCACATTTAAAAATAACACAGAAGAACTTGCTGATTTCAATGCTATAATGCCCTTTTATCTCTGCCTCATTGCTCTATTATTGCTTTTACATCTGCCTTTAGAAAACAGGCATGCCTTTAAAGACAAGAAATATGTGTCATCTTTTTCACAATTCCCACCTTGCCCATTACTTTGATAACAACCCACTTCATCAGTTTTTCTTTTTGCCTTGGAATCTATTCCAGAAGTTAAGGCGTATTTCTAATTCCTAGCAGAATTTATGGCTGTCTTTTGAGGCAGAGAGAGGTCTCTAAGTTTACTTGTAAACTTCCTTATTTGTTTAGCATAAGACACAAAGAACTAAATAAAACTAAATATTTCCTTGCATATAGCTCTCCTCAAGGGAAAAATAAATGTTCAGTTCTACAGAACATATCTGACAAAAACCTTGCAGCGCAGCACAGCACAGACCTTTACACTGTTCTTACAACTCCAAGAGGCAACATAAGCCTCAAATTGATAATAATAAATATACTTCTTGTAAGGAGATACTTGATCTGAAGTGAGTTCCAACGACTAACACATGCTGAAAAAGCACAGATGTAGGCAGGACAAGCATACTCCTTTATGCACTCTCCTGTGGAGTCAAGGGCTTGCAGTACAACTAGCAGTAGTATCCAGCTGAAGCATAATGGCCATCTGCAAATTGACACTCAAATAACACTTAGATTCAGTATGATCTCTTTCAGCATACAATTTCTCTAGTGAGATTATGATAGGTTATTCTACTTAATCCATCAAGATATAAAGCTCAGATAATATGACTTCCAAAAAGATTGAAAGTTATGCAGATACAAAGAATCAGATTTTGCTTTTTATTTCCATAAAATACTTAAGATGATTTCATGATCCAGTATGTTCATAACTCAGTAAGCCTATCACCCACACACACTGAAACTTTATCCCAAAAGGCTTCAAACTGACATACAGTTTGTTTGCATACATGCCAAATACTATCAGTAACTTCCACTAATTCAACTGAAATGCCATACTAACAACTCTTAATATTTAGCTATTCTTTAGAAAATAGTTGAAGCATTCTGGGTTCACCATTTTAGGAGCTTCCTACTTACTTTGATCAGGACTGTAATCTTCATTTTACATATTTATCTTATATGTATAAATATGTATGTACAGACACATCTATACACAGATATATAAAAACTATGATCAGATTTGAGACAGCTCAACTTCAAAAAATTCAGTTGAAATTTTTAGTAATACACTGCCACTTTCTAAGAAATACAGAAGTCATTTATATCTGAACAAATGACACACTTAGAAATCAAAGGAATAATAATGATGAATTGGCTTGCCAGACATACAAAAGCATCTGAAATATCAAGATACCTCCTTACTTACACTCTGTAAAAAACATTTAACTCAAGAATACTGCAGAGTAAAACCTGTATTTTGATTTGCATTCTCCCCATCCAAAGTTAGCAAAAAGTAATGTTTACATTATTTCAAATACTTCACTTCTAAGCAGGGCTTGTTGAAAGATAACATACCTATGAAAAGATTCATGCTAGAATTAACAAGCCTGGAGTTGCTATGTTAAAGTAATCACCCTAAATATACAACACAAAGGGCTCAAAAAACCCCAACGCAAATGCAGTGCAACAGTCTTGAGACACTCTAATATGTAAAGTTCCCTACAGTAAAAATAAAGAACCTTAGAAATGAGAAAAGACATATGGAAAGACAATGCATATTTCACAAAACAAAAGGGAAAGAAAAACAAACAAAGATGATGCAGACTAATGAACACTTACACTTCTAAAGAAAGGTCAACATTTAAATGCATTTTCTTTCTCCTCAGGTAACAAGATACTAACAGGAACAAAGGCAGAACTCGTTTCGTGCAGTTCTTTGAAAAGACAGATGCAGTGCCTGCAAGAAGTGACTGGGAGGCTGGGCTTATTTCCACCCTAGTCAATAAGGAAGACCAAATACCTTTATGCTTGTCCCGTTTATGCTTTAGCGGTGCTGGAGCGAGTCTGATTCTGGCTAGAGCCTGTTCTCGATGGTTCATAAAAATAGGACCAGGAATTACAAGGGGGCCTGAGGAGAAACATTTTGCACATGCATAGGAAAGCTCACAAAATGGAAACAGTGTGTTAAACAAAATTCAAATTAAAAGCAATGAAAAAACAAAAATAATAATTATATAGTAAATCTTGTTTTCTTAAATTCAAAAGACCTTAAAATAAAAGAAAGTTGTCATTTCTTGATAACTTATGCAAAAAACCAATAAGTATCCCATGGTGATAGTTTTACCCGTATTTTTATGTATGCAACTGTACTGCAAGCAATGGAAATACAGCAGGCTCACACTAGAGTAAAATTTCATAGCAAATACCCATTTTTGTCTTTAAAAGATAAAAAGAATAATTATCATGCCTTACATCCTACAATATTACATTCGAAATACAGATGCGCAACAATATCATCATATAAATGCTAAATTTAAAAACCATACCATTAACTTGTTTGCAACTACTACATTTAAAATGCAGACTTATTAAAGAAAAAGTTCCATTTTTCATGAAGAAAGTTATTAAAATCATATGACTCTTATCTACTTACTAATTTTGAAATCCATTTATTTTTAAAATATTTTTCCATATATGTAAAGGTCTTCAAGAGAAGATATGATTTAAAGAAAGCAATGTTACATGTATTTAAAATTTTTTTCCAGACTCCTTTTTCTTTTTAAAAATCTAGACTTAGGCAGTAATGTACTATGCTTAATTGAGGCTAAGTATAAGTAGGTCATGGACAAGCAATTTCTTTCTTAAATCTGTATTTCGCCTGTTTTATAAGTTAAGCATGTCACCAAGAATTTTTTGCACACTTCTCGGCCTTTCAGAAGCCTCACATTCAATGGAAACCATGAATCAGGAACAACTGCTTCTGCCAAGTGACACAATTCCACAGGTTCCCAAATCCAGCCCTTACATGAACAGTAAACAAAAGTACCTCAAATCAGGCTGTCATGTTATAAACTGCTTATGCAAAACTTTGAATACAAATATTCCTTCTGCAAATTCATTGACACTCACATTCCTCAGCTGAAATTTATTAACAAGATAATGTAGGTTAACTTTTCATAAATGCCCATTGCCTCAGGTTTTCTGCTATCAACTTCAGACCATCACTTCCTTCACTAATACTAAACAGCATGAGTAGACATTTAAGTGGAAGTTAGGCCAAATCTATGTAGCTTTAGAACCTTCAGATGAAGAAACGTGTCTTCACACAGAGAAGCTCCCAAATTTTAGCATTTACTTAAAAAACCAAAATCAAAAATGTTTTAAAAACACACTACTGTCTATCCCTCTAGCTTAGATGTTCATACATGTTATATAATAAAATGGCCCAAAACCTTCTCAGTCATGTTTGTTTCTACACACAGCATAGAGATTTTATTTTTGTTCTGCTGTATTTATTTGGACTCTCTTTAATCCAGAGCAGATCCCCTTGCTAATTAAGAACTCCTTCTGCTAATTAAGGATCATCATTTGCTTTTGCTTTACCTTAATCATGAAGATTCTTCCTTAAATAGTCTTGCTATAGCTCTCACTTTTCAGTCTCCTCTGAATTGTAGCTTCCATTTCATAGATACATTTTTGGTAAACATTACTTTCTGCCAGGCCACCTGCTGTGTTTAATATCCTACTTTCCACAGTTTTGACTTACATAAAAAATTACACCACATTCTGCCTCCTACCAAGTTGGAGGGGATATAGTGAGGAGTACACTGAAATACACCAGAAAAAGGCAAAAAAAGAGGAAAAGATGAATGACAAACAGATTATGAAAGCTAAAAATATTTGAAGGACAAATGATACAGAGGGAATGCGAAGAATATGAGAAAATAAGGAAAAAGTAGTGGGACTTACTGAGAAGTTCCTAATGAAACTAAAAGTCAAAGAAACAGAGAATGGACAGGACAACATGACAGAAGTTAGATTAGGAAAGCTGCAAAAAGATGCAAGGACTGCAAAGAGCGTGACTTGAAGTGTGTGGATCTAAAATATTTGTGGGTGACTGAAGTGATCTCTAGATAACTTAGGCAAACATTCCAAAGTTCTAAAAAAAACGCTTGCACAATAAACAGTGCAGGGAACGAAATACAGCCCTGAAGGCAGCCTTTGGCATTTTAGTGCTAAGAGCAAAGACAACAAATGAGAATTTCAGGAGGACAGAAGGAAGTACAGTACAGTAGGGTGAGTAAAAAAAACTACAGGCCATTTTTAAAACAGAGGATGTTTGGCAAGCATAAGAGGCTGTCAGTTCCAGCATGGTGCTAGCACACAACTGCTATTAATTTCCAAGCTACTCATCTGAATTACACTCCCCTAGTCAAGAAGACAATTCTATGACAATCTAACCTTCTGACCAACACAGGACTTATCTTTGTTTCTGGATATTTCTATATACTATCCATTTACCATTGTGTAAAGAACTTGAATCCAAAATAAAGTTCAATGCAATAGATCGTCATTTCATAGTAATTTGTACCCAAATCCGTGTAACACAAGTCTGTTATCTTCTTTGGCTTTTTGTGCAAGCTAAATCTGTAACACGATCATAACAGAACAGGAAACATCTACATTTTGATTGCATTGTGATGTCTGCTTCCTTGGTCATGTCCTAGCAAGGTGTAAAATACCTCCCTTTCCCTCCAAAATAACAACACAGGAAACAGAACACTAGAACAATTCATGGAGACCGTATCTGATCTCTGCTTACATCTGAAGTTGCCTGTACAAAGGGGGCACAGTTTAGGTACCATGAATATTCTGGTGGAACAATCCAGCCATGCATTAGACACTTACTTTAATTTGTTAAAAAATGCCTGCAGAGTATTATTTGGAAAACTCTTCCAGAACCTTCTAACATAGATCTGCATGGGAAATACTCTATTACTATTGTCAATTATTTTAGAAGATCAAGTGACAAAGATAAGCAGAGAGGAGTCACTGGTAGACTACGGAGCTGCTATTTTAAATCATTTGATATATGATGCAAAATGACATTCACTCTCTCCCTTGATTTTTCATAGACTGTTTTTCCACAGCTAAGCTCAGATATTAAACAGCCCTAACCTAGGAAATGTCAAGACTTTTCTTTCTTGATCCTGCAGGATCCAGGCCTTTCAACATGGACACTGTTTGGCAGGGAATTAAATATTTTTTTTAATGCTTTCAAGTACAGAAATAATTTAGTTTTCTGCAAATAGAATGTAGTTATTAAATAGTGCAGTGGACTACAGGAAAATGTATACAATTATTTCATCCTACAATGCACTTACATGCTTTGCCATTCTTGGTCATCTAAGCACTTAGGCACAACTATGAAAGCATTTAATGTCTGATTTTATATTACACATATTTTGATTTCTTCTAGTACCTCACCCTAAACAAATGCTATTTTGCAAGCTGTGATTACAGAAGACTGAAATCAATTATCTCAAATGCTGACTCCTACACCAGTGCACTGAACACAGCAGGCTACCTGGAAAAATAATACATGATGACACATATCATGAAGTACACAGAGCAGTAGTACAAATTCAGGCTGCAGAGTGAAGCCCCAGGTTGGATCATACCCTCTGTTATAAAATCGTATTTTTGGCTTCTTGAAAGAGACTAAGCAGATTTTTTTTGTGTGTTTTTGTTGTTTTGTTTTTTTAATGATAGAATAGGGAGACAAAACCCTAATATAGAAAAATAGTTATCTAACCGGTCAACAGGTTGTAAATCTTAAAGAAAAATATTTCAGAAAACAGAACTGGGGGCAAATGCTTCACTTCAGTTCCACTAAAAGTGGAAAACATTATAGTGAGATAATGTCCAACCTCTGAAGGCTTAAAGGAAAGAAAATTTAATATTCTTACGACGCAGGGATAATAGTTATGGTGCATGTTCTTTAAAACTGTATTTTTCAGACTACAACTAGCAATTTATTATTAAGGCAGAAATGTCCATGGAGAATATCATCGTGTTGTGCAGGCCCTAAGGTTAATTGCAGTTTTCTTCATTTGTTCAAAACATTGAAAATAAAGACAGGATACATGCCTCTTCCTGTAGTCTTAAAGCAACACTTAAACTGTACAAATCAGGTGTGGAAGAAAAACTAAGGCCTTTTAAAGGGGAAGAAGAGATGCACACTAGCCAAAACAAACATGCAGGACAATATGGGAGTAATAAGAGAATGAGATGAAAGTAAGGTTTATGATAATCTTAACTTTGACACTTTCTCCATTCTGAATACTTGAGTTTGTATATATTGTTAAATAAATAGGAAAGATGCATTTCCACCTATAAATACATTAAGTAAATTAAAACAGCAAATATTAACCAGAACTGTTCTCATTGAGTCTACTACAAATCTGACTTCTGAAACTATAATATAAATATTTTTACTTTCAATATCAGTTTTACTAACAATAATCAGCTCTTTCAGAAACGAATCACAGACTCAATTACAACAATGTGACTTCACAGAACCATACCTGATAGTCAATAGAGGCAAAATCCTACAGCTTTCTCTTGAAAGCATTCTTAAAAAGTCATATATGAGTTTGATATTGTTTCAAGTGAAAAGGTAGGGTTTTTTTGATTGGTTGGTTTGTTTAAAGAACTTTGAAACAAATGTAACCCTGAAAGAATCAAAATAAATATTTAACTAAAACTAACTATTAACTAAAAACTAACTATTTAACTAAAATTAACTATTTAAATTAAAAGAAGCTGCAGTAATATTTAATAAATAATATTGCACTTGAATAGATAGTTCTGCTGTACATTTAGGTACATGTTCAGCAGTGAACAGAATAGTGCTACAGACAAACTGATTGCAAGTTCAGAGTGGCTTGTGCAGATGTTAAACAGATTTATATGATACTTAGCCTACCATGGTAAAACTAATCACTGAATTAAGTGAATCAGTCACACTTCAGAAAAATGAAAAAATGCCCAAATATAGGCAGCATCAGATAATATTGTCTCAAAACAGAACACCTTTGACTAAAATTCATCAATTTCCTGTGGGTTCTTTGTTGTTGCCAGTAGAGTAAGACTGATAAAAATTAATTTTCCTTTTCTGTAAGGGCATCAAAAGCTAGACCTTGCTTAATTACAACACCAAATCTGCATCTCTGTAATGATTATCTAGAGGTTTTTACACCATAGGCTGGGAAAGAGTTGTAGTGAAATACCAGTGATGCATGAGACCATTTATTATCACCATACTGAGAATAACTGCTGTATTTTTTAGCTTATTATTTAAATATAGTTTAAAAAGCTATTTTCACGTTCTTACCGCCTTCTGAAAAATCCCCCAGAATTATCTTCAAATGATAAACTGAAATCTTTGACTATTCTAAATTCTATTACTTCAAATACCAATCTGAAAAAGTCACATGAACAGCTTTCAAGATTAGCTCCCTCAGAAAATGATGATCTTAAATTCATTACATTAATTGTACAACACGGGCCACAGATTTCTGTAATCCATAAAGGCATAATTTAATGCCCCCATGACAAAAAAATTGGTTTCATAGGAAAGGAAAATTAATCTCACCATGTTCTGAACACTCTAACACACAAAACTTCCTCATTGCCACAGAAAACAACGAAGTGCAGATATTTCAATTCTCATCTCTCACTACTCTCATCAAGCCCCAAACCAGCTTGAAAAACAACAAACATTTCATTATATGGAAAATCAGCTCCCTCACTTCTCACCACAAGAACAGAGACAGTGAAAAGCTGAGATAATTCCATCAATAATTATGTTGAGATATGATTTAGCATAGAAGCTGTGATGAATACAGCTGGCTTTATTTCTCAAAAGGTCATACACCCAACTCAAAAATGTGGAATTGATTTTGAGCTCTCTTCACTGCTTGTCACAGTCACTTGTGCACGGAAAAGAGCAAAGAAATACAAAAAATATTAAGGAACTTACAAATTTTTTTAAATAGTTAATTTATTATCCCAAACTGAAAGACTTTTTCCCCCACTAGTAATTTAAAGGATCTATCTTTTTGTCGTCACTAAACCAGAATTTCTTTCTTGAGTGAAGCAACATGAAAAACTGATTCTAAACATAAAAATTATTTACTGGTTGCAATTCCACCATAGCAACTATAATCTGTGACTAATTTCAAGGTAAAAAACAAAGAAATCTTCAGCATAAGCACTTAAAATTTCTGAAGTTACTTACTCAGTGTGCTACTGCTGAGCAGCATATATACAGGTCCCTTAAAACACTGTCAGGCTACTTGGATGATGTTTGAGAAATGAGTTAACTGCTCGCGACAGTAACACTGAACCAGGTCATTGATATTGCAGCTATTAATGACAACTACTTCTACCCACAATAATTAAATTTAGAGTTTGCATTTTCAGACAAATGCAAATAAAGAGCATTCTTATCCTCTTCCATACAAGAGACCACAACTGATCTTGTGAAGGAATCAAATGACTGTCATATCTGTAGACAAAACCATCACTTTCTCTCTTAATTCAAGTGGACCACAAGAACATATTTTTAAATCAGAGGTCACTGTAACAGAACTAAATCTGGAGCTTTAGTAAAGAAGCACAAACAATTAGACCACTCAAAAGTCTGCAATGTGGAAACCAGTTTACTTCCAGCACTTGTGCTCTTACACCTCTGTCCTTAACTTTAGTTCTATTTTAACACATTCAGTGGGGAAATGAGTGAGAGGTTTCTTGTGATTTTTTGTTTGTTTTATTTGTATGACCGCTTTAGGAATGAAATATTCCTATCTTTTTAAAGCTTTCATAGTCCTCTTGTTTACAAGACATTCAAGATGTACTGAAAATATTTGTATCGAATAAAGATCACCAACTGTAACTAAAGAGTGTGCAGCAACATTCACTGATGGATCCTACTCTTCACTATTATAAACTATGTACGCTTTGTTTCTTATAAAAGAACAAAAGACATATTAACACACTAAATAACCCAGAAATCAGAATCCTGACAAACTAAACACTGTGCACATTAGGCAAAGGCCCTAACAGAGCTAGTCTGGCCTTTAACTAAATAAGCAATGTTTTCAGAAAATTGAAAGGCTGGACGTTTTCTCTGGATCTCTAAATATTTCATTAGCATTCATTTGTTCAGTTACATATGAACAAATACTAGAACTCTTGGGAAAACTAAGCAACAAGCAACCTGCCTATTCTTTTAACCCTAGTATAACTAAGTTCTTTCAGATGGCAAAGCCTTTGGCCCACAAAATTTAGTAGACTATTTAAATGTTCTTGCTCTCTCTTATGAAAAGAGCAGCATCAATAAAGGTTGTCAAGAATGGTGCTATTCTTTGCACCAGCTCATTCATGAAAAACTGCAGCATTTGGATGGAAAAGCAAAAAACCTACTTTTTGATCCAGTTAGCAAATCAAAATTGATTATCAAATATTCTTACCTGATTATATAAGTCAAGATTTCTAAGTATTTGCAAAACACCATTCCCAGCTTTATCAGAGAGTCATTCTGAACCAAAACAGGAGATTAACCTCCAACCCTTCCACATAGGCATACCCACTACCTCCCACAGCCACATAGGTATGGGATTTCAATGCTCTTCTGATAGAGAATATAATACTAATGTGTGCAACAAGCTGGTCAACAATATCTTTCTAGCTACAGTCCCTATACACCTATAAGACCAACAATAACAATACATCCCGATACTGTTCAACTGATCTTTTTCTTATTTTTGAGACAGGTGGCATACAGAAAGGATAAGATGCTCTGGTTCTACTTCTAACCACAGAAAAAGAAGCAAATGTAAATTTTTCTCTGCCACTCTTCTTTTTCTTTTAACTAAAAGTTACCTCCCAGCTCTGTCACAGATGGGCTGAACAGCCGCACCTTTCAATAATGCTTGGGCATTCAATTAGGAATCAAGAGAAAATTGTTAACTAATACTTGGCACCTAATATTTGCAAGCAGCATGCAATGCAGCTCTGACATGACCTAAACAAAGGCTTCCTCTCTTCACCTCACAGCTAAAATTAGCCACAAGGATTCAAAGAAAAATATTTCACTCTTTCGCATTTGCATAGGCAACTACAAGCTTTGTTTTCCTGGTTGTTTTTTATTTGTGATTAATACCAGTAATTTCTTAATGCAAGCGAAATAAAGACATGATTTTCATCACAGTCTAGGAAATAATCTGGATTACAAGGCACATTTTGTGTTCAAGTAAAACCAGTATCTAATTCATAAAAGAAGAATCAAAGTGGTATTTAATAATCCAGCAGGAACTTGAAAAAGCACACTCATCAGTAAGTTATTCCTCTTCTCAAAACACAATAATCTTGCCAACCACATCATACTTCACAAAAATATTACAATTTATATCAGTCTAAATTTCTCAAATTCGATTTACCAGATCAAGACACTGAGGTATTTTAAAACAACAAGAGTACTGAAAAACTCTTAAAGGATATTATTGCTTGTGTGAAAAATCAACAATAAGGCAGATAAAATGTAAGAAGTTTGGAATGTTACAGTGCTGTCTTTTTTAATTTCGTCTGTGTCTTTTTTTTCATGCTATGCAAATATAGAAAAGTTCAATTTATAACAAGAAACTCTGCCTACTATTATGGAACAGAAATAAAGTAATTTATTATAGTAATTAAATAATTTGTATTACAGGTAATTAGCACTGGACAGGATTGTAGTCTTTTCATCTCTTCATATAAAAATGTTTTAGCATCTACATTTTAAAAAACAATAATTCAAGTAGGAAACAGCAAAAAAAAATTAAAACTGACCTGTGAAAGTGATATAAAATGCTCCTCTTCACCATTAAAATCCTGATTCTTTGGTGTAGACTTTGTTAAACACATAGAAATTTCTCAATTTTCTAAAAGCATGCTACATAACAAGCTACCTATTTAGGATCTGATTTTAGCTTGATTACTGTACAGGCTCACTGGAGCAAGACTATTTTCATTCTTAGGAAACAGACTCAGAAGCTTCTTAAGCTATTCAAGCCTCCTCTCAGTAAGTCACTCACCTCTTCCTTCTTCCAATCTATGTCTCCTAATTACGCGTTGCCGCTTTTCTTCTTGTCGTAGCTGAAGGTGTTCTTCAATATTAACTCCAGGAACAGGGACAGCTAAATAGATTGAGAAAATAAAATATGTAAGCTATCTTTAAAATTGCTATGATGGCAATAAACTCTAAAAGAAGTAAACAAAAACTGAAACCTACTTACTAGCTGCACTTTACATGCCCCTGACAATAAAAAAAAAGGATTTGAGTAAATTTGGTGGAGTTCTAAGCTTTATCTCCTAATTTCCTGGTTTTCATGAATCTGACAATTCTAACATCACTGAGTAGTACTTACACATATACATATCTACATCTGCATATCTATCTATCATTTACTTATGTATTGTCATGCTTATCTCCATTCTCCCTTAAAAAGCTTCAGAAAGTATTATTAAACCAAGTCTACAATTGTTTATATTTTTAAAAGGCGTTACATGAAGTAGCCATTTTTTTAGTTTAAGAATGCTTAAATCCTGATAAAAACATTATAGAAAAATTTTCAGGATATCAAAAAGGACAAGAACAACTTACTTTATAGTATCAGTATTAGTATCATCATTGCACAGGTCACAGAGTGGCACAGATGACTATAGTAAGGGTAAGCTTAAAACATTTCACTTAACAGAATGATCCCACTTTGCTCTATCACCAATAAATAAATCTGACTGATAAGCACCATTTTAAAAATAGCATACTAAAACTGTCTCTTAATAATAAAGTGTGTAAACAAATGCACTGAGGAGAAAAAAAAAGGTGCAGTAAGAATGAGAGTTAAACCCATCTTGCTAGTTTCATATCACTTACCCAGCAAGAGATCTAACGGTATCATCTCTTTTACTGCATCAAGGATTCCTCTTTGCCTTGCTTCCTGGCCATCCAGTTCTCTAGCACATGCCTTGCAGCAGCCACATACAGCACAGCCTGACTCACCTGAGCCACAGCCACAGATTCTGCAGCAAACAGAGTTGCTTTATCACTATCTTTTATTTTTATGCATTACTGATGCCTTTGTAATTAAACCACAGATTATTAGTTTGTTCTATATGTGGACATGCAAGTTTTCCTGAGGTAAACAGGAAGTACAGCTAGTCTAAATCCTAGCTGCTGTTGCATCTTGCCAGGACTATACACTGACCATACACTGAATTGACTTCTCAGCATTAACTTTTCTTCATTTAATTTAATGCACACCACATGAAAACATGAGCAAGGAAACAATGAGCACACAAAACGTTGGAGAAATAGTAATGGTGGAGCAGTGGCTCTTTGCAGCTCAACTCAGAAGTAACAGATAAAAGCAACTTGAGCAGCAAGATAAAAAACTTCCATCATAGGATGAAGAAAGGTTATCCTGAGCCAGCAGCTCTGTCAAGAGACAGGTTATATTGATCTTCATATTCAACAGCCTCTAGTAAAGAACTATATGTTAAAGTAAAAAAAAGTTTTTAAAACTAAGTCACCTGCAGCCACCACAAGCTATTTAAAAAACTTTTAACCTATTTCTGATTTTAAAAGCACGTACTCTTTTTAGCTATAACATTACTTTAGATTGAAGTTTCAACTCGGTTTACATTCAGTAAGTGCTTCAGCCATCCACCACACTGTACCACACACATTCCCACACATTCGCTTACCCTCCAGGTACTCTATCAGGACGCCCACTGCTAACACAGCTGGCTCCATAGCCTGTGCAATCTCCACATACAGTGCACACCATACACTGCTCCAGCTTCCATTTATGCATGCCTGGAGGACACATCATGGACTTCTCATCTTTTTCATCCAGTTCCTCTTCCAGGTCTTCATCCATTGCTGTTGCCATGTTCTCAACTCCAAAACCTAATTACAATATTGAAACAAGAAATAGTTGCTTTCTGAGGCCAACAGAAAGGGTTCTGGTTACCCAGAGAGGTAAAGTCAGGTTGGACAGGGCTCTGAGCAACATGATCTAGTTGATGTCGTCCCTGCTCATTGCCGGGGGTTAGATTTGATGACCTTCAAAAGGTGTCCCTTCCAACTCAAACTATTCTCTGTGTCCATGAACAGCAGCTACTGCTGAAGCTCTGAAGAACACTCAGAGATCAGGTTTTAAAAGGAATGGGTAGGAATGCCTGATTCGCACACTCAGCCAGCATAGTGACACTTTTGAAACCTCTCTGTGCATGGGCATGTTTGATTTTGTTAAGCATATTGCATGCATTTTATAATAAAATATTTAGCTTTGTTTTCACTTTTGGTATTTGCCAGCACACAAAAGAAAAGGAAAATATCAAGGTGCCATACCTTTTCCTCCCTGGCTCATAGAGCCTGTGTCTCGTCCACACTGTCCTTTGTTATTTACTCCAAATGTCCAAACTTCTCCATTCTTCATTAACACACAGGTGTGAGCTTTGCCCATGGCTACTTGAGTCACAAAATGGCCTTTCAAATCTGTTACTAAACCTGTAAGACATAAAACACTTGAGTGACAAATTGCACTTTCTAGCCAAGAAGGAAACTCAATGATATAACAAAATTGCTAGTGGATACCGACAACTTTAAAGTTTACAGCAAGGGAGAAAAAACAACAAATATAAAAAACAAGTGCTAGAATAAAAAGTGAAAGGAGAACTAGGCCTAGGCCACCTGTCCTGCAAAGAAAGAAAAGCCAAAAGCAAACCTAAAACTGCTTCAAATCACTTGTTTTGAAACAGAACTCTAAAGGAGTCATAAGGCCATTGGAGTTTACTTCATTAATATTTTACTTAAACTGAGATGTACAGGAAGACCTGCTACCTTACGAGCAGAGAAACACATAAGGTCTGGTTTCCAGCAGCCTTTGTTCATAGCAAAAGCACATCTCATTTATGTGACTTTTTCCTGTGTGGCCTTCTCGTGTCAAATTAATACAAGAAGTGAATTTTTTTCTTTTCCTTAGTGGAAGAATTAATTTGGATATTTGTCACCAGTGTTGCTAAATTCTTTTACAGAACTTTAGGAAACTGCCTTTTTCTATCCTTCTGTCATATTTGTCTGAATCAACAGAATGCTAGAAATAAATTAGGAAAGTAGGAAACACACAAACATTTTCATAGGCTAAAAACCTCCATACTAATTTCAATTACTCTAGTTGAAAAATCATATAAAAGACCAATATTAACTTACTTGTGCTATCAGAGTAAATGGCATCTTTTCCAAACATGTACAGTTCTCCATCTTTTGAAATTACAGAACTGCTTCCATTATTGCACGCGGTAGATATGACAATCTTTCCTTCCATTTTAATAATTTTTTTAGGTTTATATGGTTTTGATTGCCGTCTGCTTTTAGCTTTAAATAAATAAAAAAATTACAAGTAATTCTACCAAAAAAACCCCAAACCATCAAGGGCATAATTGTTAGTTTTCAGACTGGTAATGAAAAAAACCCAAACAACTAACTATATGTAAAATCTCCTGGTCTAATTTTAATGGGATTACACTGGCTGCTCTGAAAAAATACAATGGCAAGTAAAGTCATTATTAGATCAGTATGTTTTAGAAATAATTCTTCAAGTATTTCAAAACACTTTAATTATCACTATTAATCTACCACATAATCTACCATCTGTTTCCTAAAGTGAAGGAATTTAATACCACAGCAGATCACAGCTTCAGGGCACTTAATGCTATCTTTAATTGTCTTACAAAGTCTATTTCAACTTTCACACACAACTATAGAAATCAAGTCTAGGAAGTGTGTTAAATTTTATATTGATGAGGCATTTGTTAGTCTGAAGACCAGATTGATCTGTCTTCTCTAATGTCTGAAGAATTCTGCTTGATCAAGCACAGAAGATCGTGCTTCTACAAATTCTAATCAATCTACCTCTCCATCAGCCAGCAAAACACCCACTTCCAGAGCTCAATAAAACAACAGCGAAGAGGCAAAAGTTCAGCTCTACAGTTTTTCAAAGTCCCAGGCAGACAGCATGGCCTCTTGACCAAATTTATGACTCTCTTTTCTTGGGACAACTCTAAAATAGGACTTCCACCACACAGTCCAAACTGTGGTAAAAGAGAGATCAGATTTTGTAGCTGGGAGAGGCTGTGGCACTGGTTGTCAGGATAAACTCCAGCACAGATGACATGCTTACAATATGTTCCTGGAAAATGTTAAAACTCTTCTTTTCAAATTAAAAAGTGGTTAAGAGGCTTTTACCAACCCCTGGTCAAGCAAGCAATGATACATACTTGATTCACCATCCTCTCCTTTACTAGCAGAACCCGTGAAGAATATGCTTCCATCCTCAGCAACAAGTAAGGCATGTGAGCCATCATGTCCAACAGAAAACTGAATAATCTTTGGAGATTTTGTGATTGGGAGTTCAACCCATTTGCCAGCTGAAGGGCCACCTTGTTTGATTCCAAGGCTCTGATATTTGCCAGTATAATAAATCTAGGAGAAAACAGTTTTCATTTTTAGTTTTGCCACAGCACTTCAATCTTACGTAATTCTTAAAGTTGCACTGTTTTTAAATCCCTTCATTTCAAACCACACAGCACTTTTCCTGACTTTATTTATGCCATTTCAAGATGTCTATCCCAAACCCATCAATTTTGACCTAATGGGGGAAGCATTCTGCTTGTTTTGAAATGTGCTTTCTACTGAGCCACTCAGTCAGTTTTCATATATAATTGTTTGGCTAGATGAGTTGAACACATAAGAAAGAACAGAAGAAACTACTCAGAGGAAACTAAGTATTGAAAACACTTTACAGAAATGTCTGGTTGTGTATAAATAAGATGGTATTATAACAATAAAAATGATTTAAAATAATCAGTACAGATTTTAATATACTTCAATGCATTATTAAAACATTTTCAGTAAATGCACGGTGGCTGCTGAGTACATAAATAACAGAATAAGGTATTTCACATGAAAAAATACAAAACTACTGACATGAACTAAAAAGTTTCCTCTAGAACCATGCAACTCAACAGTTCTATAAAATTGGTACATTAACCTACAGGACACCTAAAGCCATTTTACATTGTCTTATATATTGTATTTCTACCTTAACAGACAACTTTAGAGACCAGAGCCAGGAAACTTGTTAATTTTTCAACAGGTATTTTTGTTAGTTGAACGATCAAGTGAATCTGTCTCCTCTAATGCTGAAGAGTTCTACTTGATCAAATTGTTACATGCTCTTAAATTTTAATCTAAAAAAATATTCATTAGTATTTTCAACAATCTGACTGTTTTGATAGCAGCAGAGCAAGGTCTTCATTCCAATAAAGCAATACAATTTTGAACATGCTAATTAAGAACGATGCTTCTACAAGATAAATAATATTAGTCTTTCACACTGAAATAGAAACACGGTAAACAATTTAAAAAGTCATAGTGACAGTATTATTTCTAAATTGCTGTGAATATGTAAATGCCTCTGAAAAAGTCTCCACTGAGCAGAACCAACATATCAAATCATTAAGAATAAGTTTAGAGAAATCAATTGAAAATTTTGCATAGGGGAAATCGATAACTCTCTAACGGACTGGAAAAAAAATCAGGCTGAGATTTATACAAATTACTACGGTCAGACTGTTTGTGGAGAGTTATAAAATCATAAAATTTGCGAAAGTGCTAACACATCATTTATAGACAAAAGGCAATTTTGTTCCCCAAATCTAAAACAAGGCCCTTCAATGTAAGACTGACTAGAAATTCCTACAAATTCAAGCCAGGGATTTCTCAGTGGTTCCAACCACCTGCTTATGTTTTTAAATAACTATTTGCCTTCTATTCTTTAAAGCAGGCTCTGAAAAAAGTATTTGAATACAGCCAGAGACATTCATTCTAACACACTGAAAAGGCAAAAAAGAAATTATGGAACATTATAATTAAATTAAAAGCCACAGAAATCTATTGGTGCAGTTTGCTATTTACTACAGAACATTTTCAGTACCTTTCCACTAGCAGTTTTCATCAGTGCAAACTCTCTTCCAGCACCAAGGACAGCTGATTCCTCATCAAACCCTGTACCTGCGCAAGTAAGACTGCGTTAACGGGACAGTTTAACCAGGCAGTTTCACAGACTGGTTACCCATCCACCTCTGCTGGGGAGAGTTCATCACAACAAACGTTCTAAGAAAGTTACAAGTGAAACAAAGCTTTGCTGCCACAAGAAGGCTGAGTAGGCTAGACTTGGCACTACTGCTCAAAGAGGAAAAAAGCACCAGCGTAAGAGCAACTGCACTTAGTCAAAAGGTATGTGTAGACAAATGTGCTTTTGTTCTGATAGAACCAAAAGCAGACATCCAAAGAGCAAAAAATACCTCAAAGCAAAGGCCAAGTGATATTTTTTCAAAATACCTTCACAGATACAAACAATTTTCCATCTCAAATTCTGATGCAAAGGTGTTTTTCAATGTGCTTTTTTCCCTCATTAATCCAGTCAGTGGTCCTTTTAACTTGTTAACTTTGACCCACAGCAAGGAGTTCCCCAGCTTAGCTACATTTCATAAAGTCCAAGCTTCAAACAATTATATATTTATTATACAGCTGAAGGAAAATACTAGAAAACAATGGATAGTACTAGAGACAGAAAGGTGGTTCAAAATGGGTGTATGGATTTGACCATGAGTCAAATAACACCTAAGCAGTTTCAAACACCTCTCCACGTGTTTATTATGGAGCTATAGCTTCCTGCACATAATATAGCCAAAGGGAAGGGCAGTGTTCCTGCTCTATTGTTTGAATTACCAATCTTGTTATTAATCTTCAAAGAAAACAACTTACTGATAATGTGCAAATCTTTCTCCAAATCAAACAATGAGATGCCACAGGCATGTAAGCATTTTCTCGCAAGCTTAAGCTGCAGTTCTTGTTGCAATACTGGCTCAGTACTCGTGGCAAATATTCGCACTACAAAGCCATCCTGCAATAAATACAAAAATCTACTTTAGACTGTATAATAAATGCATTAATTTACTTTCCAAGTACTAAGTGCATCAATATAATATTATTTCAGAGTAAAGTGTCAGAGGACATTTTGATAAAATAACATTTATTGTAACATAACATTTCCTACAGAGGAGGAAAGAAGAAAGTGGCCATCAGGACAAGCTTAAGTTGGTACCTAACATACCTTAAATGTATATTGAGTTCTATGAAAACGCAATGAACACTATGAAAATAGTCAATTGCTGTAGAAATCTTACTTGTGTTACTATTTATATCTGTCTTTTAAGCCCTTGACCTCTCCTCATTCAGAACCCAAAATTCTGCATGTAGAGTGACTACCGTAAAGAATAGCTAAAACAGTTTTCTGTTTAAAAGTGCTAAGAGAGTATCTTCATCTGGCCATGTTAAAAAAAAAAACAACACAACAACAGCTGTTCTGTTAGGAGGAAAATGGATAAATCCTGTTTTTCTTACAGTTGCATGTTTGACATCTTTTGACAACCCACTCTTACCCCGTCCCTATTTTACAGCTTTCTCACTATCAAAAACCAAACGAGAACTAAGAATGTAATAACTGTCTGCTGAAAAAAAACATACACCCACCATTACAGTTTTGCCCCTAGGAGAAGAACTTCTTTGGGGTTCCACAGCTTTCGCCAACAGACAATTTGCATACAAAAATCTATTGGAATGTAGTGTATTTCCTATCTCTTCTATTAGAACTGGCTGAAATGCCACAACAAGTTAAAAGCAATTACAGGAAATGAAATCAGGAAAAAAAATTTATCATTAAGCTCTTACACACTTATCCCACAGAGATCCTCTAGAACATGTTAAAGACGACATTATTCAATGTATAAGATTTTTTTTCTGAAAGAGCAATGGAGTTTTTCTTAAAACTTATCTGAAGAATAAAAAATTCATCACAAATCACAATTGTGTGATTAAATACCAAAATACTGCTTTTTTATGCACAAATATGGCAGTTTCTCATTATTTTTAGTTACATGGATTTCTTCCTTTACCCTAGTTATGTGAAGAAAAAGCCAAACATTAAGCAAAAAGGAAGCTATATTGTGAAATAAAACAACTCAGTTGAGAGAAAAAGTTTACCCATCATATGTAAAACTTACATCTCTAGATGCTGCTATTTGATTAATATATTCTCCATCAGTGAAAAGGATGTTCTGTCCTTCAGTATGACAATCTGTGAGAGAAAGATAAAGTGCACTGCATCAGTTTATATTAGCATACGTACACACACTAATCTCTGCTTTTGTCTAATTCATTCTCACTACAATCAGATTATGAGAGCTCTACTTTGTCTAAAGTGAGATCATACTGTTCTGATAATGTGTTATTTCACTCTAGGATCTCCTGTCGCACCAAAAGCATGTAATTCTCCTTAATTCCTGCCAGAGTTATTACAGCACTTTCCATTGCATGAAATGTAAGTGGTCACACCCCAATATTTAACTGCAAAAAAAAGCATTTAGTAGTCACCTGTGATGCATTTTCTAAACTATTATAACACAACTAAATTTGAATTTTCCAGGACTATTAGGTCTTTCTCCTTCCCTGAAGACTTTTTTTTAATATAAGGACCTTTATCTTTAAAGAAACATTTCCTCAGTCCAGCACATAAAACCTACAGAAACAAATGAATCTCAGTTTTCATTATTCATCTCATTTTTTCATGATTTATAAATTTCACCAAACTATTAACTGAAAATCTAGGGTTTTTTTTTAAAACTATAGAGCATATACTTGAATACATCACACATTCATTGAAAATAGGTCAGCTAATTCCAAGAAAAAAAGGCAGGGAAAGAATTCTACCCAAATTAGGAGAAAAAAAGAAAGACCATTTTCTCAGCCAGTTGAAATGTATGTCCCTACACCACTTCTTCCCCTCCTGCTCTGTTGATGGAGCTACTAGCAAAGAGATTGACATCATATGGTTTGTAAGGTGTTTGCCTCATCGATTATACACAGGAAAGAGACCTTTTCCAAAAATACTACAGGACAGCTACTTTACAGTCCAAATATTTGCTTCATAATCTGAAAAAGACCCAGTATTAGTCATTTTATCTAATAATGCTAAATAAAGCACACAACATCTTTCTAGCATAACCAGCAAGTTTGCTATTTTTTTCCTACCTAGCTGGAGCATTAAAAATAATACAGCTGAAAACACTCCACAGAAACGCATTAACTAGTTTACTTTTTCCTCATATACTGCCCAGGCCACTACAGTGTCTTACCACGAATACAATATGCATTAGAAAGCCTTCAGTAATTCTCACATCCTAAAGTACCAAAAGTAGGCAACCTTCCTTCCCCTTAGAGCACACCAAGGCATGAATCACAGAGAATGCAGCAAGCAGGATGGAGAATGGCAGCAGAAACACTGAAGTTTGAAATATTGCTCTCTCAAAAATAATCTCAGATTTAACAACCAAAGCCAGTTCATATTACTAATTCTCTATGCTGCAAAGTTATATTAATGATAAAATGAAAGAAATATCAGTAACCTGATGAGAAGTTCGAAAACTAATCTAAATGACATATCTCCAAAAGTTACAGGAAGTTAGTAAGTATTAAGATTCCTTGCATGACTGAAAATTACATGCTCACACAAGCAGAACAGTCAAGGAAACAGCATATTCTAGCCACCAGTGGGTCCATATTACACTATTTAACCTCCTGTTTGAGTAATGTCAAGAAGTGGTGAGTCCCAGTAAGCATTTCTGGGGGTTGTTCCTATGTTTGGTAGATGTGTTCAAAGAGGAAATTTGGAACAGGGATGCCTTTTTTAATACATGTTCTCCAAAAGGCTTCCTAAATATTAGCACTTGATTAGATAACATCCAGGCACA
The DNA here is from genome assembly GCA_013397565.1 of Ptilonorhynchus violaceus. Classification (NCBI taxonomy): domain Eukaryota; kingdom Metazoa; phylum Chordata; class Aves; order Passeriformes; family Ptilonorhynchidae; genus Ptilonorhynchus; species Ptilonorhynchus violaceus. The sequence continues at coordinate 1,501,352 of VZRJ01001052.1, read as the reverse complement.
GAATTAAATATCAAATTAATAGAAAGAGTAAAAAATGGAAGACAAATGGAGTATTCGGAAAAACTAGTAGAGTATATTGTCTCAGCTAGGAAGGAGCTCTTATGATCAATTCCTAAGTCTTCCTCAATCTGACTTTGGAAATTACTCTGGGGATGAAGACAGCCAAGGTTTCTGTCTGGAGACTGCTATAAAAGTTTATGTTTTATTAAAAATACGTAACTATAGACATCTGTTAATTACAGCCTCCTTAGAGGCTTCAAGAGAAGATGACTGTCAAGCATCACCTTCCACATTCATATGGTGCATTCTGTAACTGCTAATAAGGCAGGCCTTGAGGTCATCTAGGCTATCCTCAGTTAGCAGTACTTTTCAGACTAAGTGAATAGTCCTGAGCTCCAAGATATTAATTTGCAATTTCAAAGAACAATAGAGCCATATACCATGTGACTTCAACTTCTTCAGCTGAAGACAGAAACTGCTTTAAGGTATGCAGTAAGCATTACTGTTGAAAGAAATGGGTCAAAATGAAAACCTCCTCTGTAAATTCAGGTCCAAATACCTAAGAAACCCTTATGGAATTCAGACATTTTTTTATGATATATTGACTGAGAAAACAGATGCACAACTCAAGTACAGTGTACAAAGCTTGGCAAAGGCATTAGATACAAGAATGCTGACACACAGTCTGGTAGTTCCAGATACAATGCTGGATTTGCCAGATTATCTCTGAGTGGGAAGACTGCCCTTTAAAAATTGAAGTTTATGGTTTCAAGAAACTGATGGATCCTACTGTCTGAGAAAAGAGAAAATAATGTTCCATAGTCCTCTGACTTTTCTAAGGTCACATGACTTCTAGCTAGGGTCAACTTCTAATCACATCTCCTAACAAGCTCCTAATCTTCTATGCATCCCCTGTATGAATAAATTCTAATACCTTTTTTAAACGCACTATCACCAGCCTAGGCATTTGAAAGAGATTAATTCCAGATAAAGCCATGCCTCAATACCATACCAACTAGGAGCAAATATTTGCTGTGTTTAGCTGTTAGCAAGGTTACTGCTCTCTAGTTCTATCCAGCATGGCTTTTCAGAACTACAACAAGTTGCAAGTCACCATAAGATTTCAGTGCGGCAGCCACTACCAGTAAGAGTAAAGTACCTACTCTGTTTTCCTCGGGTCACACACCTTCCCCCTACCTTCCTTCCTTTTTTTCTAATGGGAAAACAAAATAACCAGAACTGGACCCCTTGGAATTTTTCCTAGGCAAAAAAACAAGGTCATATCTGTTCACAATAAAACATTGAGATAAATGTGTAGAAGTGCACAAAGCGAAACAGCAAAGTTCAGGGACTGAAATACAAAGAGCTGGAGTTAGAAAGAATATCTAACATCTACTTTGACACCATCACAAACCATACAAAATGCAATTGTGCAAAACAGTTCGAGGAATTTCTGAATGGGTATTCTCAGAGTTGTAAGATTTGCTTTTGCAATTTGTTGAGAAGGCATACGCTTATTTAATTTGTGCCTTTTTATAGTATAAAAACAAGGCAGTCCTGCAGAATGACTCTTGTCACTGAGATTTGCAAAAGCAAGCAAACAGCTCCAAAGGGTAGACTTTAAATGTGCTCAAGTCTCTCTGAAGACTTGCATGAAAAACACTGATTTGTTTACAAATGGTAACATAATTAAGGACATCAAAGGACCCCACTGGTTGAAGAAGCTGCCCTGAAGTGAAGAAAGTTAAAAAAAACACCCTGAAGGGCATTTTTTCAGGTCTTTGAATGTGCTCTCAACTAGGAGGCCATGAAAGCATGTTCCAGGAACATCCTCATTCTCCCAACAGAGACCAAAGTTATGAGGCTCCTCTGAAAAAAGCCAACAAAATGAAACAACTCCCACTCCCCAAACAAATGAATCCCATCCAAAGAAACCGAAAACCAAAAAAAAATCCCCAAACAAATAAACCAAAACCCACCACCAATATAAACATCAGAAGCATGGTTCATCAGTGTTCCCTAACTGCCTTTGCTTTTTGGATACCTTTTTATCTCTACAAAAAAATCAAATGGTTCCGTTCATAATTTATAACTACCTATGTATAAGAGATCCCGGAAACGAAGTCATATGTGAGCGAAACACTCAAAGTTCAAATGAGAAAGAAAAAAAATTTTTAAGAAAAAATTTAAGCTCCTGTAGTCTTTAAGACGATCACATATTCTAAAATGTTGCAATATTCTTCCAGTAATTGGAGTAAAATGCAAGGCCTCTAAATGAAATACTGAATCTGGTCCGAAGTAAAGTCAAAAAGCAATCTCTTTGTGATCTCAAAATCTCTCGGTTTCTCTTCTGCTTGCCTGAAAATACGTAGCATGTAAACAGCAAATGATACCCAACTTCTTGTATCTGGAGGTTCTTACCTGGCAAAGCAACTGTACCGTCTTGTTCCAAAGTTTCAGGGTTTATTCTTATGGCTGTCATACTGTGATTATTCACATCTCTATATAATAAATAACCCTGGCAAGAGCAAAAAAAAAATAAACAAACATATTGGTATGAAAACATCCTTAAACACATCAACAGACATTAAAAGCAAAAAAATTCAACCATTATTTTAGGTATTTTAAAATTCTGCAAACGTTTTACATCAAATTTGCTTCATTTTGATGATCAACTTTTTTTCTACTAATCAAATTCTACATTAAAAAACGGAAATTTGACGCCCTTCCTCCACTTTCTACATGCTTTACATCAGCATGCTGAAGCTCATACATAACTTTTGAAGCCACAAATATTAATTATGTTATTTATATCTGTATACAATTACAGTTAAAAGCCAGAGCCACAGTAAAAACCAGTGTTTCTGTCCTCACTTCTCAAATCAGCAAAATATTCACAGGAATTCAAGGAAGGAGATAGATACATTGCCCTATATAGAAGGACAATCATTAATGAATATTAATATATACATTAAAAAATAGATTTTAAAAAACCTATTAATTAGCTACTTTGACTCCCACACTAGAACATTTTCTTCCATCTAAACTACTGGATAAATAAATCTCAGTGAAATGAGGAAAAACAAGCCCACATAAAGTAAGTAAAGAGCATTAAAGTAGATAAAAAAGCTTCAATCTAAAAATAAGTGATATGATGAAGTAAGAAAAATCACTTGAATTTAAGTTAACCAAGCACCTGAAGGGAAATGAGACTAAGGACACATTTTATCTCTTTTATGGACATGGAACTATCAGTAAGTGCAAGTTACTCATCTTTGCAGAAATATAGCCCCAGAATGACACTTGTCCAAACCAGCAATGCCTTCGGGTACAGTCACTGTGTGAGTGCACACACCTGTACAAGCACTCAAAGAACATCACATATATTTCTAGTCATGTACAGAATGTCCAAATGTGTAACGCTGTATAGCGAAACTGCATGAATCCTATTCCTTTCCAAACTGATAAAACAGGCTCCAGAATGAATGCATCCACACACATTTGTATTGTGCCAGTGTACCTTTTGGGGATCTGCCTTTACACTAAATAAAACCAGACTGCATGTGTGTGTGTGTATATACACACACACACGGAGAGTAACTGCAATGATAGAATATAAAGTAACACGGGGACAATGAGATCACTCAGTTAATAGTAAATATACAATAAAAATTACTAACTAGTTAAAAAATTAAGTAAATTAACTGTTCTCTGAAATAAATTTTTTTTTGTATGCTTTGAGGGTTTTTTTATAATGACTAACAAAGGTGTAAGAAAAAGGTGGTTGATATTCCAGAAACTAACTCTAAAAAGCCCAAACCATCCAAATATAGTTAACTCTGCAATAGCAATGCCAACAATTATCTCTAGTTATTGTTTACATATGCTCAATTCTTCCCCATCCAAAACAGCATTTCCTTATTTTACTGCAAATGTTTTAAAGTCAATTTATTTTCATAAATAAGTATTTCAGATATTTTTGACACTAGTTTGTTGCAACAGCATTTTTTTACATCCACTGACATTCACCTGAGAAAGACACCTCAATTGACTGTACAATTCATAAACTGATGTGCTAAACCATCGTATTTTACAAAAGTCTTTACAGTGACAACACAAAGCAAGAACACTCCATTACTCCTTTCTATATGCCAGTACAATCAGACGTCCCTCATCGTCCACAATTTAGAAGCCAGTAGTAAAGACCTGACTTTTATAATGAAAGCCAAAGGAACGAGAAAACATCCATGTAAGCATATTCTAAGCCAGGGTCATCTTAAATTACTCATGAGGGATGGGGAGGGCTGTCATGTTTTAAGTATTCACCTACCTGAGCATAGCCTAACCAAGACTTTTTTTCTTTTCTGTTTTTGATGCGGGATGTAGAATTGTATATATGGCCCTGAAAAGCAAAAAACTCCAATCATTTAACAAATATCAGAGTGAAAACTCAATATAATAATTTACCATCTAAATAACGTCTTCAACCATATTGAGAAGTGAAAATTCGTAAGAAAATGGTGTCAAATTCTCATAGAAATCATCAGAAAAATTTACGCAAACTGTAAGAGAACTGATCATTAGTAAGCTACACAAGTTTCTGCATGGAAACAGAGCATCATAGAAGTTAAATTAAAATATTAACTATCACTCATCCGATGAGAAACAGTCACATTACCCTCACTGTCCCGCTATATCCGGAGCCAATTTTGTAAAGTCCATCTTTACATAAGAGATAGAGGAAAAAACCATCACTCTGAAGTAGGCACTGGTCATCTTCATCTACAGATATTTCTTTCAATGGCCACTTGTGCATCAAGGCTGCCTTCTTTATCCCATTGCTGAACCAATCCTGGATTTGGATTTTGCCCACCAGAACTGCCTGCACACTCCGTTGAAGAGAATTTAAAATGGTTGGCACCTAAACAGTAAAAGAAATAGTGAGTGAAAAAGATGACAATTTCTTAAATGTGTTTTCTGTTCTATCTCCAACTCAAGAAAGACAAATACCTACTCTTATCCCAAATATAGTGAGGGGAAAAAAGGTAACTGAATTAAACAACAGATCTTCTCAGAACTCATGAGAAGCACTCATTTATACAAATTCCCAGATACAGAGAAGTTTTAGTGCAAGACCTGAATAGTCTGACAAGCATGGCTGCCATTATTGGTGAGGATTGCAGAGATTGCTTGCAATGTCCTTCCTGTCTCTCCCCAGGCAGCTACCAAACTGAAGAGGCAAGCGCAGGAAAGTGCCGTCAAGGACTGTCCCGTACTGTCATTCATTCCCGTGCTACGGACAGTTATTTCAAGAAGCAGCTGGAACAGGGATTCTGCAGATAAAATACAGCCATTACATAGACAAGTTACAAAATGATACAGAACAATTGACCAATCAATGGAAAATCAAACTTAGAAAATACATGATACATCTTTCCTGCGCCATTATGTTGAGACCTAATTTCAGACAGAAAAGAAAGCATCTCAAATAAACCTAAAATATCCTTAAACTTTCATTCTTTTCAGCCAGAAAACATCAAGTCTGGATAATCACCATGGCCAAAGAAGAAAAACTACAGGTCCTTCTGTAACAGTGGAACACACCAACAAAGGGGGCAGAAGGAGTTACCTGACCCACCTATTCAGTCCACCTCATCACTGAGATGATGTGTAGGTCTTGACCAAACTTGTCTACTCTTTATGACCATTACCCATGTTGAACCACAACACATTTCACAGAAACAAGCATTACAAATCAAAGCTTGAAAATTATTTTGATCATATGCCTCTTTCCAGGCACTGTTTAGCGGCTGAACACCTGTAACAATCAAGGTGCGAACAGAAATCCACCTCAATTTTCTTGAGAGGATACAAATAATCACTAAAGCAGTAATCACAAAGTCTTCTTTGCAGCTTTTTAATACTCTGTGCATCCATACAAAATAAAAGCTTTCTGTAGCAAATTACTTTTAATCTTTGGAAACGGAATACTGTTAAGTCAAAATATGAAAAAAATACATGAAGTCTGAAGATTTTTTAAAATTATTTTTGAACAATACATGCTACAGCCTAGCCTTCTCTGCAGTTCTAGAAACGAATAAAAACTATGAATCAACAAAAGGTAATGGGATTTTAACTTAAAGGATATAGTCAATTATGCTCTCAAAGGCATCAGGAGTTGAACTTTTATTTTCAGTAACATTAAAAACAAAATTAATCATCAGGGAAGCTTTGGGATGGCCAGAGAAAATAAAAACGATAATTCTGACACTCTGCTTAGCAGCTTCACATAAATAACAACATTAAATATGTAAGCTATACACCAAAAAAGCAGATTGCAAGAGAAATTCATCCTACAACTATATTTTTTCCAATAAGACCAAGTATTCAATTAGACAAGTGAATCACAATTTGTAAGGTTGTAAGGTTTAGTATGTTTTAGTGAAACCCTGCATAGACACCTTTACATGGCAACATTCCTGTTGTAGAAAAGATGAATGCTGAGGAAGCTCTGGGTACATGCACCATAAGGAGTTTACACTCCAGAATCAAGTTGAGAACAAGCACGTTACTATCTCACAAATACTTGCTAAGAACCATTTTCTCCTGTCCAACACAATAACAGATGTTTGTTAATACAAATACAGTAAGAGATGAGATATTACCTAGGACCTCAGGAGGCTCTGACTGCAGGCCTTCTGGCTGCTGACCTTGGAGCACATTAAGTAGGGCTTGTAGGCTCCTGAGACACAAGGATGGATGAGAAAATCTCGTTTCCTTTATCAATTCAAAGACTTCACACAATCCAACTTCAATGATCTAAAGAAGTACAGATTTTTCAGAATAGCTGTTAATATTTTTAGATCTTCATCAAAAGAAGTATATCCCAATGTTCACAGAATAAGACAGTTACTCAAATAAAAAGTTGTAACATAGAATACAGTGGTAATTCAAATGAGAATCAAAATCGAGAACCCACCTACACAATTGTACCAGTAAATATTACTCAGAAGTCAGCCATTACAAAAAAGCAGAGTAATGGCTTCCGGAAAAAATAAGGAAACTTAAAATGTTTTGCACAATACATGACAAACTGTGCCTCTGAGCCCCTCTAATTTCTATCCAGTTCACGCTTCGACAGACTTCTTTTTCCTTACTCATTAATATGAGCCAGCAAACTAGAATGAGCTTGCAACGTGAATAACAATACATTTGACAGCTGATACTGGCAGCTCTAGTACTTTCCCCTCCAAAGCCTCTGAGATTATTTTTCATATTGTGACAAAAACAAAGATTAATTGCTTGTCACTAAAACTCTGTATGTACTCCTCATAGATGTGCATTAAGCCAACTAATAGAACATGTGCAAAAGCACTGCTATAGCCATCTCTAACTTTCCCTTTTAGAATTCCAGAATATTCTGAGATTAGTCATGATTCTCTCCACTGACTGCTCCCTTGCACTTCCTTCTCAAACTCTGTATGTAATAAAGATGAGGATGAAAAGATGAGACCACAGGATTAGCTCCCTACAAATAAGCAACCACATTTTCAAAACTTCACTATGTGTTTTGGTCAGGAGCAGAGCCCCTGTGTTTAGAGTGTTTAAAGAGATTCACCCCTAAGTAAAATTTAAGGAAAAAGACTGAAATGTGGAAAAAAAATAACATTGTTACTGGAACTGCCACTCATGTTTAACACACATCTATTCTGGTAGTCAGTTCTCAGTTCTTCTGGATGACTTGTAACTGTCTTTGCTGCCATTCAATTTAATTTGACTCCCATATTTCAGAAATTATTTTACTATCTATTTTATTCTTAGAGAAAGAATAAAAACATAACCAAATCACAAGTCTTCAAAGCACAACAGCAATTTTCCTGAAAATTACACCTTACATTTCACATCTTCAATGGAGTCTTTTAAAAGACTAAAAGTCAGTCTCCAAAGAAAGGAATTAATCTTCTTTTATTTTTTGTTACAGCTTGAAAAATCTCATTTTTCTTTAAGCTTATTAGCAAAACGTATGCCAGTGCAGGAACAAAGAATATTTAAGTTAGTTAATTCCACCTTAACCACTTTAATCCAGTATTTGTTCCTTTTAGTATGGGGCTTTAGTGGAGCATTCATAACTCAACATTAAGTTTAAAGTTGGGGAGAGATGAGAAGGGTGAAGGGCAGAGGAAGTACCTCTTCTTAACTCTTAAAATTACAAATTGTATCAGCAGAACTGAATCTACCCCCTCTTAAGGAGAGAGAATTCCTCATCATTAGTTAAGGTACTAAATAAATAAGGTACCAATTAAATGTGTCAAGTAAAGGCAAATATTTCCTGTGAATACAAAAACATAAAGACATCAAAGCAAGTTACTAAACCGTCTGAACACAACCAAAACCCAATTTCTCTGTTGTGCTAATATCTGAAGAGCATAAAATTGTTTCTCTGTCTCTCTTAACATTAAGAACAACACTCTCAATCTTATTATATAAATTGTATAGGACAACTTCTAATTCCAAAATACCGTCTAAATAAAAGCTGACAAATCTGACTTCCTCAAGTTTAAGATTTGAAAAAAAAAAATACTTCAATAGAACACTTGAAATCAACCTAAGCTACATAAAAAGCAGAATGCATTCAACTTATTCTCAATTAAACAAAGAATTTTCCTAAACAAAAAACCACTAACATACCAAGGACTAACTTCACCAGTTTAACTCTGGAGAATCTGTAAAAGCACAAATCGTAGTCACGCTTTTTTAAATCTTTCACCTCAGTGTCAAACTCAAAATACATCAGTACTCTTTTTAAGAAACTAACAATTACTATCAGAAATTGGTCTTGTAAATATTGTAACTTAAAAACTTTAATGACTTTCTTCTTTACAGTTAACAAAATAAGTCCTACTCAATATTGTCCATTATAGACAATATATCAGCCCATAATAAACTCACAGCATGAGACAGACACCTATACCCGGGATACCAGACATTTACATAGTTAGTCTCTAAAAGTTTTACTACATATGAGGCAGTTCCAAGCAGATGCCTTTTTGAAAAGCTTGGATGCAAGTCAAATTGTTACCTCCAAGTGACCTAAAGAACCCAATATTATCTAGATAGTTATGAAAAATTCTGAGGTTGTATCAAGCATGCAAACACATTTTTTAACCAAAAATTATCAAATTTCTGTGATATTTTGTAGATATTTTCTAGATTCTTTACTAAAAATTAATAGTTTGAAAGCATACTGATTTTCATCAATTTAATATTTGCTGTACTAAATATAACAGAATCTCAATAATTTTCGAGAGAAGTTTTTTACCTACCGTTTCCCTACCATTTTTTCTAAGCCACCATCTTTTTAAAACTGTGCTGCTTTTCCAAGTCTCTTTTTGATAAACTCTCCAACACCAGTGTTTTATTTTCCACATGCAAGTGTTCTGTCCATATCACTGATAAATCTCATGCTTCTTGGAACCTTGTTTAATTTCAACATCTCTTTAAACACCATTCCATTTTTATAAATGCTAATAGCTACATTGTCTTTTATTTAAAGTTAAGCAAATTAAGCATCTACAAACACTTGCCAATTCATTTGATAAAATCCCCAAGCAGTCAGATGCAGTTCATAAACAATACTAGCTTTATTTCTACCGACCACACATTATTTTGCAATTATCAATCATGACATTTCAGTTAGCTGACTTAGTTATGTTCCTCTGCAATTCACCACCACTATTTTCCAGAATGCCAACTTTGCCCTTCAGATAATAACATCTAAACACAGTCATATATAAAATCCTAATTTTCTAAGCAACTCAAACATTCTACATAACCATGGTTGAAACCACCTTTTTAATTCAGCATTTGTATTGGTTTTAGAGAAAATACAAACCAAGGAAGTTGATCTGAATATGCTTTGTAGATTCAGACGAATAACAAAACGAAGCACAATTTATAGTATTGATAAGGTAGCAATGAATAAAACTAAATGCTCAGAAGTTATACAGTACAAAACAAGTGAATCAGCAAATTGAAAAAAATTGAGAAAAAATCAGTAAGTCTTATATAGATTATTTCTGACTTTCCACCATTAATCCTACTATAAGCACAGAAGTAGTAAGTAGCAAAAAATCCACTCTGAACCCACTCTGTTCAACTATAGCATCAAAATTTTAACATGCATTACTATCTAAAGCCAAAACAGGGAAAGATTAAAAAACGTTAACAAGAATAATTGACAGTTACTGCAATTGCATGCATACCTGGAAAAACATCTTGGAAAACATTCTAGCAACTGATTTCCAATAGCAGAAAGACTTACTCTTTTTGGAGGGTAAAGCAAAAGAATGCACCCTTTGCCATTACGAGCTAGGAGCCTCTGACAGATATTAGAGCTGCCTTATTTGCATCATTTTTGTGTTGAGGCTGTAGGTTTCCAAGTACCAACCCTTATAAAGGCGTGCAACTCGAATGTCTACCAGACATTTAATGGACTTTAATTTGGGCAGGTACATGGATCATCCTAATTCATCAAATCAAATGATTCTGAACTAGATGGACTACAAATAAAACTCCAGTGGTTTTTCGAGCAACTGGCTTATAATGTTGCTCTTTAATCCCCAAAAAGAACATCCCAAGCTTAGATGACATAAATGGCACACACTTTAAGTGGTATTGGTTACTTGCCTTTGGAAGTTTAATAGGTGGCTCTTTGGATTCCTCTTCTTCATCACTGTCTGAATCCCCACTCTGAACACTGTTCTTTGAGGCCAAAGACACAGACGCTTCCTTCTTCTGCCACTCCAACACACAATGGCGGACGTTGCAGTAAACATTAAAAGCTGAAGGATTGCTATGTAATCTGATATCTGGTATGGTTATTGTACTCTCTAGGTTTTCAGTCTGAAAAACAAGATTTGTTTTAATTTTAGTTTATTAGCAGTTTCAAGCTTTGCTCAATATAAATAATCTTAACAGTCTCAATAACTTTGACAGACCGAATTATTTCTAAACCGGAGACAACTTTCCTGCTGAAGTACCAGTTATAGTTCAGGCAGGGAAGAGAAGAAGAAATTTCAATACATTCCATCTAGCTTTAGTCTCTAACTCTCATAACTTGATGAGAACACTGGGACTGAAAATGAAAGCAGCTCAGGCTACAAAATGGTCCAAACCTGTGCCACGGTGAAAAGAGAAGCAAAGTTGAGGCTTTATCTTCTCAATGACAGTCAGTTTTTGGGGTTTTAATTAATATTGAATTTTAAAATGCATTCCTTGTTATTACAGATGCTAATTTTAACCCACAGGTAAATACTAAAAATTTAAGCTGTTTGCTAAATGCATACCAGAAATTAAAAAACCCCATTTGTTTTGCCATTAAATGAAAACCAATGCCAAGTTCAAAAACTCCTGTCAGGATGCTGCCGATAATAGTTCTGAGGATAGTAAGTATCTAATGGACTAATTACTAAGTACAGAAATAAAGGCCTATGACTTAACAGGACACCACCCTGTTTCAGAAGCTCTGAGCCACAAAGTAGTTGGGAAATTCTCCTGAGAAACTACAACTACCCTGGCCCACCTTGGTACCTACTACTGCTGTATTACTGTCAGCCTTGGCCAAGACACAGAAGAGCCTTCATGATGGTGTCATTAGACTTGGAAAAATAATAAGAAAAAACACTTTTTAAAAAACTTTTTTTAAAAATCTGCTCTGTACTCTCCCAGTCTGCAACAGTAAGATGGGACAGGAGATGTGACTAACCTGAAAAAACAAAATTCCACAAAAACAAATGAATCCCCAGGCAGGGTTGTGTACTACTAAAGAGCAAGCTGGTTTGAACATACACTTTGAAAACTGGATTTCAGGCATACAGGAGGAAGCAGTTTTCTGTAATAGCTCAGTGTAGACAGAGGGCACAGAAACTATGTAAAGAGAGAAGGCCTAGGTTAAGAGTGCAGGACAAATTTGCTTGACCATGCAAGGCAAAATCTGTCATGGCTAACTTCACAAGGTCATTTTGGATTCCCTCTTGTATTCTTGAGGGACAGGGGGAGGGGAGGCACAGTGAGAGTGGAGGCTTTTTGTCTTTTTTTGTTTTTATTTACAGCGTATAGATATTGTGCATTGCCACGTTCATCTGGCAGTAAAATATGGAGTGAATTATACTACAGTGATTTGAAACAGATCGGTGAGAGCAGTGATGGGAAAGAGAACATTAAACTAGCAGAGGACAGGTAAAAAAATCTGAGAGCCAGTGAACTGAGTAATATTTTAATAGGGTGATTTATTCTTCTCCAATATGGTTGCCACAACTTCATACATCAAAAATATTTTTATCTGCACATAGGTTTTTATTAATACCAGAAATAACACAAGACTCTAAGATAGGCTTTTTAACACTGTATGTTACAAAACAACAAAAAAATTTCAAAATTACTTCAAAATATTTCACCATTTCAATTTTTTTTAAACTATAATATTATTCTAAGTGTACTGGTATATATTTGCCTATCCTTGCATTCCATTATTACTAGTTATTGCAAGCTAGAACATTAAGAAGCAATGCTTTACTATGCAACCTATTTTATCCAACACAGACAGCCTGTTAATATTTCTTACCCATGTCAGTGCTAGCAGTAAGCACAAATATATAAATATAATGAAGGAGGAAGAAAAAAAAAAGCTGGAAAAAGTTCTCTACATACACACTCAAGTTTAGCAGGTTTTTTTTTTGTTTAGCAAAAAAAGAAGTACTGTTTACAACAGTACTTCTGCCATTGGGGACTGAAAGCAAAGTTTAGTCCTTGTTCAACATTAATATCTTCGAAATAACAAAGCTCCTGTTAAAAACCCCACAATAATAATCAGTGCAAGAACTCAAGGTACAACCTCATATCATTCCAGTATCAAATTTCATCAAAATTAATTTGGCCTGACACATAATGAGCTCCTACATACTTCGAAGTTTATTTGGCACCAGAAAACCAAACAGCTACAATGTGTAACTCTTCTGTACATCAAGTATCCATACACATTACCCCAAGAGTTTTTGCAGCTGTAGTTAAGGCAAACACACAGTATAAGCTTTCAGCTTTAAAGCTAACTCAGTTGAACTGCACAGGTTAAAAAAAATTCTTTAGTAAACTTAGTATGCACTTCCTTGTTTACTGACAGTTACAAGAAGAGAAAAATATCTGGAGCCTCTGAAATATCTCTACCCGAAGTTCACTTATCTAGTTAATATCATGTATTGTAACTTCTGTGGAGTTTCCATGCTCAGTCTTTGATCCAGAACAGTCTAAGTTCTGTAGCTCATATTGCCTCATTTGAAATAGGTTGGCCAAATTGTTAAAACAGCACAGATAATTTTAGACATTATGGTGCTAGATAAAAGTCAATGTATGTTTTCTTGCTTGTTAATAACAAGCTAACTAGTTTTCAGAAATAAACTCCTTATTCTTAATACTTTACAACTAATAACCAGTAAGTACTTTAATCATTCTTTATGTTCAGTGTTTGCTTTTCTACAACAGTGCATGAACAATAGTTATATACACTAATCTCCTACCCAGACTTCAGTGCAGCACAACATTCCCCAGAAACATCACCATAAGGTAAAAACCACTGATGATTTATTTGTGATGGATTTGCTCAAGTCTGAAGGGCTTTAACTATAACACTTATAGTTGCTAGGTTTTCAAAACAAACATCTGTTCAAAAGTGGAGGTATATAAGCAGGTTGTATAAACATCACTTTCTTAGATTTCCTTCACAAAAAGGAGAGATGGAGCTAATGTAAAAAAAAAAAGAAACAGTAAAACTTTCTGTCCCTCTACTGCAAATTCTCATTCAGTGAGCAGCTTTTTCTTTTTTTTTTTCTTTTCTTCAACAGTGGTAGAGGAAAGTATTCAAAACAGACATCAGAAGTTTTTTTCCATATAAAACAAGGTTTTTTTCCTTTCCAGGTAACAACAGATTCCTAACTTCACTGAGCTCAGATACACTGAACAAGTCAGAAAACTGGGATTTAAGTTCATCCCATCATCAACTGAAAGTTTCCTTTTCTGCAACTAACAAGAGCCTTCTACACAGTCGTAAAAGCTTCCCTGATAGTATCAGACTCACAATACCATCTGTACAATCTTGCTGCTGACTCATAGATTGAGGCAGAATAGATCATTAAAAAAATCTAACCCATAAGTGTACCTACAGAACCCCACTTACTAATTCTTATATCAAACTAATAGAGTCTATTTTAAGTTACAACAATTCTCTTAATGATACTGCATTTCATGTTAGCACAAAATACTTCTACATTGCCAAGAAAAACAGTAGAACATTAAGCCAAAATGTTAATCAACTTCTAAGAACTCGGTAAAGCAATTTATTAATTTTGCACAGATCTAGGATAATAATCCAAACAGACTGCTCCTGAGCTATAGGATACATTATTTCAAGAAATACCCCCTTATAGCTTGCTTTCATGGCATTAAAGAGTATTGAGAGTCACATGACACCTGTGAATAAGGTAAAGAGCAACAATCAGTTTTTCTCCACCTCGGAATGTCCTTTTATTAATGGCTACTGGAACATTGCAAACCAAAGCGCTCATTAAGTAGGACTACAAACTCGGCTTCCAGAGTGTCTAAGTAGATGATAGCTTCTATACTAGTTTTTCTATCAAAGTATTTGGTTTCTTGGAATATGAAACTGCTATCACTTTCAGAAAGAATAGAGCTTCTAGACTGGAAAACAGAATTATGCTTTTGTATTCAGTAGTTTTCATATGAGCTGTAACAAAGGGGGACATTCTGAAATCTTCATCTTTGTTGTTTCACTTGGTAACATCACAAATTGAAAGTGCACCTTCTTAAATTAAGATATATGATGAAACACACATCATAAAACTTAAATATCCAGTATTTGTAAACCAAGTTATAATATGTGAAGATTTTATTTCTTCTGTGTTACTTTTTACTTTCTAAAAGATAAGAGGGTAACTTACAAGAGAGAGAATGGTGTGCAAATGCCTGCCCCCTGATGTGTGGCTTGTCCTTGTAGATATATAGTGCCTGCTAAATGGAAGGATGCATTATGTAGGACAGGTTAAACAGCACAGGTTTGATTCATAAGGTAAGAGCAACCTACTTTTAAGTGCTCTTCTCAGTCAGCCTTTTGTAACGTTCCAGCACACTCAAGGAAAAGAGTGGGAAAACCAAAACCCTCTGTACCTTCTTTACACTTGTCTCACACAAAGAAACAGTTTTCCCTAAAGATGAAATCCATACATAGCTCATTTTCTGACCTATTTATTTTCTTCCTCTTGAATCAGATGACTTTAGTAATGGTCTATTCTTAAATGTGATGGAAATAGACTATATACTAGGAGAGGAAAATGAATCTGTTTTTAAAGATGGGTCAGGTTATAATAACCATCTGATCTAATCCATGTGTAACACAGAGAAGAGGTCACCAAATTCTTCTGTGGACAGTTAGAAGATGTCTTAGAAAGGGATGCCCTCTTGAGGTTGAAAGACAAAATAATACTAAAGCCATTGAAAACACTTTCAAATTATTTGAGAAGCTACGTGTGATTTAATGAAACAATATTCATCCCAGTCGATCTGTCTTATACATCTAATCATTAGCTTACAAAAAATTTGTCTGCTACATGAATCTCCCTTTCTGAAAGTTTTATTCCTTTCATTTGCATAAAGCTAAAAAAGTCATAGTTTAAAGCTTCTGCATAAACTGAACAGGTGGAGGCCAATAATTTCAAGTACTATCTGTGTTTGGTGGGCTCCCACTTTTTCAGTATTCTTCAAACAACATTATGAAAACAGAAGATGGTCAACTGTGGTTTTCAGTCTAGTCTCTCTCAATCCAAGTGTCCTAAGCAGTGCTTGCATGAGTTAACAGTAAAGGGGGAAAAAAATCCAGTGTGTCTAAAGTGGGGAGGGAAAGTTAGCAACAATATTCGTAGAGGTGAGAAAAGTTACACAGCCTACAATTTTCTGGGGATAATTTTTTCCAAAACAAAAAAAAAAAAGCAGAGGGGGCAGGTAGGGACTGGAATCCAAGGTGCTACACCCATGTCTCATAATCAAATACTTGTTTTCTATGTGAAAGTCACTTGTGTTAGCACTGAACTTCCACAGCCAAAACACTGCACCACATGGAAAACTTTTAGACCTCCATTAAAAAAAACTATACTAAACCACACACCTGAAAGTTAGTGATAGTTCAAATACCAGTGATCATAGCATGACCCAGCTTATAAACAGAATAAGGCTCAAACTGCTGGGCTGTGTTAAGCCCCAAATAATGTTTTAGACGTAAAATGTTCTAACATTTAATGCTTAAATGGTGGAAATAATTTTCTTCCAGCTGCTCAACAATTACTTTTTTTAAAAAAAGTTCTCTCCTCTTCAATTACTCAATCATTTTTAGTAAGCACCGGATATAAGTAACAAATTTTTGGGTTCCTTCATCTTATTCTTAATTTAAGGCTCTCCCTGCCTCTACTAAGTATATTAAGAGAAACCTCCCATCTCTGCTCAGACTAAAAGACCCTGTTTCTTCAAAAAATAAACTGATGCACACAAACTCTGCTGCTCAGAATGTCCAGTAGTGACAGGCTTTTCAATCTGCTCTATCTTACGGCTTCCAAACAGAAGCCCACATATCCTGACAATACACACATCCATTTTCAGACATTCCAGTGCAAAAACAATCACTGTGATGATTCCATCAGGGTAACATTGGGATGCACTGAAAAGTAGCTAAAAAAAAATCCCAAAAGACCCACAATAAACCAACAACAAAAAACCAAAACCCAAAAGCACCACACTTCGTCAGTTAATAAAGTTTCATAACCTAAAGATATGAAGCTGGTTTTATCTTTCCCTTTTCAGTTACATTTTTCAGGAAATAGACCATTTTCTGCTATCATGCAGGAATAAGCTGAAGTACCTTTCTGTACCTCAGTCACTCAGAATGAAGACAAATGCTCTGCTGGTCAACCCTGGTCTGCCTCAAAGACTGTCTAGAATAATGGCACCAGTAAAAGACATGCAAAAGCCCATTATGCCTTTCAATGACAGAAATCTCAATACTTCAAGTAGAAACTGTTTTAAATGCAAGAAAAATCCTGAGAACAACCCTCCATACAGATGAGGTGCGAAGATTATCAGTTAGTGTCAAATCTATAACTGACCATAACTAGCCTTTAGTATGTTCAGGTTGTCTTGGCCATTCAGCAAGGATCCCGCCATTCCATTTATCCAGTGCAACTAAATCCAAGCACATCTGACTGTTACGCTTGTGAACAGCCATTCCGTATTTAGCTTCCTTGGCAGTTCAACTAGGGCCCCACCACCCCGACAGACCTTTATATAGTAACAATGATCAAAGTTGAAGAGTTACCTTATTTTAAAAGTACAAGTTTCTGTCATCAGACACAACACACAAATACTAACTACATTCTGCAACATTTCTTCAAATTTCTAACTTGGTTTTCTTTGTTGACAGTGGGTCTGATAAAGTCATGAAGGGGACACGGCTAAAACCTCTAATATGATAGCAACTGAAGAAAGGGCTAAGAAATTCAGTTTTCACCAAAAATCCACTGTACAGTACTGAGATAAGCCCTTTCTATACCATAGTCTGAAGCTGCAGTACTTGAGATAAGCAGAATAGTCTGCTCAGTCTCTAAAAAGTCAACAGCAAATGAATAGATAGAGGGTTTGCTTCACCCTCCCTAAGTCATCTGTCTTGAGATAGCATAACTACCTGAGGTTTGGCCAATAGGGATAAGATGGCCAAGTTGTTCTACAGTGAATTTGTTTTATAAGGGCATTCAACTGACTAAAAAATGTTTACACTGGATATTTCAGTGGTCCTGTCCTTCAGAATCATTCCAAAAATGAGCTTTTTCTTTACTGACTACAACGAAGAAGCCTTCACATCTGCAGCAAGCCTTCATGAAAATCCCTCCAAGATTCTAGCTTAAATAGAGAAATAGCAGCTCTCTAATAGAGAAAGAATGCAGCAGAGCAGTATTTTAAAATAGTGTTGCTTCTGCATAAAATTATTCTCTGTAAAGAGTAAACATTTTTATCAAGTTCACTGTAAGGTTCCCATGCACTTAAAGTGATGAAGGCAGGGGTTACATAGGGAGAAAACATTAAAAGAAACACTTAAGTATCATCTATTCCATTTTCCACTATGGAGGAATTTGCAGAGGTAACTCTGGAGTCCTTACAATGCTCCCTTTCTCCTTTAGCCAATATGGCCAAATCTTTGCAGCAGTAGTCTCTAACTGTTGCCTAGACACAGATCTCAAAATTTACCTCTAAACCAACACATTTAGCTACACTTAGGGTTTAAGAATTGGAGAACTAAAGACGCTGTTCATATTATTTCATGTTGAAAATTAGTAGCAAAAGCAGTTGAATAAGGTTAACATCGGTATCATTGTCATGTAGAATACAGTAAACAGACAACACTGGTCTCTTATTAACTCCTCTAAACAAACAAATTCTTAGTTACACTTATGTTTTCTTGCATTTCACTCAATTGAAGTTACTGTCATTTTTGAGTCAGAACTTTGTCAAGTCAGTTACACTTACCTTGTTGCGTGTTTTTACTTTCAATTTAGTCTTCTGTTTTCTTTTCAACTTTTTCTTGCTAAAAAGTTTCTTACTTCTGAAAAAGAGAAGAAAAACCATGAGACTAAAATGTCAGAAGTAAAAATTTTCTCCTAAGCAAAGAGAACAATCACAGGTAGAATTTCAGAGAATAAATCAGAATATAAAGCACTTAAAATGATATTTTCCTAATGTTCCACTGAATTATGGGCCTTTACACTCATCAATTTAAGCAGAATATATCCTGGGACAGAAAGAAGTCCCTGAGTTTTCTACTGGTTTACTCTATTGTTTCTATCACAAGTTGGTTAGTTCCACAGCAATGCTAGAAGCAAGAATTATTGGCAATTCTCAGTAAAATAACATGTTAGTACAGAACATTGCTTTGTGAAGTGTTTACCACACAACAATTCAAGCCTTTCAAGACAAAAAGTAAGCTTTAAAAATATATAAATATATATTACAAATTCAGTTGATGGAACTGCAGCTTCTTTATTTCTTGTTTGGACTTTTCCCACCCTCAGTTTATAGACTTAATGTCCATCCCTTTACCTTACAGATCTAGCTAACACACACTTCTCCAAGTTCCTCTAATCCTCTCCTACCCACAATTCATTCCTACCACACTCTTTCTCCTCCATTCTACTACCCAGGGGAAAAAAAAAAAGACACCATATGCAGATACAATTGTTCTGCCACCATCACTGAGATTACTCTGAGATGTATGTTTTTTAACCTCCTGGTTTGTTCAGATTACAAAACCTCCAATAAAAAAAAAGCATATGTTACCTGTGCACCATACAGCTCACCTTATACGGGAATTCAAGCAAGTGCTACTAACATTCCTCTGTACTACTTGCACATTACTAAAATAGTTTACAGTTCAGATTAGCTGGAAAAATAAAACCATGACATCTGAAAATCACAGGCAGTGAGAAGTGGCATTTTCAATACCAGACTGAGAATCAGAAGAGTCTTAGTATTTTATTCAAACAACTTTGTTCTAAATAAAAATTTTAAGGTTCTAAATAAAAATTTTAAGGTTCTAAATAAAAATTTTAAGGTTCTAAATAAAAATTTTAAGGTTCTAAATAAAAATTTTAAGGTTCTAAAAGCATAGTGGTTACTGTCCTGAACAGCATTCAGACTGCAAGGATATAGAAGCCTCATGGTCCAGCAGCTAAAAACTGGAAAAACTGAAGCCTGACCAACAGCCAGCAGTGAGAATACAAGCTCAAACAAAGAATTCATGCAGAGTATGCCAAGGAAACTGCCTCCTAGAAACTTCACCGCTTTTCCCCTCTTCATCTATATTAAGAGGAAGGTATGTTCCTCAAAACACTTCCTGCAGAAATAAACCAGCTCACCACTTTTCTTATACGGAGCAAACACCATTATCCTGGAGTTAAGAAAAGTGATTCAGTGAGCAGTGAGGTGGAATTCCCTCTCCATTCCCAGTAAACTAAAGCTTACAAAGAGAACTGAGATGACTGCTCAAGGTTCCCTCAACAGTAAAGTTTCAATATATAACAGTTACAACCTATTTAAGAAGCAGGAAAACGAAATTTCATATAACCTTTACTGTCCAAATTTCAACAATCAAACCCCACAGCCTGACCCACTATTTAGTTTTTCTTTAATTAGACAAGTTTTTCTTCCTTATTAGCATTTAATGCAGTTACGCTGCCGTCAAACACATGGAACAGTGCAGCCCCTTCCATTCTGTAGCCACAATCTTCTGCTCTGGACCAAATGACCTTTCATAAAACTTGCACCCTAACTTTGAGTTTAAAAGTCCTGATCAAAGTATCTTCTGGGCTCTCTCATGCCATACCACAAGTAAACCACATTGACCAAAACTGAAAGCAGTACTTGTTATTTGCTATTAGGAAGAAATAATGTCTCATATGCCTCCAAGGTCACACCTGTAACTGCATTCCCTGCTTGGCAGCTTCACAGCAATATGGCACAGCAGACTATTTAACCCAGACTAGCACGAAAACATTTTCCTGCAAACCTCCAAACTGAGCTTCCAATACTCTTTATCTGTGCTATTAATTATGCCTTTTAAATACAGCGCAATTTGCACTTACCACAGACAACCTGATGAGCATAGCTTTTTTCTTTTTGTTTTAAAAGATACTAACTCAAGTCGCCAAGGCATTTCAAATATAATCCTCCCTGCCAAAATCCTTGAAAACTCTCCAAATTTGTAATAGTCCACAAACATTATAACCACATTTTCATCTTGTAAATATTTCACTGGACCAGCACCTGTACTTTTTGCAAGTATTTCTTTGTATTTATGCATACATTTGAAAAGCTCTTCAATTAAGCCTTTTTCCCCCCTCACTAAGATTGGGCTCGTTTCCCAAGTAGCCAAGCCCCCGCCATTTGGCAGACTACCTTCATTTGTCAATGATACCCAGACAAAGTTTTTTCCGATTAGCAAACAGGAAAGATCAGCAATGGGTTTTCAGATGGTGCTATGATCTCCCTCATTCATACAACCACCATTAAAGATGCTGCAAGTAGCACTCTGTCTGACCCCTCCACTGTGGCAGCCATTGTCTTCAGCAAGTTTTGGGCTTGAAAAATTTTTTACATGAAAACAGTTTAGGATAGAAATGCCATAGTAAGAATCCACATTTATCTCCCTATATTTTCTAGAAACAAAACCCCAAGGATATTGAAATCCCCATCTTTTTGTTGGGAAGTATGCTTTCTTCCATATCCAAACAAATCTTCGGAACAAGTATGCAAATAATTAAGAAATAAACACCTCATCACACTAATTTTATAAATAGTTCTGACCAACCCAGCATTACTATGCATAATACTAATATATTCATAATGTACCTGCACGTAACAGATACATTATATTATATATATTATATAACAGATACAATATATATGATTGTTCACAGTTCTACTGTTATATACCATTATGCCAAGACATTTTAATATTCAGAAAGAAAGTATAAAACATGGGCAAATATATTTATGAAAAACAATGTTAAGCAGATTATGAGTAATTTCCTGTTGGAAACCACATGTGTTAATTATAAGCCTTACTACTCTACTGCCTGAAGATTAACAATATCTGATATGGCTCAGTTGAATTTTTTAGCTAAATTATTAATTATATTGCCCATTAACAATTGTAAACTGCTGCTAGCTGTCATTTGTAAAGGTCTTGATACTCTATGCCGACAATCTGCTTCTGCTGGCAGAAGGCCTTTAGCCTTCAACTTCTAACTCAGCTGTTAATAACATTTAGTTCACACAAAACAAACACTCATTATCAGCAAATCTCAGGCAGGCTTTCTGCAAACTGCTTCAAGATGTTGTAACACTGGTCACCAAGTTTTGAACTGGACCACAAAAGAAGTGCAAGACAAATGAGCACAGAACATAAGGACCCCTGACAAAAAAATACTTGTGGCAAATGGACACAAAGTGTGAACAGTACTACCACAGCCTTTACAGAAAAATCTGTTGAGAATAAAATAAACTACCTAAAGTGTTCAACCCCAGAATATGAAATAAAATCAAAGAGGGAAGAAAAAAGGGGGAAAGGAGAGGGTGGGCAATAGTCAATTGCTGGACAATTTAAAATAGGTAAAACAGCCATTAAATTACATGACTGCAACATCTATTCAGGTTAGTAGCACCTATAGTAGGAGGAGTAAAGGCATGCTTAGTTTATTTGTTCTGAAACCACAAGCAGCATTAGCTAGTACTTGCAATATTTGCTGCATTATTAGGGGGATGGTGTTCAGTTGTCTCAACACCATTGCTCTTACTCTGTTCAAAAGAGATGAGGAAATGCAAGTAGAGCATCTTCTGTCGAAGTGCCAACAGTCCTGAACTGCAGTTCCTAAGCTTAAATTTGAGAGGAAAGCTTTATATGTTGAATGCATTCCTGCCCTCCATGCTGCTACTGAATTACTGAACATGGATTAACATTATATTAGTGTCACACCTGCATAAGCTCTTCTAGACTGTATGTATACTAAAGGTGTATCTAATGAGTGGAAAAAATATTATTCTGTTTCTGCTGCTGAGGCACAATAGGAACAATTTCAAATGCAGTGTGACGTAAAACCTTTGCTTCTAAAACATGGTACCGAAGGTTCTGGTAGCTAGTACAGCATTAGACACAGTCATTCTACTGTTAAATAAACCTTTGAGTACACTTCTAAAAATTAGTGAATTTAGTAAACCACATGCTAACACATGCTCGATTTTTTAAGACTTCCAAATGACTTTAACTCAGTGTATTTGTCTAAACTTGCTTGCTCTGGTTCAAGTGCTAAGTATCTTCGGGAAGAAGTATACTCTTGACAAGAGAAGTCTAGCAAAGAGTTGCTGTGCCCAGACAAACGACAAATATATTGTATTACTCTGTTTCCACAAGTGCTTACTCAACACATTTAGCTTAAGCATTCAAGGGCTTGTGGAAATTCTCTTAGGAGGCAGCAACCACTCAGTAACACTGAATAGTAAATACTGTCAGCTTTGTGGTATCAAAATTTCTTTTGTTTCCTCCACTAGGTGAACTGTCACTACTGGTGATCAACTTGGTTGGATAAGATGCAGGAAGCATTTGCTTATGAATAGCCTAAAGTGAAATCCCAAGCTCAAATTGTCAAGTAGACCACAACAGCAAGCTATTATCACTTATGTAGTCACCATCAAGTTTCACAGTATTTCATCACAGCACCTTGTTACTGCATCATGGATGCAATGACAGTGCAGGTGAAGTTCAGGAACCTGAAAGAAGGGAGCAACGCAAAAGCAGGATCACAACCCTAAACTTCGTAAGAACAGACTTTGGCCTGTTCAGCAATGTACTTTGAAGAATCCATGGGATACAGTTCCCTGGAGAGAAAGAGGTGCAGAAGAGCTTGCTGATGCCAGCAGCTTGAGGGAGTTGATTCACACTCTACACACAACTTGCAACACTTATCTGGAATACCATGACCAGCTCTGGGCTTCCCTGTACAGGAGACCAGCTTTCTGGAGTGAGTCCTGAGAAAGGCCACTAAAGACCTGCAGCACTTGTCATATGAGGAGAAACCAAGCAAGTAGAGATTGTTTAGCTGGGAAAAGAGAAAACTTGGGAGGCTGGGGGTGGAATTTCCTCCATATGGACATATACCTGACAGGAGAGAGCAAAGATGATGGAGACAGACCCTTCTAAGCTATATCCAGTGACAGGCCAAGAGACAATGGATGAAAAAAATAAATACAGGAAGTTTCAATTAAACCTAAGAACTGTAAGAATGGTCAAACACTGGAACAGGTTGCCTTGAGAGGCTACAGATTTTCCATCCTTGAAGATATTGAAAATTCAACTGGACAATGTTCAGAGTAACCTGCTCTTGTTGATCCTACTTTGAGCACTAGACAAGTCTCCCGAAGGCCCTTCTAATCTCAACTACTCTGTGATCTTCACCACTTGTTTACAAAACAAAGTAAAATTTGAC
This sequence comes from Ptilonorhynchus violaceus, assembly GCA_013397565.1. Classification (NCBI taxonomy): domain Eukaryota; kingdom Metazoa; phylum Chordata; class Aves; order Passeriformes; family Ptilonorhynchidae; genus Ptilonorhynchus; species Ptilonorhynchus violaceus. The sequence goes on along the minus strand of VZRJ01001052.1, from coordinate 1,477,209 downwards.
TGTACAAGAAATATGCTTCTGCATTGTGGAAAGAGCGTCTTTTTTTTCTCATTCTGAGTTTTGCATTTCTCCTGGTGTCATGCCATGTTTCTGACTACGCTTCCAAGAAGAGACATACTGAGCTTTTCATCTATTCACCATCTGGATCAGCAAACAGACATCAAAATCAGGCATAAGAGCAACTTCTATGGGAATTAGTCAGCATAATCAAACCTACAATAGTACACAAAGCTAACAAGAAAACAAGAGATGAAAACCAGTTTATCACACTTCAAATATATGTCTGCATTAAGACAACCCAGTTACTCGAATAGATCCACACTTTCTTGCATATAACCAAAACCCACAGCTACATTAAAAAGTGCATGACAAAGAACATGCCTATATGCAACAATCAAGACCTTCTCTGTGCAGATGAATCAACATGGACACTGTACAGGATCTTTAACAACACTTTTTCAAATTTCAGTCATACAGAAAGCTTGTGCATGTCCCCAAGAAATCTAAAACGTAATTTGTCAAATGGAACATGCTCTGGAATCACTCAAAACAGTGTCTGGAAAGAACCCCAAAAGGTCGGCCTTTCAATTTCTTGGTCCAGCATAGAACTGGGGGTCCTGGTCGATGGCAAACTGAGCATGAGTCAGCAGTGCCCTGGCAGCCAGGAGGCCAAGCATGTCCTGGGGTGCATCAGGCACAGCATCGCTAGCCGGGCAAGGGAGGGGATTCTGCTCTGCACTGCGGCAGCCTCTCCTCAAGTGCTGTGTGCAGTTTTGGGTGCTACAACATAAAAACATTGAGCTATTAGAGAGCGTCCAAAGGAGGGCAACAAGGATGATGAAGGGTCTGGAGAGGAAGCCACATGAGGAGCAGCTGAGGTCACTTGATCTGTTCAGCCTGGAGAAGAGAAGGCTGAAGGGAGACCTCATCACTGTCTACAACATCCTCATGAGAGGAAGAGGAAAGGCAGGTACCGATCTCTTCACTCTTGTGACCAGTAACTAATTCCTTGTGACCAGGACTTGAGGAAATGGCATGAAGCTGAGTCAAGGGAAGTTTAGGTTGGATACCAGGAAAAAGTGTTTCATCCAAAGGGTGGTTGAGCACTGGAACAGGCTCCCCAGGGAAGTGGTCACAGAACCAAGCCTGACGGATTCCAAGCAGCATTTGGAGAGTGCTCTCTGGCACAGGGTGACTCTTGTGGATCGTGTTGTGCAGGGCCAGGAGTTGGACTCTATGATCCTGATGGGTCCTTCCAACTCAGAATATTTTACGATTCTAGTCAAATTGCAGGCCATGCCAACAGATATTTTCCCTGTGGAGATATTAAACACTGCCAATGATCACACTTCAACCATGTCCTATGTAATCCCACTAGAAAACTCTAGTTTACTAGAAAACTCCAGTTTTCTAGAAAACTTTGAGGTCTTTTCTAAATTGCCTTTATGGCAATTAAATGCTATTTTTCACATCTTTATTACAGAAAAATCAGTATAGTTTTCTCTTTTTCCATAGCTAACTCGAATTTTTTTTCAATTCTAAGGAGAAATGACTCTTCTGACAATCAAGCCATCTCACTTCCTTCAGCCTAAACCATAATTCACTTACATCACTGACATTTCCTTTCACTATTCTCTCATAGTAACTAGTCCTTTTTGGGAAAACAAAAAAAAAAAAGGATGTGAAAAAAATAAAAGTCCCACCATCTTGAAATACAAAGAAAAGGTCAAGAATTACTTCATGTTTCCTACACAAAAGAATCTCACACAATTTGAAATAAAAATCTGAAACACTCCAATAGCATGGCACTTATGAATCACAATCACTTTCTAATTCTATACAATGTGTAGAATCTCTCTCAAGGTACCTTTTAAACATTGCTGTTCTTACATTTTCACTTACTAGTTTGGTTGTGGGTTTTTCTGAAGCTAAATATTTACAGCCTTAAGTATATCTAATCTTTCACCTATTTGCATCTTCTATTAACTTTCTCATTTATAATCTCAACTCCAAAGCTGAAATTATCAGGGAGAGACCATATAGTTCAGGACCTAGGATAGATCCAGATGCACAGCAGCAGCTACTACCTGTTCTCACAGGCCTCCCCCTTGACAGCAAGTCATTCCGCAGCACCTCTCCAGGGTGGGCTTCAGGTTAGTTTTAAATCTACCTTACATTAGTTCTACATAGAACAGAGGCAGCCAAATCGACAGGCAGAAGCAACACACCTAAAAATCCCAAGTGAGGAAGGATACAGTCTAGACAATGAGACAAAAGGGACAACATCTGCTTTTATCACTTGCATCTGTTTGAAGATGATAGAATCATAGAACGACTGGAGTTGGAAGGGACCTTAAAGATCATCCAGTTCTAACCCTCTGCCATGAGCAGGAACATCTTTACTAGACCAGGTTGCCCAAAGCCCCCAACCTGGCCTTGAGCAACTCCACAGATGGGCTATCCACAACTTCTCTGGGCAATCTATTCCAGTGCCTCACCACCCTCACAATAAAGAATTTCTTCCCAATATCTAATCTAAATCTACCATCTTTCAGTTTGAAGCCATTTCCCCTTGTCCTATCACTACATGCTCTTGTAAACAGCCCCTCTGCATCTTTCTTGTAGACTCCTCTCAGATACAGGAGGGACGTAATTAAGTCACCCTGAAGCCTTCTCTTCTGCAGGCTGAACAATCCCAATTCTCTCAGCTTTTCCTCATAGAAGAGAAGCTCCATCCCTCCAATCGGACTCGCTCCAACAGGTCCATGTCCTTCCTGTGCTGGAGACCCCAGAGCTGGATGCAGCACTCTGGGTGGGGTCTCACCACACCAGAGCAGAAGGGCAGAATCCCCTCCCTTTCCCTGCTGGCCATGCTGCTTTGGATGCAGCCCAGGACACATGTGGCTTTCTGGGCTGTGAGTGCACATTAAAGGGTCATGTCCAGTCTCTCCTCCATCAGTGCCCCCAAATCCTTCTTGGGGGGGGCTGCTCCATCTGTTCATGCCCCAGCCTGTGTTAATACCAGGAGCTGCCCCAACCCAGGTGAAGTACCTTGCACTTGGCCTTGTTAAACCTCATGAGATTCCCACAGGCCCATTTCTGGAGTCCATGCTTCCTGGTGCAGGCCCAAGTCTGGAGCAAGAGCTCTGATACACTAACTCATTTGCTATAGTAAGATCCATCAGATCTGCAGCAGACTTTCCTGCCATGTGGAAAATCAGGAGGTACTCTTCTGATCAACTACAACAATGTGCATTTTGAGGTTTTTTCTTTCTTTCTTTCTCTTCTGTAAGCAGGTAATCTATCTGACACTTGATCACATGAGGAACAAAACCATTACGGAGAGACATTAAAGCCTCTGCTGGGCTTCCTTATCTCCCAGGCCATTTACTCTGTCCTCCGAAGTGCTCCAAAACAGTTGCTAAATTTGTAATCCAGCTTCAAGGCAACTTAATATCAAACACAGAGAACCACGGCTGATAAATATCAGTTCACTTGTCAGCAAGAAATTTACTATACACTAATCTCATTGCTACAGGAATTCAACTGTAAGGGTTTCAAAATAAAGGAAAGGGAATACTAAAGAAAAAAGGCTCATCAAGTCTGGTAGAAGATCTGAAGAGATATCAAAATTGTGGGACCATCTTATTTTACAGGACATCCAGACTTGCTGTTAAGAACTGAGAAGCATCTATCAAACATGAAGCCAAAGGAAAACCAAAGAAAAGAGGAAGTTCAAGAGAAGTTTGGGACATACAAGCAGCAGCTCACATGAAGGAGCTGACAATGATGTAAACAGAACGAAGAAGTGGGCAGAGCTTCAATGGCCTAATCAATAGAGGTTTTATGACCAGAGAACTGAATATCAAGAAAACTACATGGAGGCTGCATGTTGGCAAGGAGATGAAGTGGTACCAAATGATGAAATGCAACCAACAAGCCTTGCTGTAAAACAATTAAAAGCTGCTGCCTGAATACCCCCATAGGTACCTCTCCACACATACACAAGCTTCAGTGTTCAGCACCCTTACTTATATGAAGTGGAGGGATACTTCTTTTTGAAAGAAACTACTTCTCTTAAGAGCCCCCACATACAGCATCTCCCAAATGTATTGTTGTGTCCTTGCAAACAAAATCCCCTTTGATTTCTTTTATCTCAATGTGATCTCTGTGCTGTTACTTCAGCTGCCAAGAATTGTAAGCATCTGTAGTGACAAACTGCCTTACAAAAAGCCCCACAAAGCAATCCACAGTAAACAACTCACCCAAACCAAGAGCTATAGACCTTCTACAAACCTGGCATACAGAATGTGTCGTTTTCAGGTAGGTGCTTTAGCATTGCATCCGTAACTGTAAAATGAGAGATGCTCAGAAAATGGCTCAAGTGTTAGGTCCAGTCTATACCAAACACCTAATTCTGGCCTCAGCTCACTTTTGCGTTTCTCCATCTAACTCACTCCAACACAAATCTACCAATTAGTGTCAAAGCGGCTGAAGTCAAGAGGACTCAGCAAATGTTCCATGGCATTTAGAGGTTGTTGGAAGTAGCCTGCAGCCGAACTTTCCTAAGGCTTTCCATGCATAACTTTGTCCTTACAGATATCTTCCAATGATAACTAAGCAGCCACATCTTTATGGTTCCTCCTACTGCTGAAACATCCAGCACACTTTAAACCATGGGAATGGTGTCAGTAGGCTGCAAAAATAAAGAAGGAAAATAAATATCACTCAGAAACCCCAATCTGCTCGTCTTGATAAACAAAATGTTTACTTACAAACAATAGTTCCAAGAGCTTTTTAACGCTTTATTTTTCATATCACATACAGTAATACCTATCAAGTTTCCAAAAGGACTTGCCACAAAATAGTTAATAGGAAACAAAATACATATATATGAACTGAAACCTGGCACACAAACGTGTATCATACAAATACACAAACTCTCAGTGCAATGCCAAACTAAGTACTGGCAAGCTTTACAAAATAAACATGCACCAAGTATATACTATGCTTACATCACAAACTGACCCAAAATTTTACAAATCACAAATAGAAAAAAAACCAAAAATACCGATTTCTGAAGAAATAGACATACTAAATCCTCTCACTGTAATTTGGTAACAAAATCTACAGAACACTCAAGGAAAACACTGCTTTTTGCAAACACAGGTTAGTATCACTGGATTTCAGAAAATCTCCGAGAAGGGAACGATTGCTCTGTAAAACATTTCATGAAAAATACCTCCATGAAGCACTTGCTTGACCTTCCCTTCCTCTTAGCACAGTTGCAGGCAGGGTAGGAAAGAATAACATATACTGCTTCTGCCAAAATCACAGCCAAAGCGGCTCAGTTGCATGACAGTTGGCTCACAAACCATATTTTTGCCTGTTGTGACATATTAGAAGTTAGAATATGATATTTGCTAGCAAAACAAAAAAACAAAAGTGGAAGACAGGTTGCAGAACAGGAAAGCTAAGATTTTTGCACTAATATCCCCAAACTGGGGGCTAACTGCCACTAGACACCACCCAGCAAGACTTTAACACACAAAAATGGCTTAAAACAGCTCAAAAATACTCTAAATAATAAATGACTTACATTTGGATTTTGTCACCATGCAGTTCTTCCTACAAGAATGTTTGGACAAATATGTTGCTTTGTCTTACTAAAACTGTAACCGTTGCTACCTTCTCAGTTTCAGTACCTTTCAGTACCTCTCATATTCCCTTTACTCATACCAAACTATAGCATGAAGGTCCGCTACGTGTTTCTAAAATACATTTACAACAAAAAGAGTGGGAAGCACAATCTCCATCCTTTAATGGATGCGGGGAGAAACAGGGACAAAGCATGAGGAAAACACTGAGGTACATAACATCTTCTCTGCCTCAGTCTAGTTGTGTTCTCGGGGTATTCAGCCCTCTGAGCTAAAAGGGACAAGAAGCAGAATGAAGCTCCCCTAATCCAAGGGAAAAGGGTCAGCAAGCTGCTACACCACTTAGAGCCACCACCCAGATCCATGGGCTGGATGGGATCCACCAAAGGGTATTGAAGGAGCTGGTAGAAGTGCTCACTGAGCTACTTTCCATCATTTACCAGCAGTTCTGCCTGACTGGTTCCACTTGACTGGAAGTCAGTGAATGTGCCATTCAAATACAAGAAATGCTGGAAGGTGAATTCAGGGTGATCCTGACCTCAGTGCCAGGGAAGGTCATGGAACAGATCACCCTGAGTGCCATCACATGGCACATACAGGACAACCAGGTGACCAGGGTCAGCCAACGTGGGTTTATGAAAAGTAGGTCCTGCTTGACCAACCCGATCTCTTTCTATGACCAGGCAACCCTCTTAGTGGATGAGGAAAAGGCTGTGGATGTTGTCTACCTGGCCTTTATAAAGCCTTTAGACACTGTTTCCCACAGCATTTCCTTCGAGAAACTGGCTGCTTGTGGCTTGTGAGGGCACACTCTTCGTTAGGCTGAGGCCAAATGTATGAGGTTCAACAAGGCCAAGTGCCGGGTCCCGCACTTCGGTCATGACAACCCCTTGCAGCACTACAGGCAGGGGGAAGAGCTGGAAAGCTGCCCAGCAGAAAAAGACCTAGCGGTGCTGGTCAACAGCAGCTGAACATGAGCCAACAGTGTGCTGAAATGGCCAAGAAGGCCAGTGGCATCCTGGCCTGTATCAGAAATAGTGTGGCTAGTAGAACCAGGGCATTGACCCTGTGCGCTCAGTATTGGTGAGGCCACACCTTGAATCCTGCGTTCAGTTTTGGACCCCTCCCTCCAAAAAAGACATCGAGGGGCTGGAGTGTGTCCAGAGAAGGGCAACAGAACTGGTGAAGGGTCTGCAGCACGAGTCTGATGAGGATCAATTGAGGCAGCTGGGGTTGTTCAGCCTGGAGAAAAGGAGGCTCAGGGGAGACCTTATTCCTCCCTACAATTCCCTGAAACAAGGTTGTAGCCAGATGGGGGTCAGTCTCTTTCCTCAAGTAACCAGCAACAGGACAAGAGGAAATGGCCTCAAGTTGCACCAGGGAAGGTTTAGATTGGATATTAGGGGAAAATTATTCACCAAAATGGTTTTCAAGCATTGGAAATAACTTACTTCCTTTCCTCCTTCCTTACTGAGAGTCACCACCCCCAGACATATTTAAAAGGTCTGTAGATATGGCACTTAGGGACATGGTTTAGTGGTGGACTTGGCAGTGCTGGGTTAACAGTTGGATCCTGTGATCTTAAATATCTTCTCCAACCTAAACTATTTAATGATTCTGTTTCCAATAACAAAACAACTACCATCTCACAACACAGCTCTGTCACAAGACCTGATTGTTCAGTACCGTATTTGTTTCCTGCAACATCTTCTCAGAGAAAATATTAACGTCATATAGATCCTTTCTCCTTCTGATCTATTTTTCTAAGAATTATAGAATCACAAAACCATCCAGGGTAGAAGGGACCTGTTAAGGTAACACTTTTTTTACTGTGAGGGTGACTGCACACTGGCACAAGTTGCCAGCAAGGTTGTGCAGTCTCCATCCTTGCCGATGTTCAAAGCCATCTGCACACAGACTTGGGCAACTGGCTCCAAGTGGCCCTGTTTGAGCAGGGGAGTGGACCAGATGAACTTCAGGGGTCACTTCCAACCTGAACCATTCTGTGATTCTGTGACTGATTCTATCAAACTTCCTGCTCAAGAAGTGTCAGAGGCAGGAGAGTGCCCACTGCCATATGCAGTTGAATTTTTACTATCTCCAAGATGATAGTAAAGCTCTCTGGACAACGCATGCCACCGCTTGACCTTTCCCACAGTGAAGAACTGATTTCTTGGAACGCACCGGAATTTCATGATTTTCAGTTTGTGCTGAAGTAGTGTCCTGTCATGGGGCAATAATGAGAAGCATCTGGCTCCCCCTTCTTCATTCCCTCGCTGCAGTGACAAAAAATCACTCCTGAACCTGCTCTTCTCCAGGCTAATGGTCCCAGCCTTCTTAACCTTTCCTTACAGAACAAAAGCATCAGACCCCTAATCACCTACGTGGCCCTGTACTGAACTCTCTCCAGTGTATCTCTCCTCTACTGGGAAGTCCAGGACTGGACACTCCAGATGCAGCCTCACCAGCGCTGAGCAGAGAGCACCTCCTTCAACCTGCTGGCAGCTCTTTTCCCAACCCAGTCCAGGAGCCTGGCTGCCTCCTTTGCCACAGCAGTCCATTGCTGGCACACAGATTGTTGCCCAGCAGTATGCCAAGCTACTTCTCTGCAGAGCTGTCTTCCAGCTGGTCAGTCCCCCTGGAGTTATTTCATCACTGATGCATGATTCTAGAATTCCCCTTGTTGCACTTTGAAATTCTACTCAGCCCAAATCTCCAGCCTGTCTGGATCCCTCTGAAGGGAAGCACAACCATGTGGTATACAGGCAACCCCTCTGTTTTGTACCATCTGTGAACTTGCTGGGGGCACACGGTCCCAGCATTCAGGCCATTAATGAGGATGCTAAACAGCATTTGCCCCTGTATCAACTCCTAGGGTACACGGCTCATGACTTGATGCCAGCTGGACTTCGTGCCATTGAGAACAAACCTCTAGGACCAGTCATTCAGCCAGTTCTCAGTCTACTTCACTGTCTACTTGTTTAACCATCCTTTGTCAGCCTATGCATGCTGCGGGAGCCAGTGTCAAAAGCCTTACTCAACTTCAGGTACAGCACATCCACTGCTCTTCCTGCCTGGAAGGTATCTGCAGATGACCCACAATTACTTTTCACCAAGGGCTATAGATTTTTAAGGAATTCAGTTGTGAGAATCATTAGAGTAGGAAATTGCTCAGCTTGATAGGAGGACTTCAAAACAACACTGAGAACGCAACCAATATTTTCCGCAAATAATAAAAGCTTGGTATTTTTTGACTGCTGACAATATCATCTTGGATGACCTCAAATATTTAATATTATTGGTATTTTCATTTAATAAGCCCAAAATTTAACATTTGAGGAACTCCAGTTTTTACTGAAGTAGGCAATAACTCAACTGCCATTCAAAGAGCCACATGTACACTCTCCAAACCATTACCAGCTTATACACTATCTTCTTTAAACAATTAATCAAGCATTCTGACATGAATTTTCATCCATGCCAACACAAAAGGCAAGTCAGGGCTTAAGCAGTATATCTACAAATGGAAAAATCATCAAAATCCCGTCCCCATAATCCGTAAATCAGGGTAAGGAACATCAGCTGCAATCCAATTACCACAGGCTTAGAGGAAAACATAGGCAGACTGGAAGGACAGGTTTACATTGGGCTTCTAAGGCATCTGAAAAGAAAAGGTTGAAAAAAACATCAGAACAGAAGAAAAAGGCCACCTTACTACTTGATTTTCCAGTTGGCATTTTTATGTGCTATTGTTGGTGAGAAGTTGCACATCTTTTTAACCATTACTTTGATTTCATAACTGAGGGCTATTTTACCATGACAATAACTTTTTTAAAAACTACCATTTTTCTGAAAGCCAAAATTTTGGAGGCTTAAGAAAGGCGTTATTCCAGCTGCTGGAATACCCTAGGGCCTCTCCAATGCAGACAGCAACACAAATACTACAGGTTCTAAAAATGAAATTAAAATCCAACTGCACAAGCAAAATTAATCTGATTTTCATTTAACCATGACAAAAGTGCAAAACAGTATCTGATCCCTTTTGTAACTGAAAATGTTTGTGAAACAGCATAAAACTGTCTCAAATAAAGAAGAGTAACCCAAAAGAAAGCACCCCTACAAAGTGTTCTCCACACAAAGGAAATATCTCTCAGTAAAACCACTGAGAGGTGGGAGTTTCCTTTCTGTAATTATCTGATTTTTCATTATTCGCTTCAATGCTATCTATGAAATTAGATCTGTAAGAACACACGCAAGGAAAATCATCTTCCTCAAGTTTTTCAGTGTAGAGGAAAGTATTTATCCTCAAACATCTCTACGACTCTTCTTTTTTACATTAAAAAAGTCACTCAACCATAGCAAAGATGACAAGATGACAAGATCTGCACTTTTGGCCACTCTCCTATCTAAACACAACCACCAAAATCAAAGTGTATACAAAGCTATCTTACAACATCATATCAGCAGAATTTTAGTTTAGAAAATATGCTCCATGAAGTCAAGGAAAATCTGTACTTGTTAAAAACAAGCCCATTACCAGTGGTTAATGACAGTATATCATCATTGAAGTGATTATTATCAAAAGTAAAACAAATAAATTCTACTTAGTCTGCATCGAAGAGCAGACAACACAACCACCTAGTGAACACAACTGAAAACTCACCAGTTTACAGCTGCCAACGGTCTGTCCTGTATAACAGCATATTCCAGAAATAAAAGGGATAGAGAACTGATTGGTTTGAAGAGAAATGGAATAGAGACATGACTACTCTGAAAACATACAACCATAATGAAGACATGAGCACATCTGTTGGAAAGAATTATGCACTGGCTAGTGGGAGAAAAAGGCAAGGCCAAATCAGATAGCAAAGTCACAAGTAACTACATGTAACTTATGGTGAAATAAAATAAAAAAGAGACTGAAATAATAAAAATAGAATAAGGTATTTATTTAACAACAAGCTCATCTCAGCATAACATAAATGACTTGCTGCAGATCTGTATAGACAGATTGCTGGCTCAAAGGCTCAGCAATAGAAAAGATGAGTGATGTTACCAACTGCAACAAGGGGAACAGTGGAGAAGTGAGAGGGAGACTTCAGTTTTAACCCTGTTGAGGATAAAACTCTTAGTTAGAAACTTTTCTAGACTGACAGAGATGGCCAAAATAATCTAAATACTACGGCATCTAGGAATTTAAACTACAAACAACAGACTCATACTTTTGGACCTTATCTGGCTTGGGCTACGATAATTTTCTTCCAAGTAACTTATACCAAACTTGTATGTTTTGGATTCATGATGAAAACAGTGTTGATAGCACACCTGTGCTTTATCTGTTGCTGAACAACACCTACACAAGGTCAAGGCCTTTTCAGTTTCTCACACTGCCCTACTAGCAAGCAGGCCAGGGGTGCACAAGAAGTTGGGGGGGATGTAACTGGGACATCTGAATCCAACTGACCAAAGGCATATTCCATACCTACGACATCAGGCTCAGTATATAAAGCACGGAGAAAGAAGGACAAACTAGTGGGACAACGCGATCAGAGTTACGTTTGTCTTCCCAAGTCACCAGGAACGATGAAGCCCTGCTTTACTAGAGATAGCTGAACACCCGACTGCTGATGGGAAGTAGTGAATTAATTCCTTGTTTTGCTTTGCTTGTGCAAACAACTTTTGCTTTACCTACTTAACTGTCTTGACCTCAACCTGTGAGTTTTCACACTTTTATCCCTCCAACTGTCCCCCATCCCGCTGCAGGGGGAAATAATCAAGCAGTCACGTGGTGCTTAGCTGCCCACTGAGGTTAAACCACAACACCCTTTCATAGACTCTATAAAGCATTTTCCAAAAGTTAAAAAAACTCAGTTCAAAACCCATTAGATGCAACAATAATGTTTAGGAACACAAGTCTAGGAAAATTAAGGGAAGAAAATGAAAATAAGGAACAGCACTAATTTAACCACAAGTCTCCAGTTTCACGTGAGGACAAGGGAACTCAGTTTTTTATTCTTTTCTAATGTGTACTACTGGCATAAATTTAGATTTATTAAACTAATAACAAAAAAAAATCCTAACAGTACTGTCAGGCCAAAGTAGTCATAGATATACTAGACGCAAAGAAAGAACTATCATTCAGTTAAAGTTCATATAATTAAGTTCATCAATACATTCATCAATTTGAAGAGACAGAGTGAACTATAATATGCTATTTACTATGACATACTACTAAGAAAAAAATCATATAAAGCATATTAATGTACTTAAAACCATATGAATCTAAATCTAAATGTACAGAAACCATATACCTTAATGCAGTCACAGCATCTAAGACACACCATTCTCCTGCGCTAATTTCTAGTATTTATCCTTTGAAGGGGCACAGTGGTAGGAGTCAGCTGTGAAAGACCACTGGAATGGATCAGCTCCAAAATGTACTTACAATATAAAAACTTAATTATAGGAGTACTATTCCAGTCTGCACCTCATCACAAAGCCGTGTTTATGACAAGCAAGGTAAGAAAGAAAAAGACAAAGATGCAACCATGTGTTCAAGTAATGCTGCAAGGGATCAAGTTTTCAAAGTAAACTAAGGAAAACAGTTTGCAGAAAGTACTTCAGTACCAAAAACTTTGCTATTGATAGATCACACGTGCTTTCTATAAAGACAGTCTTTAAGTCACAGGTTTGGCAAAACATACATAGTCATAGGTCAGGAGTAGAATCTACTAAAAAAAAAAATTCTTCAAAATATTTTGGCCAAGAGGAAGATCATAATATGGGAGGAAAACCAAAACTAAACCCCTACTGCTAACGGTTAACAAAGCAGAAATACAAATTCAACATCAAGTCTTAAAGCATGCAGGAAACACATTTATACATTTAACATAGGTAGCAGTGAGGAATGGTAACTTATTAAATTGCTCCAGCCCAACTTTAACTGCTTAAACTCGCCACCCAACAGACCATCAGTGTGCCAGAGTAGATAGTGTAACAAACTGAAACTTTAACTGGCATGTCCTGTTTAAAAAAAACCACAACACCCAAAAAACCCACCACAAAGTATGGATTCCTGTTTTAATTTTTCAAATTACTTGTATAAATTATGATAATTATCTTTTATATATATACACAAAATGCACATCTTAAGCCTCTCAATATAACATTATTGGGTTCTTTCTAGCTTCATACTACTAAGACAACACTGCACAAATACAAACTATGTTAGACTAAGAGAACACTAGAGATTTTTAAAAGAACTACTACGCAAAACTGTTTTCCTTAACATAATATAAGGTAAAGAAGTAAAAATACACCACTTTAGTCATTTGCTAATCCCTATTAACCAATAGCATGATACAGTATTAAAACATTACTACACTGCAGCTAAAAAGCAGACAGCAACTCTCATCAGCTCTTCCAACGCACAGGTTAGCTTAATCTAAGACTCAACAGCACATCAATTTGTCAATTAAATAAAATTTTAAGTTGACATAAGACTTGAATTTTTTTTTGTAAAATGACACTTACAAAACACGAGAACTAAAAAAACAGAGGAGAACGTAACAAACTAGACTAGACTAGAATATTTCAGTTGGAAAGGATCTATGGAGCAAACCTTTGCACAGGAATAAGCAGGAAAATGTAGCAGGTAATGTACTACAAATACTTCACAAGAAACACTGCTATCATTTCGCTAGTCTTTATGTACATAACCTTTATTTTTCAAGCAAACGAATGCTTCCAAACTTGTTGCACTTTTTATATGGAATAAGAATTGCAGCAAGTCCCAAATCAAAATCAGCTAACAGCTTTTGTAAAGGCTTTATAGTCAAAGAAATTAAGACTTTCTGGTGTACCAACAATCAAAGTAACACAAATTTCATACTTCTAAATTTACTTAAATATATTTTCACATGTATTAAATTCTTCTATAAATTCACATATATTAAAATAAAAATTCACATATATAAAATATAAATTCACATATATAAAATTCTTTAATAACCTGGCAGGGCAAAGCTGAAGTGTTTCAGTAGCATTCCTCCACTAAATTTTCATATATACATAATTGAAACATCCCAAGTAAGCATTGCATTACTGAGCATAAGTAAGGGTATAAGACTGTCAATTTTGAAAAGCCTAAAGACTAACCTAATGTCCAGAGGAGGTATAATTTACAAATACATACAGGGAATGAGAACCCTACTTTCAAAATTTGCTTTAATCATCCAGCTGAAACAATCAACATAAAATGAAATAAGGTTGGCTGGCTCTTCTTCAGCAGAAATGGCTAGAAAAAAAAGCCACCTAATTTCTGGTTAATATAAGAAATCTTACATTTCAGTCATCACTGAAATTTTCCCTGATGTCAGTCAGGCCACTTCACAACATTAGAGTCCACAACACAAACAGAAGCTTTTCTTCTTTGAAGGATCTAAGTTGAGAGGCAACTTTAGCAACAAAGTAATGGTCATTTTGGCATGAGTATGAACTTACTGTCACTTTGGAGTATATCGCCATTGTTACATTACAATTTCAAGTCAGCTCAAATTATGTAGTGAACACTTCCATTACAAAACCCATTACAAATTTATATAGCTATCCATATTTCACAAAAAGTCTCAAAGAACACAGCCTAGCTGATAATTCTGGTAGCACATATACAGGTGGAAAAATAGCAAAGGAACTGGCAGTTCAGGGAAAACCCCTGAGACGCACAAGCAATAATAGCAGCAATTGAGATGTATAGGGATGTTTGTTAGGATTAAGTTATACTACAGAAAAAAAAAGTATATTTGAAGACAGCAAAAATGTGAAAATCAGAAATACCTTACTTGACAAATACAGAGCTTTGGTACAGTACTACAGGCAGTAGAGACTTGGAATTTTGTCCACCCAGAACCCAGCATACGAGAAAACAGTTTAACACGGACTTTTTACTTGCCCTCTGAAGAGGCCCATACTTCCTACTAGTGTTTTACAGATTTTAATGGCTACACTAGACATTATGCAATTACTAGTTATTTTCAAATATTTCAGTGGCCACAAAGCAGAGACTAGAAACTAGACACTCCTGGAGTAGGTTTTTCTTCCAAACCAATCTTGAATTGACAAATTTCCCACTGCTGGTAGTACTGTAACAGACCCTTTTGCATGTTAAATTGCAGAATTACTTTTTTCTGTTTCCTTTCATAAAATTATTAGGCTGCCACAGGTGACCAAAAAAGTTTCTTTGCTCCCACCTCTCTGTACACAAAAATCTTTGTGCAACCCTTCACCTCATGCTGTCACAAGCACAATCACAAGGTGAGCCAGATCAGGGAATTAGTCCAGATTACAACAAACCAGTTTTGCCAAGTTAATTTTAATCCAGAGTGAGTCTTTAATCTTTTACTGCAAGACACTGTATAAGTATTATGTCAGCATGGCAGGGGGAACAAGCACACTGAGTGACCCATCTCCTTTGGGGACCAGTGTTCATGACACTGCAGCCCGCCACATGAGGAAATGCAAAGCACTGCTGGTTCTCTTTCAAAGCCAATTACTGCATCCTACTCAACACGTGATATTCATCCTTTCAGATGACAGCCAGCACAAACACCTTGAAAATGTGATACTAATCTTGTGACTTTCAGATAATCTCCAGAATGTTTGGTTTCCTTGTCTACATACAAGCATTTTCACACTGCCTGCCAGTTCTTCATGAACATTAAAGTTAGGTCTGGAATAAAAACGCTAAGGCAGGCATTGGTCACGCCCCATGAAGTGCAGAGTACAATTCTGCAGACTTGAAGTAAAAATTCCACATCAACATATTGCAAATAGGTTGCACTATCATTCTTCAAATTAGTTTTCTTAGAACACAAGAAGAATTTTATTACTGTTGATAATAATTTTGTCTAGGCTTTTTTCAGCTGCTTCAAGACATTTTTCTAGTCACATACTTACTGACAATCCTACTGATTAAGAGGCTTCAGATTTTCCATATATATAAAAATCAAATGAAGACTCCTGTCAAACTATACTACCTTAGCCTCCAATTAACTTATCTGGCACTGTTTTCTACCATAGCAACTAGATGCAGTCACAAATAAGTTTAAAGCATCTCTTTAGAAAATAGTTTGAGATTTTTACTATTTTTGTAAAAAAGCATTTTTGACCATTTCTGTTTAAGTCTACCAGGCAGCTGAAGTCCTCAAATTGCCATACTTCGACACCAAAATGGAGAAAGGGTGGAGATCATGAGCAGTATCTTGGTTGCCATCAGTCTGACACATAAGATATGGGGAATAGTGACAGCAGGAAACTGGATGACTATTAAATATTCCTCCTCTCAAAAGTCTTACAATACACATTGGCTGCATTCACAAGTATTAACTAGCTGTCATTTTCTTGCCAAATTTTAATATAACCTGTTTGCTCTGTACAAAGCATTTCGCTCCTTTGATTTGACCTCAAAAATATCAATTAAAAGAAGCATTAATGTTTACACCCACCTAAAGCTAGTATTTTCTACAATTTTAAACATAAGGGATACTAGTTGAAGTACCCTGAAACCAAAAAACATGGAGGACAGGACTAATTCAAAACTACAGCTGTAAAAATTACAGACCCCCTCAGGACAAAAAATTTAGACGAGTATCTGAGCCCCGTGGAGCAATTGCACAGCTGATTTCCTTGCTTTTAGTAGTATACTTACAGTTAGCACTGGCAATCCTGGGATTAAACGATACAAAGTTCAAAAGCAGGAAGAGAAGATTTAATGGAAAAAGTATAAGCACTGGACTAAGGAATATACGGAGTAAGAAAACACTCAAAGGTCTACAGGGGGGAAAGAATAACTACAGTTTCCCTATCACACACACACACTCTGAAAAGAAGTCGGTAATTGCCAAGATGTCAAATACCCATGTTATCAGTCCACGTTTCCAGCATTTACCACAAGCAAACTGGGAAAGTTGTGTTTCTTATGTTAATTCCACTCCTAGACACAGCCTTTCGGGGGCGAGGGGTGGGTACGCCCTGCTGTCAAGTCCGATTGACAAAAACCCTAACAAGCCAAGCAAGCAACCTCCTCGTGCTTTACAAACGTTTGCAAACTTAAAACAACGGTGACTCAAAGCTCTCCCTACGAACCGGCCACCCACATCACAGCCTGATGACCCGCAGAGGCTGGGAACACAGGAAGGGGCCGGTTTCGTGTCATCCACATCCTCAGCGACCTCCGGAGGGAAACAATGGGGAGCGCCCGGGCACCACGGGGGAGCCCCTCACACAGAGAGACCGGGCACCCCGCCATGGCCTCCAGGGCCGGGAGGGTCCGCCCGGGCCGGGGGCTGCGGACTCAGGGCGGCCTCCCCTCGCTCCGTCCGCAGCGGTCCCGCACCGCTACAGCCCGCAGCCCCCTCCCCGCCTGGCACACGGGCTGCGCTGCCCGGGAGCTGGGGAGGGCGGCATTCCCGGCCAGAGGAGCAACAGGCACCCTGCTGCGGCCCCAGAGCCGGCTGGCAGGACCGGGAAAGGGAGCTCTGAGGGACATCATCCACCGGGGCAGGGGTGCTCGGGAACCAGGTGGGGCGACACCGCGCCCCAAAACCCCCCGGGAACCCCCGCCAGATACCAAGGCCGCCTACACGGCGATGGCAAAGCGGGAAGATGACCTAAAGAGAAGGAGAAAAAATAAGGCAGGGCAGCTAAAGGCAGTCCCAGCACACGGCAAAGGCACCGAAATCCCTCGCTCGGGTGACGCCGCCCGCGGTATCCGGGGGTGCCCTGCACAGCCTGTCTCGGGAGAAACCACGGGGTTCAGCCCGTTCCGGTGCCAAGATAAGCCTGGCCGGAGCGAGGTCTGCCCGGGGGCTCAGCATGGACAGCCCCTATCCCCCGGGGGAATGGAGCTGGGCCGCACACTGGGGCGGGCACAGGTAACTCCCCCCTGGAGGGCCCCGGGAGAGGGGGCGGCAGCGCCATCTGCACGGTAGCGCGGGCCAAGCAAGCGGCGGGGCCCGGGCTGCACCTGGGCAGTCGCCGGGTTACATCACCGCCCCTTCCCTCCGTCCGTCCCCCGGGGCGCAGCGGCCACATGGCAGCGGGGACACTCGCGCTGCTCGGCACGGGGGCGGGGAGGAGGATGAGGAGGGAGGCTGCCGAGAGGCAGGAAGGTGCACGCGCCGGGCCGCTCCCAGCCGGCGATGGGAGGGGTGGCGGCGGCCGCCGGAGCTGCGCGCCCGGCCCGGGAGGGAGCGCGGCGAGCATTACCTGCCCGGGTGGCTCCCCAGCTCACGGTCGCTCAGCGCTGCCGTGTAAATCCTCCGGTATCTGTCGGCCAGGGCCTTCCCGGAGAGCAGCAGCTGGTAGCGGCTCCGGCAGCCCAGCGGCGGCGCGGGCAGGGCTCCCAGCCCGCCGGCCGAGCCCTCCTCGGGCCCCATG
>VZRJ01001052.1:1383750-1458775 GCA_013397565.1 Ptilonorhynchus violaceus | reverse complement strand
CGGCTGGCCGGGCGCATGCGCCGCCCCGCCCGGCCCGCGCGGCCCTCGGGAAATCCGGGATAGGCGGGCGGGAGCACCTGCTGCGCGCGGTTGGAGCAGCGCGTGGGTCCCGCGGGTGCCTGAGGGGACATGATTCCCATCCCCACGGTCACACCCGAGCCGGGTCGGGCTGCGCGGGCCCCGAAGGCGGGTGTTCGCACGGAGCTGCTGCTGCGCTCTCTCGAGAGTGGCTGTCACAGGATCACAGAATCAACGGGGTTGGAAAAGACCTCAGACATCGTCGAGTCCAACTTATGACCGAGCCATTACCTTTGTCAACTAGGCCGTGGCACTGTGTGCCACGTCCAGTCTTTCCCTACGCACCTGGAGCGGTGGTGACTCCAGCACCTCCCTGGGCAGTCCATTCCAATGTCTAATCATCCTTTCTGTGAAGAAATTCCTCCTAATGTCCAACCTAAACTTCCCGTGACATGACTTAAGACTTAAAACTCTTGATCTGTCACTAGTTGCCCGTGACAACGGGATGAACCCCACATGGCTTCAACCTGCTTTCAGGTATTTGTAGAGAGTGTCTGTCTATTGTATTTTACTGAGGTGTCCAATGCCCCACACCTTGTTTCTGTGCTATGTAACACTACCTAGGAAGGATCTTTTCCCAGGAGCAATATCCTCTCTGACTTAAGGCCGAGTCTGCTAAATCGACTTGCCACATTAGGTGAAGTTTTCCTTAAGTTGCCTTCATTATCTCCTGGACAACTTACCTGCTTTTAGAGGATAAGGGAGGCATGGCAGCAGGCACTTTCTTATCTTCAGGTCACTTACATTATTGCTTTTTATCTGTTGGAGTTGTAGCCCTGCAGTTTTGCCACACTTTACACAGCTGAAAACTTCAAGTGTACAGGCCAGAATACATATAATAAATAATAATTTAAAAATACATTTAAAAAGTCTTCATGCCAAATGTGTCTTGGGTTGCAGTCTGCACAAAGCTGTCATCCAAGGCAGGTATGTGCTGTT
This sequence comes from Ptilonorhynchus violaceus, assembly GCA_013397565.1. Classification (NCBI taxonomy): domain Eukaryota; kingdom Metazoa; phylum Chordata; class Aves; order Passeriformes; family Ptilonorhynchidae; genus Ptilonorhynchus; species Ptilonorhynchus violaceus. The sequence continues at coordinate 1,457,758 of VZRJ01001052.1, read as the reverse complement.
GTATTTTCTTCTTTCTAATTCTGCTTTCCTAAAAAGGCCCTAGCAAAAGCCTGAAATTCCCCTGATTGTAACTACAGATAAATATTTTTGCAAACAATTTCTGCATAACTGTCACAGAATCACAGAATATGTGAGATGGATGTGACCCACAAGGATCATCAAATCTCCTGGCCTGCACAGGACAATCGGGACAACAAAATCATACCATGTGCCTGAGAGCAAATAATAGCAAATATAAGAGAACTATGCAACTGTCATCTTTCTTAAGCTTCTGTATCACCCTTCGATGCTTAATCTTTGAATCTAAATTACAATTACTTTTTTTTTTACAGAGAACTAGGGATGTTGAAACCAGTAAATTAATACAGTTTTTCACATAGATAACTGTCCGGGTAGCAGAAAGACAGCCGGAGTAGTGCCACCACTGAAGAAAAAACTACTCTCTGATGCATTTAGAGGCACTAGAGACCATTCAAGAAATGTTTAAAACATTAACTACATAAAAAGATTTCACTTATATTATAAGTGTAATATATATATACATAGTATATATATACCCCTATTATAAGTGTAATATATATATACATAGTATATATATACCCCTAGTGGGTAGGAGGGAAGAAAAAAAAATATAATAATCAAGCAGTGATTAAAAGGAGCCCTGAGAAAACAAGTACCATGTCTTATAGTGTTAACCACCTCCAAATTGCATTCCCTCTGAGAATCAGAGTAATAAGTCTTTCTAGCTTCTCTTCTAGGAATTACCTAGAATCATTCCTACAGGCAAGAACCAGAAAAACAAAGAAACAAAAAAAATAAACAAGCAAACATGCATCTCCAAATAAACAAACACACAGAGAAAACAAACACAAAAAAAGCAAAACCAGCAAATCCACCCCCTCTTAGCTCATTTTTGTGTTTTCTTGTAAGATGTTACTTTATATCCAAACAGTAATTTTTCTTTCATCAAACACACACTGCCTGACAAAAGGGTTATGTTCTGGTGTAACATTTTCTGTCTCATCTCAAAACTACTCTTCTTCACTGCGGCCACTGTAGCCATTTTAATGCATGGGCCATAAAAGCTAGGTGCTGGCAAACATTTATGAAAGTGATGCAATTTATTGCAGTTCTTGCATATAAGAAGGTGCAAACTCTAGAATTTGTCTGGGCTTGTGCTGTACAGAGCCACACACAGTGTGGTGAGCATTATTCTTTGCAAGCTGCAACTGCTAGTTTGCATCTTTTTTATCTTAAGTGGTTTTGGGTTTGGGTGAATCTTGCAAAGTGCCCAGAGTCCACCTTCCATAAGCTTCAATCTATGATTAGCATTACGGTTTGACAACATAACTAGGATTTGCTGAACCAGGATAACACTGTACCCTCTTATAGTCCACCTGCAAGCTCTCTTTTCTCTCAGAATACAAAGCAGTGTCCAACTTGTGAGGCTGTTAATGGCACCAAGTGGGAGCTGGGTGTTCAGTCCTCATTCACAGCCATATTTTCACTTCTTACTTGGTCCTCCAAGGAAGTCACCTTTCCTTTTTCTTCTATTTATGTACGTATTTATTTATTTATTAGGACTGTAGTACTTTTGTTTCATATTCTGACATTGATTCTGAGCAACAATATCAGTATTGTGCCATGTAAGAACATTCAGGAGTATACCTTTCAGCTGGACTAACCTTATGTTAGATCTCATACTGATTATACTCCTGTAGTTAGCATAAAGCTTATTCTGTGATAAAATTATTACCAGTTCAAATCAGTTTCCTTGCTTGTCAGTTGGTGGTGTTTTCTGTTGTTTCTTTTTTTCTTTAGGGGAAGTGTGGGTTTGGAGACTCTGCACCAGATTAGCCCTTTGTTTTCTGTGGCTGCAGAGGTCTAGCAGTGCATGTTTGAAAGATGGATTTATTATACCATCACAACAAACCCAGCCAACTGAGCAAAGCTACTTTGTGCTTTGCAACCAGAATATGTCTTACTTCTGTCAATACTCAGCTCTTTTCCTGTTTGCAACCATCTTCCTGCTGATACAGAAAGAAGTGCTTTGTCCATAAGCCTCTCCCTTTTACTTTAAGGTGGGGCTTTCAGCAGTTGTGTTCACTTACTTGGCACCTTTATAAATAAGTTTTAGCAGAACAAATTGTTCACGTGTCATGCAGAATCAGTCTGACAGTCTATCTTGTTCACTGTCACAGCTCACATGGATCAGCGTAGTACAAACGTGAGTTTCAACACAGCAGAACAAGAATTTCCACCAGGTAATTCCCATATCCTGCATGACAGAATGTAAAGTAGAAAGTTCCATGATTTCATAACCTAACCCTTATACTTTTCAATTGTATTTCCAGGTCTTCTTTTCTTAAGCTTTCAAAATACTGTGCAAACCAACATAGTAATTTCTTCAAAAGCAAGCAAGTAAGATAACTTTAAAATATGTAAACTAGACAGTTTACATATCAAATTGAAGCCAGGAAGTTATGAATCATAGAATTCAGTACTTCTGCAGTAAAACTTGCAATTTAGTGCAATCAGGTGATGTTAAAGTTCTTTGTTTGCCTGAAGCTACTAGCTCTTACCATCACATTTTCTCCGCAAATAGGATTTAAACCAGTAATAATGGCAAAAAAAATAATAATCTTTTGCTCGTTAAGCTTCTGTCACTGTCAAGATGTGAGGCTCTTAACTTGATTAGTTAAAAGGACCATTTTTCACCACATAGTTTCAGCAAACCTGAAGTCTATTTTGTCATTATTACTCTGTAATGTAAATCTATCATTATTCAAGTTGTCAGCATTTATTTTGAGACTTCGTTATTTTTGGGGACACACACAAACACACAAGCACCAAACTCACAAAACTTTACAGCACAATTCTTGTCCTGTGCATTTCTATTATAAAGAGCTCTTAATGATAGAAAGCACAGGACAGGTACTATACTGCCTCCGTATTGGAGACAAGGCCTTCTTCTCCATGCTACAATGGAGGTTCTTGTTCCTCCCTACCCAATTGTTTTCCAGGTCAAATACTGGCACTAACTTATGCTTACCCAGGTTTAGTTTTGGTATACAGAACAAATGAAGGAAAACAAAACTCACATATTTAAAAAAGAAAAATAATTTTAAAAATGGAACTCACCAAATTCATTTGCTTTGTCATGGTTTTTTTTAAGTCGGGTTTTTCCATTCTAAATTGTAGACACATGCTACAGGAAAGCAATCAAACAAACAAAAACCACTTCATTTCTTATGCCAGCTGTAACGAATACCAGAGTTTGATAGTCAAAGGTACCTCCATGCACCCTTTAAGCAACTTTTGTCTTTATACTATTTATTGTGCTAATGTTTAGACTTTAGTTCTACCATAGGTAAACTCTGTTGTCTTATCATTTAAATGCTTTCTTTAAAATTTGTTTAGTACACGCACAAAAAAATTGTACAAAGCAAAAGCTTACAGTTTAATGCTGAACAATATATAAGCTCTTCAGTTAAGATAATTACTTCTTTTAGGTGGGGAGATCAACAGAGAAAACCCAACAACTTACTTCTGCCATGGTAATATGACTGGCATTAGACTAAATAAAAATAGGTACACATTGAAATCAATAGGGTATTTATAAGTAACTTTTTCCTTTTAAAATTACAGCAATTATTATTTAACAGTATTCTACCAGATTGCCCCTTATGTAGAAATTCAGATTTTTATATATATATAATATATAAAATTGTCTAAACCTGCTATGCATTACATGAAGAAAAACACAGTTGAACAAATATTATTAGGGCATAATCTGCAATCACCCTGAAGAGCAAGAAAATTTCTGCAGAACTTTTTAACCAACAGCACTGAAGTGTGTGAGTGAAATGTCAAAAACTCAAAGAAAAAAAAAAGTATTAGAAACTCACAAAAATAGATATTAGGAATGTTTTATAATATATTATTGCTTCAAAAAATATTACATGGGTTAAAAGAACGATCTAGTATGGCTTTACATTCAAATCTCTGTATGTCAGAAAGCTTTGAAACTGGACCCTAGGCTGAAACTGGACTGAAACTTGGAAACTTCCAAGTCCTCTCCAATATAACATATGGAATAATGTTTACTGGATTGTCACATAGGATGAAGAAACAAAGACTAGGATGGAAACCCACTGAAAAGTCCTACCATAGAAAGACAGGACTGAAAAAAATCCACTTGGGTCATTGTAGTGGTTTGACCTTGGCTGGGTGCCAGATGCCCATTAAGCCACTCTATCACTCCCTTTTCCAGTGGGACAGGAGCGAGAAATAAGATGGAAAAATAACCAGTGGGTTGAGATAAGGCAGTTTATTAAAGTGACAGAAAGAAACAAGCAGGCAGTTTTGGGAGGACTGTCTGCCCGTGGGATGGACTCACACTGCAGCAGTTTAGGGGGGGCTGCTGCTCGTGAGATTGGACCCACGCTGGGGAAGTTTGCGGAGAACTGCTGCCTGTGGGAGGGACCCCACGGTGCCGCAGGGAAAAGGCTCCTCTCCCTGAGTAGTGGAAAGAAGATCTTGGGTGATGAACTGACCAAAACCGCGGTCTCCCTGCACCGTCGGTGGGAAGGAGGGAGGGGTTGGGGGGAGAAAAGGGTGTCTTTAAGGGCTTATTTTACTTCTGATTCTTTTACTCTGATCTTGTTAGTAATAAATTCACTTTATATCATTAAGTAGAGCCTGTTTTGCCCTTGAAGTGTTTTCTCACGGTCCTCATCTCAACTCATTAACCCTTTGTTAAATTCTCTCTCCTCTGTCCAGTGGCAGAGGAGAGTGAGTGAGCAGGCCTTTCGTGAGTGCCTGGCATTTGGCCAGTGTCAAACCACGACAGTTATCAAGAAGACCAATCTTCTACCAGATATGATGCAATCAATGTACATGAGAAACTATAAATCCTGCATCCTTTACAAGGCACCTGAACTCTATTGGAAACTAAATTGGCTTGTTAGGGGAAAAAAAAAACATTAGCAGTTCAAACATGTTAATCTGCAAGCAGTAATCTTGGCTATCCCAAACCCAAAAATGGGATGAGATTATATTTCCATTTTTTTCCATTTCCATACTTCCACCCAAGACTGAAATCACTTTATTGAGACTTCTCAAATGGATAAAGCAGGTCAATTTTAAATTCAAATTCCAGACTCAGAGCAGAATGCCAGAGATATATTTAGAACAATCACGTTGTCAGTGAAAGCTTTGGAAGTCTAGCAAGGAAACTGAAGGGATGGTGCTGTGATCACAGGAAAAAAAAAAACCAGTCTAAGGTGCAACTGCTTAAAACCTCACACAGTCATCCACGGACATATTTTTAGTAACTGTAAGTTACTTAAAGCAGTTTTCTTGAACAACTGTAAATTAAACTAAGACCTTTCAGGCTTTGTGTTGTTTATAAAATGCAGAGTCCCCGGGTTCAGTTAGATTAATAGCTCAGTGAACTTTCTCAGCTGTACATTCAAACACCCAGAAACTTTCTACACATGAATCATCGCATTGCGTTCACTGAACTCTGAGGTATGTGCATATACCTGTTGCTGCACTATCCACATTATCCCCTGTGGGATTTCTTTTTCCTGTAATCTTATAATTACTAAGGACTACTACATTAGTCACTTAACAGATGATTTTCTTACAAATATGTATCAGTAAGGCAGCCAAAAGGAACTTTCCATTTCAACTGGTCCTGAGAACAAGCACTGTTCCCAATACTTCTAGGAGCATTTAGTAAACAATTAAACCAAGAGGCAAGCACCCAACACACCGTTTAGTATTCTATTACATTTTAAGGTTTTTAGATTTTTGAAACACTTGGACAAAGCATACTTGGCCATTATGTGTGGGAGATTCTACATCTCATGTTTCCCATGCTAGATTCTGCATCTAAAGGTGTGGATTTTGCCAGTTCTGCTACAGTGTACTGAAGTTTATTATACAGTTTAGTAACATTCTTATAGTACAGTAGGAATTGGATCTTTGTATTGGACACTTGCAACAAACCTGATAAGACTGGGAATGGATCTCACTCAACTGGCTTCCTCAATTGTTGCTCTCCCTTCCACTCTCATTCCTCTAACTCAGAATTAGCAGTACATTTAATTCTCTTCTTTTCTTCTACAGGTGCAGGGTCCATGGACTATTTATAGCATGTAGACATGACAGAGTTGTAAGTTTTAAGATATAGAATAATTATGAGAGCAGAGAGGTAACATGTTCAGTCTTCAGAAAGATTAATCTTAATTTGTATGACTGAGAACTAAGTAAAACTTCTTGAGAAAGTGCCCTAACACCGGTTACAGTGTACTAAACGTTCCTCAATTTTGGTCCCTATAAAATCACTTCTGTTTTAGAGGAAAGAACACCTAAAGATAGAAAAATCAAGAAACTTACCAAAAGAGGGGTGACGCATCAAAGGAAAACCTAAAACTCCTGCAAATGGATAAAAATCCTAAGGAATAGATGGTAGTACACTAAAGAGAGCTATGACAAACAAGAAAAAGTAAGCCACACCAGAGTACAGTGGTACACCATCCTGGTTTCAGCTGGGATAGAAGTTCTTTTTAGTAGCTGGTACAGTGCAGTTTTGAATTCAGTATGAGAATAATGTTGATAACACACTGATGTTTGGGCTGCTGAGCAGCGTTTATCCAAAGTCAAGGACCTTTCAGTGTCTCATGTTTTGCCAATGAGCAGGTGCACAAGAAGCCAGGAGGGAGCATGGTCGGGACAGCTGACCCAAACTGTCCAAAGGGATATTCCATACTGTAGAACATCATACTCAGTATATGAACTGGGGGAGTTTGCCAGGAGCTCCTGATCACTGCTTGAGAATGGGCTGGGGGTCAGTCAGCAGGTGGTGAGCAATTATATCGCACATCACCTATTTCTCTCTCTCTCCTTCTCATTATTACTATTATTATTGTTGTTGTTACTATTATAATTATGTTTTAAATTGTTTCAGTTATTAAGCTGTTCTTATCTCAATCCATGAGTTCTACTTTTTTTCCTGTTTCTCCTCCCTGGCAGGGCAGAAAAGTGAGCAAGCAGCTCTGTGTACTTAGTTGCCAGCCAGGGTTAAGCCATGACATATACATACACTCAAAAAAAAGTCTGCATCCATCAACATTTCTCACTTATTACTCAACTGCAACTGACCCACTTACATAAAGTTATTTTGTTGAAGTATTTGCATTACCTTGAAGCAGCCAGGCACTTTTCATTCCATTAACACTGAAGACAGGTGTTAGGAAAATCTACAGGACTAAGTTTTTTAAAACTGACTGATCTTAGAGGTGAGCCACATCAGGAAGTCTAAAACCCCCGACTCAAGATTGAAAGGTTATTTTTTTTTACTTTTTTCCCCTAGAACTGTCCTGGTACTGAAAGATCTTTTAAAAGAAGAGAACTAGAATACTAAATTTGTTCTGTTATCAGAAGTACCAACAGAATGACAATAATAATTGCTCTGTAATTATTTTAATGTCACTCCTTGGGTAACAGAAAGGACTGCAGTGCTAGACAGCCAAAGATGAAATAGCATTAGTTATGCTCTTACACAAAAGTAGGTCTCATTAAGTAAATCTTCTTTCTCTCTTTGACAGAAATACAGGTATATGTTTTTAGGTTAGTGCTACACAATATTCCAGCTCAAACATCAACATCATATAGAACATAAAATAAATAGATTATTAACTAGATGATGAACAAGTACTTTTTGAGATGTATCTGTATACGTGCTTTATTCATATTAACAGAATTTACTTCTGCAATTGACAGGATTCCAATTCCACTTGTACACTATAGAGTAACTGAAAAATTAGTGTTGTACAAGAAAAAAACAAATGTAAAAAAAAACCAAACACAAAAAACCACCCACAAAGCTACATAATGTTTTAATTTTTACAATCAAATTACTTAATATTCTAGAAGTAGAATATGCTTTCTAATATCAATATTAAGAAAAATAATAATTACCTCTGTTACACTTTTTTTTCTTTTTTTTTGTAAAGAGAAACAAGACGACAAAAGTAGCACAGTTGTGATAGCTTCCAGCTCTGTACCACTACTGCTATTACACAGACAGGCTCTATTTTACAAACTCAAAAAAAAAAAAGACTGTTTTTCTGTTCATTCAGTTTTCAGGACAAAAACCTCCTGCTAGCCTTCGGTTCATACACCACCTCTCACCTTTCTTTCCTTCATCTTCTCACCCCCAATAACATCGTTGTCTCTGAACTTGGACTGCCTTTAAGCCGGGACTGCCTTAAGCTGGGAACCATATACCTTAGCAGGTTCACAGCTGTGTACGACTTTTTCTCAAAGTGAGGCAGGCTAATTTCCTAAGTCTGTAGCATCAAAGCACGGTGTTATATCAAAAAGGACTAAATGTAATCCTTGATTACAGAACGGAGAAGTGATGAAGAGTAGAAGTTGTTCTGTCTTTGTACACTATATTTTTGAGTTATACCTATTCCTCTTGCCGTTGCATTGAGCAGAAATACTCCTAACTGAGTTTAAATTGCCATTAAAGAGTTTGGCTAGAAACACGCTTTGGGTTTCAATACAAAGGTGCTCAGCTGGAACAAGGATTACATCTGACCCTATCTCCTGTCCATGCCCCAAGGGCCAGTGAAGATGTGCAGGTTCCTAGAATATTGTTTATTTGTCAGTATATCAAAACAACTACTCACATATATATTTTATATGTTTCATGAAGAAAATAAAGAAGTATTTAGAAACAAATGATTCATGAGCAAGCATTGACATGGGGCATCTATAAGTTCTGGTCACAAAAGTTAAGGTTTTAAAAATAGAAACTTTCAAAGTAGCAACAGCATAAACTACATTATAATGCTTGTTGCGATAGTGCAGCAGGAATCAAATATTCTGTGGAAAAGAGTGTTTACCAAATTGCATTTTTGTTATAGAAATGTAATGCCAGACTAATATTCTGTGTTGTAGAAATCATTATACATCAGGTAAAGTAGCAGCTGTGCTTTTTAAGTGGAGACTTATCTATTTGGATTACATCTGTATCTGTTTACACATTCTACATTTTTATAGTCTACAGAGCAAAAGGTAGAATGAATAGTAGAACATCTTATTTTATGTTTGATTGACTACTGAATAGCTATAGAGCAAGTGGATTCTTAGCCAATTTGTTTAATTTTGAATTTTGAATACACTCCTTTCTTAAAACTGGTGTCACACATTTGCTAACCAAGGAACAGAAATACAAGAATGACATTCAGTGAGGCTTTACCCAGAAATTAATCATCAGCTTTATGAATCCTGTATCTTATATCTGCATAAATCCACATAGGTACAGGCATTTGGAGCAACATACAAAATAAGTAGTCAAATGGAGGTGTATTATCCCCACTCCTTTCTTCCAGAGCCGCTTAGAGGTGATGTGAGACTAGAACTGCTTGCAATGTAGTGCTCAGAAATAATCTGGAAGCACCATGGAAGTAACCATGTGAATTTAGGATAACCTGACGACCTTCTTAAAATCTCTCTCTGTTCAAAACAGTTATTGGAATAATGAATTTAAAGCAAAGAAGTATAATATAGATTTAGGTAGTTACATTTTGATGGCAGTTTCAATTATTTCCTGCTCACAACAGCTACACTTGGAATAAACTGGATGATGACCTATAACCCCTTCTTTAGAGTAGTCATGCTGGTCATTAAAAGGGAAGACATACTTTATTTAATTACAGTCATCTAAAGGTTAGGCATCTCACACTAATCTGGCTTAAAATTTAGCAAAGATCTCAGCCTATCACAAACAGCTAATAATCAATATCCTTCAGGCAGGATTCCCTAATTTTAACTACTTATGTGTGTATTAGTTATGTTGCCTACACTAGACAAGCTCATTCCATAGTAAATGAAAAGACACAAGTATCTCCAAAGAGCAATTCATCCTGCTTGTTTTTATGGTGGAATGAATTGCCCTCCAGATGTGCCCACAATATTTTAATTAGAGCTTGAAACAGATAAGTAGCACATAAAAGCTTTAGACATCTTTTAATCAGGTGGTTCTGATGTGTTTTCCAGGTCCTTTACTCATCTTGGTGCAATGCAAAGTAGCAAAATATGAAAGCAGATGGGCCTTATGGTGCAAGTCTTTTTAGAATATGTTAGGAGGCCATTTACTTCGATTACAGGTGAGCAGTGAATGCAATTTACCTTTGACTATGACTCTGTTCTGTTGTATGAGCAAGTAAATTCAAAATATATTCATCCTCTTTAGCCCTTAAACTCTTACTCTTTTTTACCAAAGGTCTTCCAGCAAGCCTTACTAAGCTCATTCCTTGACCTCCACAATGGAAAAATATGTTTTTCAGAGTTCAAGAGTAGCTTGAACTAATCCGCTACTGTCATTTTGTTTTCCACATCAGGTTGCCTTTAGCTAAAGCTATATCCCAGTGTAGTCCTCAGACCTTAATTATTAGAAAGCTCCTGGCTGCAGCTCATCTTATTAATTTTTCCATTTCCCTGAAACAAGGTAGTGTTTGGGTTTTGGTTTTTTTGTTGTTGCTGTTTTGGTTTGTGATTCTTGGGGTTTTGGTTTTTTGAGGGTTTTTTGAGTATAGGAACTGCTTTTGACTGGTGCTTTAAGGTGCTGTGTCAGCTGATCCCTTAACTTGTCCCAGTTTTAGGAAGTTCTGTAACAAATTGTCTTTGCTTCTAAAATTTATAATTTTGTTTTTGCTAGATCTTTTTTACCTCATGAATTTCCAGAGTTTTGCTTCTGCTATGTTCTGAGAAAAATACAAAAACTAGTTGGTTTAGTTTATTATTAATTTAATAATTAATAATATTAATTTATTCTTGTCTGAATCTGAACCTTGTTTATCATGTTTATAGTAAGGCTGTAGGCCATATAGTCCCACACTTTTAGATATATGCATTTTTAGACATATGCAGAGATAAGGTGAGCCCTCTCATGGAGTCAATTTTTCACTCATATTAAAGAACAGTGCAGAAATAGCTCTTAAAAATTCAAGGCTTTCTGAATTTCTTTTAATTAGCAACAGCTCTGTAGAAAATTTATGACAAAGCTGCCAAGCTATCAGGCTTTGCCGAAGTGCAATGACGGAAAATTAAAGTTTCTAAGTTTGCTTTATTTGGATAAAATTAACTGAATTATGGGCATGCTGAAAAATAAAAGTTAGTTCTCTAGCAGAAGGACTCTAGTTGTCATTTAAAAATCTTACTTGATGTCTAGTAAGAAAAGGAAAGCTATATCTTTATGGAGTTGGAATGTCTTGGATGCTTAATAATTTGTACTTGAGAGCATCCAAGTTCAAAGTTAGGTTATATTAGTAACTTACTATGGTGACTTGGTAATAAAAGCTAATATAAATCCAATTTAAATGAGTGTAGCTAATAGCAGATAATCTAGTGGTTTAGATATGCTATAGAAGTTAGTATGTTTGGTAGCTTAGGAAGTCTAAAAGGTATGAAGAGGAAAGAAACATATTTTTCTTAAGAAATATGTTTCCCCATGATTTGTTTATTAATATGTGCCTATGCTTTCTGCCAGGTCATTTTAGAGGTAAACAAGCAACCAGGCTGCAGCTTTGATTCTAGTAATTAAATAAATTTAAGATTGCTTCTTGATTTCTACTGAACGAAAACTATAACATCCTCTAATAATCCTAAAGTGGGTAGTCCAGACTGAATGCAGCAAGGAAACAAGTGTTGACTGAGTCCTAGCAAGTCGATGTCTGAACTGTTAGCCAAAATTTTAGAGCTTTAAATATTGGTTCTGGAAAGAGGTGGATCAGCCATCACTACACTTTGGGAAGATAGTCTCATAAGAAAAATAAATTTCTACTCTTTATTTTCTTATTTGACTTCCTTTCTGCTCACTAATAGCACATAAGGCAATGTAAACAGTAGAATGTGGGATATGTCCCAAAGTCTGGGTCTCCCTGCAAACTCCAGCTGCATTCCAGCTCCATTATCAGATAGACGGCAAACTTTCGTCCCTTTCCCCTTCTTGTTTATGAAAGCATAGGGAACAGGAGGTGACTTATTTGTGTATCAGCCATACAGCCAGTGCTCACAAATTCTGATATGCAGGAATTTCTTTAGAAACTATGAAAACATGCATTGCAGTTTATCAGGCGATAAGAAACAAGGACACTCCATAAGAAGTAAAGATTAAGGACAGACAGAGAAATGGATCAGTAAAATGTTAAGAATATTAGCAAATTAAAGAGAGAGCAGCCAGTCAGTTCCATAAAATTAACCAAAGAAATATAGTTGCAAACTAAGTTAACTCATCTGCTTTGGGCAAAACTGAAAACAATTATGTTTAAAAAAAGTGTTGACATCCTTATTAAGGTACTTCTTTTAAGACTGATGGTGATGACAAGAAAGGAAAACTCTTACGACTGCTGAACTTGAAACTGCTTCTGATTATTTGGTTTACTTATATGGAAGAAATAGAGACATTTCTGCTTTTCTCAACTCTGCTTTCTGCTCTGCAGACTGCAGTTCATTCTGTGAGAGTCAACTGTAGTTTAACCAGCCAGTGTGTTGAAACATTTTGGAGTCCAAATTTTTCCAAACTAACTTTGGGCAAATAACCAAAGATCCAGTATTGTGGATGTAATTGCCTTGACTATTAGCTGTCTTTGTTGTTCAGAAGCTATGTGGGCTAGTTTGCCATCGGGAGGTGCTATGGAGGGTACTTGAGTCTTCTGTCTCTTCTTCCATGTCTTTAAATGCAAGCTATGATGGCATAAATTGCAAGTCTGGTAATAGATACGGAAAATTCATAGACTTTTTATAGTGTCATTCAAGCTACAGGACTTCATTAAAATATGATAATGTTTTACAGGTTTCAACACTAGCAAGACAAAATCTTAGTCTTATAAGAGAGGCCTTTCCATTAGTATCACAACAAAAGTCATCATGCTGGAATATTTCCCATGAAAGAAATCTTCTCGTCTTTCCAGTCAGAGTTTGAGTTGATGAGAAAATCTGCATGATGAATCTATTTTTCAAAACCAGTGATATAGATGGGGCATTCTTGCTGAAGCACACAATAATTCTTGCAACTGTATCCAGCTTCCCACACCTTATATAAAATGTATTCAGATGCATCACTAAAGAATCTTGTGATCTGAGCTCTGTAGTCCCATATAGAGGTGCAAAGACCAGATTCTCCTCAGCACTATTTTTTGTGATTGTTGCTCCGTTCAGAGGAGAGGGGATGAGTTCGTCTAACTATGTCCCCCCGCTAAGATGCATGAGAGAAAACAGCAAAATCATAAAACAATAAATGTTTTTGGCTCCACATATTCTCCTGTATTCTGTTCATAACATACGCTCCAGAATTTTGTTATGTTTTCAGTTTTAATATTAATTTAAGTATTTTAAGTTATAACCTGAGGTGTTACTGACTCAAAATCTGACTGGACACACTCCCTTCTGTTGCAAAAAGTAGTGAAAGAAGTGACAGCCTGTGCTAGGAGTCAGTGGTCTCATGGCAGAAGGACAGAGTTGTTGCCCAAACACAACTGATGATCATCATTTGAGATGCCCTAGAAAATTCAGAATGTCTTTGATATCCTACACAGAGGACCTGCAGGTATGACACAAGTTCTGTGAGAGTCCTGCACTTTTGGTGCCTTTGGAGAGGCCACTGAATCAGACCCTTGTAGACCATTGAAATGAATACATATTCAGGATGGATCTTGAGTCAGTGGACATGACATGGCAGAATTCTGTCATAAACAATCTCTGGAAATTCTTTCTGGAGCCAACAGGTCATTCAGCATACGTCAGAGATAGGGAAACTGAAGTATGGCTGAGTGGCTGGCATTGAGATAACTGTGCTTCTGGTAATTCTTGCTGCAACTCTTATCCTACAGATGATGGAAGACAGTGAGATAAGAGGACTTAATAAAGTGACTGGTTCTATGAACTTTATACTGTGCAGGTTGCTCCATGGTTGAGAGAAAACTGCAATTTGCCAGTGAAGTCCCAGAGCAGACTGGTTTAATGGATTTGAGTCTGTTAAAAACTGAAAGGTTAGACTAATTGGATACTAATGATCTCATGATAGTCCTTTGTGAGGAATCCCTTTGTCTAGTCCCATGCAAACTCCCACAGAGTTTCTGAGACTGCTGGGTGTTGTGAAACTAGTCACCTCAACACTGCTTGTGATGGGATTTAGTAGTCCGAAAGCAGTTTACTCAAGATCTTTATTCCATTTAGGGGGCTGAAAATCTCAATCTGATGATTTTACCACTGCCCAAATTGTGCAACAGATATCCAGGAATGCAGAGAAGAGGAGGAACTACTGGCTTCTCACTCCATATCCCCACAAAACCTGAGGCTGAATTTGGTCATGTTCTATGTCTACTCTGCCTGCTGAGTCAGGAAGCTCAGTGCAAGCCATGCATCTTGCAACTGCTGCAAGCCAACCCTTTCCTGGCTCTGCAATTATGTGCATTGCTCTTTAACCCATACAAACTGCATTGAGCTCAGCTCAGGGATAAAGTTCAAATCATCCCTCTGGACTTTTTAAATCTACCCATATCTTAAGGGAGATCCTGCTGAAAGACTTGAAAAGTACACAGAAAACCTCTTAGTAAAAGAATTGATATTGCTTACATACTTGTTGCTTCTTTGACTGACCTTGATGGTTTCAGGAAAGTAATATAGAAGGAAGTCTGCAACAGATCTTTAGAAACCTTTGAAAGGCTGTTCTCTCCACAGCTACACAGAGCTTTCCAAGGGAGTTTGTCTTACAGGCAGTGGCTTCAGAGATATGGAACAGCACGTGTTATCCCAGAAGGTTAATGGAGAAGGGCACCTGATCTATTTGTGAGTCAGGCTGTTCCCATGGGAGAATGCTTGCTGAAGGAGTGTTTAGACATTAAGTGTGAACAAAATTGGTAAAATATTTTTACTGAAGATGTAAACTCTTGTCCAAAATAACTGCTTCCTTTCCTGAAGTTACCAGATGCAATTAGGACATTAATGACGAGATTAATAAGCCGTATTAGGAATGCTCCTGGAAGCATACCAAATATTGGACGTTCAATTGCACATGCAGTTAGAGAGTGCTGTCAGACTATGTGGGCATTTCAAGCAGGAGGGGAAGGAGTGCTTTGGGCTCTACATATAACGTTAAGAGCAAAGAGACTGTAGAAAAATACTAAAAATACTGTTGTTGTGCAATGTGCTTATTCTGTGTGCCCCACTTGGAAGGCAGAAGTAACACCACATAGCTGGAAACCAGCTGGGAGCAAATAGCTATTTCTTCATAAGAACGTAAATGGGAAACAACAGGGTGGCTGATGTCAATGTCTGCGAAAGTAACACCTTTTGAGTCCAGACACTGTGGTTTAATTCAGCCTCAGCTCTGTTCAGAGCTTGATCCTAAACTCAGGTATTTAATTTAGAGGGTATGTGTACATTATGGGTTGAAGCCTGGTAGGTGGCTTTTCTTTCTGTAGTGAGGAGTCAAACATTGACTCTGTAGTTCTGATTTGGTCTAAACTCCAGAAATCAAGTAAAATTTCAAGATATTTTATAAGTTAATAGGTTGTAATAATTTTTTTTAAAATCTGTCCTATAATAAAAAGGACGCTAAAAATGTCCTACATGTACAGGCTAAGAAGAATTCTTTAGAAAAAGTTTCCGTTTTTTCATTGGGAGATAAACATATTTAGGATAAGTTTTCAGGGTGGTAGGTTCTTTGGAGTTTGTCCTTTTCCTATTTCCCTTTGGGATTTATTAATTCACTGCTGCTGAGTGTATCTTCCTCATGACTGGATTCCTGGGCAGTACCTCCAAGCAAGACAAATAAACAACCATTGTCACTTCTTTTTTGAAGAACAGGTCATACTTTTAACATTTCTCTACAGCTTTGTTTCCTGAGAGAGCTGTCAGGTAGATTTCATGTTGTATTATGCCTACTACATTTTTTCCTTCTGAAAGTGACATCCCTTAGCCCTAGAAAAATCTCAGCTTTTGCTCTTAAAAGATGACTGGAAAGAGATTGTTATTCTGAAAATTGCATTAGATTTAAAACTAGTGAATATGATGGAATAAATTTCATGAGGTAGTTCAATGTAGTTCACATTGACTCATTATTCAGTTGTTTTCAGAATAAATGTAATTAATTTTTTATGTTACCTTGATAATAAATCAAACACAAACCAGAATATTTTTAAGGTGAAGTGAGCCTAGGTGAATATAGTTTCCAGTATAATGTTAATTTGCTATGTTTGTACACACATCTGTCAGTTGGCTTTCCTGTTACAGACTTTAGGGAAGTATTTGTCTTGGAAATTCAGCCGCCATCTGGAAACAAGCTGTGAGAAAGCATCTTCTCCACAAAAAAAAAAAAAATTAGGAAAAAGGAGGTCAGCTGATCCCCAAAACCACATCAAGAACTCTCACTTAAATAAGAAAGAAAGGTGAGTGAAAATTTTGCATTACAGGACTGCAGAACGAGATGTAGAGATGTTTGTTCAGCGTAATGGGTTTTTAACTCATGACACACAGACTTCTGGGGACTATGAAATCCTTCTAAGTAATAAAAACTCCAAAGTAATTAAGAAATGCACAATGATTATTTCCCAGTGATCTTAGACTGTTCTACATGCTACTGAAAAACGGCTGAGCTTCCAAAGGTAGAAAAGGTTGAAAATGACATCTCTAGTACATTAACTCACTATTGTGGGAACATTTGAACTGATCCTGTCTTTAGAGTAGCTGTATTCAGTTACAAGGTCATCCTTTGACTGAAGCACTTTTATGAACGAGAAAGCTCTGAGTTTGTTCCAGGTAGAACTGCTGGTTCTAAAATAGAATTTAAAAAATAAAGAAAAGAAAAAAGATGAGGATTATAATAAAATCTAAGAGGTTTCTGACATTAACTCTTCACCAAATACTTTTGGAGCCTTTATAAGACTTTGAAATATAAAGAAATACTGAGAAAATATAAACAGTAACTCATCTGTGTTCTTGTACATCTGTGGTGAAATAAAAGAGAGCCACAGAGTGATCTTGAACATGGTACTTAAATGCTAGCTCAGTCGCTGTCTCTGTGTTGTATTGCTTCCATCTCAGACATATCTGTTCATCAAGAGGCCAGCACTAAGCAGTGCAGATTCGAGGTGAATAGTGCCATTTGCCCTTGGCTTCCCATCCCTTTATGTAGGTGAACAGTATGGGCCAAGTTATTTTTTAAATATATTTATTTAAATACTGTTAACAGCAGTGTTAAATGCTCTTCTGTTAGTGACCAGGCCAAATACATCATATATATTTTGTGGCTACTGTTGTGGTTTCCCTTATCATCTTATCCACTGGCAGTAAAATGTATTTAGCAGACTGAAAGCTTACAGAGCAGCAGAGAGTGCCTGAGAAAGCTTTTACTTAAAAGTAAGCATCAGCAGTCTCTTCCTTAGAGAACTCCACTGGGCTCACGTTTTTCTTTCACAGAATAACCTAATGATTAGCAGAGTTGCCAAGGAAATGAGAGATCCATATCCCATTACCTCCTCTAGCTGAAAGAGCTGTAAACCAAAACTTCCTGGGAGAATATATCAGAAGACTGGATATTGGGATAGTCTTCAAAACTACAGAGAAACAGCTTCTTTTTTCTCAAGAGCCACATAAAAATAGCAGAAGGATATTTAATTTTGAACCCTAAGGTGTAAGGAACCCTCTGGTATGGCAGAATACCACAGATCAAGTAATAAGATAGTTTCTTTAATGAGTGTTTCACTGAAATGGCATGTTTTGTAATAGAAATGCCATTTTGTGGATTTTTTTTTTCAAATTTTTCTTAGAATATATTAAACCTACTGAAACAGTTTAGCTAACTAAAAATTTTTTCTTTTGAGTTATGCACCTATGGCTTAAGCCTCAAAATCCCATGGTGTATTATTTCACTTACTGTGGTAGTCTCTTGATCTCTTCCTCTTTGTCTCACATCTTGGGTGGATCTCAGTCACTTTGGAAAGTCAACCCACATTCTCAGAGTTCCAAAAGCTCTGGGCTTTCTGCACATAAAATTCACTACTATAGTGAAGAGTCACATAATGTCACAGAATATCACAACCTTTTCAACCTTTGTCTTAATTTTGAAGCTGTAGACTGTGTCCAGAACTTGGTAACTTGGGTCCGAAATAGAGAAGAGACTGGATGAGTAATATCTATCCTACACTGTTGTCAACAGTTATGAAGAAATTTGTTGACTGGTAACTAGAAAAGACAACACTGATGATGCTGCAATATTAACATTAACAAGATTTTCAAAGTGTTTTCATAATCCATATAATTATGAACAATGAGACTGGAGTGTTTGTTGCAAACTGTACTTAATTACAGTCCACTTCTATTCACATGCACAATATAGCCTAGATTTTAGTGAGTTTTAATTAAACAGAACATCTAAAGATTGCAGTGTGTGTTTTTGAGAAAATTTCATGAAAGAATGCTGCTTTTGAGAAGGCTTTTTCCTTTCCATATTTTCACAAGCACAAAATGCAAGCTGGCTTTTAGGTAAAATGGCAGATCTTTGCCCTTTTTGGAACTGGAGGGTAGTAGTGGAATGAAGAAAATGGCTGTCTTTGCTAAAATAACTGTTGTGTCTTTCCCATTCAGTACAAAAGAACACAAAAATTTCTAAAGAATAGGTTCTTCAGTGAATTCAGCATTTGGGAGATATTTTTTCCCCTATCTCTGTTAAAGAAGAAACTAAATATATGAAGGAGAAAGAAAAAGGTATCATTGGTAGTATTTAGATATTTCAATAATGCACAAGATTTCAGTGAATTTTAGCATCCTGGAAAGTTTCAACAATCTGCTGTTCTCTTGTTAATATTGCGAAGAACAGGGAAAGGTGCAGCATTGGGTCTAAGAAACCAATGCGTTGGTTTCTTAGAGCACCCATTTGGAATAATTTTTTGTCTGCAAAAAACCGCTGCCTGCATTTCTTTCCTCACAGAAACTGTTAAGCTCAGAATGAGCATTGCTATGGTGATAATGTATTGACTTTTTCTCACAGAGCAAAGAAATTGAATCCCTCCTATGTCTGAAAAAGATGCATTTTTTTACTGCTTACCTGTGACTGGTGCCTTCAGTCCCTGCAGGAAAGGCTCCCAGAAACAGTAATTGTTATATTTTTGTTTTCAATCCAACAAAAGTTACATCACAAGCAAAAAAACCAATATTAACAACAATTTTAAATATTAAGGCCAAGAATAGCTGTGAATAATGAAGCAGTAGAAAATATCACATAATTTTTCAGGTTCCTGTGAGTCATTGTTCAGAAATTAAAAAAAAAAAGAAAAGAATAAATCAGTTTAGGATAAAGATAGTTCATTTTGATCTCAGGAGAAAATTACTTTTAAAAAGACCAATGTAGCAGGGCAGAGGCATCCATTGTGTAAATGGGAACTCAGCTGCTCTTCATTTTCCTCATCAGGTATGTTTCCATCTCGTGTCAAAGTAATGAAAAACCACTATGACACAGAGAGGACTAGGGTATGTGTGTTTGCCACAAACATGTTCTTGGCAGCTGTGTAGCAAGTCTGTGGGCTTCTTTATTATTTTTCAGCTTTGCCAAAGCCAGAGAGACACTTTTGTGCTATACAGGAGAGGGGATGTGCAAATTGTCGACTCAGTGGCTATAGAGATTGGTGTTTCTGCTCCTGAATCTTCCCACTGTAAACCTACAGCTGAAAAATTTCTTACTATAAATGAAGAAAACCCTGCAAAAGGAAAAAAAAAAAAAGGCAAAGACTTTGAAAGTTTAAGTATTTTAATCTTTTTAAAATTGCCTCACAAACCAATCTACCTGTAGTTTAGACATTCCAATCATGCGTGAAAGGATTTGCCAATCTGTTGTTAGATAGAGAGAGGACAGAAGTGTTCCCTGTTCCTGCTAATTTCTGGTAAAATAATACCAGTGGTCTTTTCAATGCTATCAAAGACAGATAAAATACAATAGTGTATAATTAGAAAGACTGTTTAGAATTAATGTTTGACATTTTTCAGAGCATTTTAACTATTTAGACCATTTTGAAAATTCTAGATGGGCTTTTATATGATTATGGAGGATATGGACCCAGGGTATTCCAAATATACAGAAAATCCTTCAGATGGCAGCTCTTTATCAATCTGCAAATGGGAGAATAGATAAAAAGTGGTGATCTCATATCAGTCTATTTCAATATAATACAAAATATGATTCAGAATATTTCTTATATGATTTCCTTAGAAACTGTAGAAGGTTGAAGGAAGAACATAGTTTGCTTCTAAATCTTAAATAAAAAGATTTCTAAGGGTCATTTTAATGAAAATGAAGATCTGTTTGAATTTCATTTTTTTTTCAGTTAGTAGTACATTTGGAAATTGTTTAAAAATAACATGAAAGCATTAATATCTGAAATTAACACGAACTCATTACATTGTATTGTAATGTATTGATCATTGTAAAGATCATTGTGAAGATCATACTTTCAAATAACTTTCAAAGCACTGAAATTTCTTCATAAATACTCATGAAACAATTTCTAAACACAGTCAAAACCTAATTCCCCAAATTTAACGTTTGAATCAGAGAAGAATTCAACTAAAACGTACTTAGCAGTAGTCACAATCATGGAAGAATCAATAATATTAGAAAGTGTAAGAGAAATCAATCTTTTTTTATTTATCAGTATAAGTTGGATTTCAGGGTAAGCATTTTAAAATGCATTGTCAAACCCATGTATAAGAAGGGCCCAAGAGAAGACCTAGGAAACTACAAGGCCATTAGTCTTCCTTCAGCCCCTGGGGAAATGGAATTCGTTCTCCTAGAAACTACTACTCTCCAAATGAAGCAGGTGATTGGAAAACTCAGCACAGATTTACCAGAGGTGAATCATGCCAGATTAACCCGAACACCTTCTGCAACAACGTAACATCTTCTGTCGATAAGGGGAGAGCAGTGGATGTTGTTTACCTGGACTTCAGCAAAGCATTTGACACTGTTTCCCGCAGCTTTCTCCTAGACAAACTGGCGAGATACAGATTGGATGCATGATCTGTGAAATGTGTAGGAAAGTGGCTGACAGGCTGCACTCAGAGGGTGGTGATCAATGCTTTTTACCCAGGCTGGCAGTCTGTTAAAAGAGAGTCCCTTAGGGATCGATACTGGCTGCAGGCTGTTAAACATCTTCATAAATGATCTGAACAGTGGGATTGACAGCAGCCTCACCAAGGTTGCTGATGACACCAAACGGGATGGTGAGATGTACTTGTCAGAAGGGAGAGCCCTCTGTCAGAGACATAGACAAGCAGGAAGAGTGGGCCAGCAAGAACTGTATGAAGTCCAACAAATGCAAGTGCAAGGTCCTGACCTGGGATGACTTAACCAAAAAGCAAAGTACAGTCTGGGATCTGCATGGCTGGGAGCAACCTTTCTGTGAGAGACCTGGGAGTCCTGGTGAACAACAATCTGAACATGAGTCCAGCTGCAGCAACAAAGGCGAATCAGGTCCTGGGCTGCACCCATGAGGGCTTTACTAGCAGAGATAAAGATGTGGTCACCCACTGTATTGAGCATGTATTAGGCCATGCCAGGAGCACTGTGTCCACATCTGGTCCCCACCATTCAAGAAAGATGTGGACAGACTGGAGAGGGTCTAAAGAAGGACCATGAAGATAGTAAACCATGAAACCATAAAAAAGCTGGAGAACCTGTCCTGTTAGGAAAGACTGAAGGAGTTGGGTCTTTTCAGCCTGGAGAAGAGAAGGCATAGGAGGGACCTCATCTTAGTATTCTAGTACCTGAAGAGTGGCTAGGAAGAGGACAGAGTCTCTCTTTTCACTAGGAGCCACATGGAGAAGACAAGGGGCACTAGGTGCAAGTTGCACCAGGAGAGGTTTCATCTTGACATAAGGAAGAAATGTTTACAAGAAGACCTGTCAGTCACTGGAACAATCTCCACACGGATACAGTGGAATCCTTATCATAGGAGGTTGTTTTCAAGATGCAATGAGACAAGATTCTAGACAATCTCATCTAGGCTCCCTTTCCCATGAAAGGCTGGATCAGATAATATTTCATATTCCCTTCCTGAAGATTGTGACAGCCTGCTTATTTAGTTGTCTTATATAAACATCATGTCAAATTACTTCCAGATATATTGTATTTGATAGTATGTTTCTGTGAGAAATTGAAATGCCATTTTAATTAAATGGTCAAATGAACATATGAAATAGTCACCTCCAGAATGAGAATTACATATTCCTTCCTTCCTTTGTTTTGTTTTGTGCTGAACATTTAAAATTTATATTCAACAAATGGAGACACTCTGGAGTTCAGAATAAGTGTTTAACATTAGATGCAAAACTAACTGAAACAGCTGCTAAAATACTTTTGTGACCTAGTTTGGGGAAGAAATAGAATATTTTCACATTTTATGGCAGGGCAGGCATATATGAGTCTAATATAACAAGTGAATTATTTTTATTAGCTCATCTGTAGTAACTCTGTGTCACAAAATTCTTGGTCAAGGATGCTGAATCTTATCATTCTGATCATGATGGATGTTATAAATCATGAATTCTCACTGAACTCAATATATTAGAAACCTGAATCTCTCCTGAGAGAAAGCCACTGCCTGGAACTATGGGCTTTTTACTATGAATCAGAAATATCTTTGTTTTGCCTTACCAAACTTAAGTGCAGTCTCCACTTAGTCAGTGTGGGATCCATCATGAATCAAAAATGGATCCTTTGTCAACAATGCAATGATGCTTTTAATTTTAGAGTGTAGTGGAACTATATAGTTCCTAATAGTAGGAACACCATGTCCTGTGTTTGTCACCGTGTTCTTCTAAAACTTAGATGAACTGGAAAGGGTTCAGAGGAAATCAGAAGAATTTTAAGAGGGTTAGAAAAGTTTAACTATGAGGAAAGTTTACCTGAAAGATACCACTGTAAGACCACTCTAGGTTATCTTTGAATGTTCATGGTGATTGAAGGAAGTCCCTGAATGACTGGGAAAAAGCAGATGTTACATTTTTTTCAAAAAGGGCAGGAAGAATGATACAGTGAACAATAGGTCACCAGGCTCCCTTCAGTCTCTCAGAAGATTATGGAGAAAGACCTCCTGGAAATTGTTTTCAGGCATGTGAAGGACAAGAATATGTTTGGGAACAGACAGCATGGATTTTCCAAGGCCAAACTATGCTTGACTGATTGCCTTCTTTGGTGCTACTGACTCTTTGTATGGGCTGGAGGGAGTGGTGTACGTCATTTGCCTTGAGACAAGCTGACAACAGTCTCCCACAATAAACATGTAGCCTAGAAGAGGAAATGCAGACTAGATGGACTACAAACTGAATGAAAAACCAGGCTGAAATGCTGGAAATGCCAGGCTTTATGGTAGTGGTCAACAAATTGAAGCCTAACTGGCAGTGATGTTCCTCAGTATTGCAATTCAACCCTAGCTGGCAACTGAGACTCACACAGCCACTTGCTCACTCCCCCTGTGTTGGGATGCTGGAGAGAATTGGAAGGGTAAAAGTGAGAAAACTTTTGATTGAGATAAAGACAGTCAAATAGCCAAAGCAAAAAACTGCACATGCAAGCAAAGCAAAACAAGGAATTCATTGACCACCTCCCATGGACAGGCAGGTGTTCAGCCATTCCCGGGAGAGCAGGGCCCCATCACCCTTTACGGTGACTTGGGAAGACAAACACCGTTACTCTAAACATCCCCCGCTTTCTTCTTCCCCCAGCTTCATATGCTTAGCATGACACCATATGGTGTGCGGTATTCCTTTGGTGAGCTGTCCCAGCTGCGTCCCCTCCCAATTTCTTGTGCACTCCCAGCCTGCTACTGGTGGTTTGGGATGAGCAGTAGAAAAAACCTTGGTGCTGTGTAAGCACTGCTCAGCAGTAACTGAAACATCCCCGTGTTATCAACACCATTTTCATCAGAAATGCAAAACATAAACTCATACTAGCTACAATGAAGAAAATCACCCCAGCCAAAACTGGCACAGTCAGGGGCCAGTATTGGGATTGATTCTATTTAATAGTTTCATGAGAGGAACCTCGTGGAGTTTAGCAAAGGCAAATGCAAAGTCCTGCATCTGAGACGGAACAAATGCATGCAGCAATAAAGGCTGCTGAGACAGCAGCAGTGCAGAAAAGGACCTTGGGGGACCTTGCTGGTGGGCAACAAATTGAATGTGAATCACCAGATTAGAGTGTAGGTAGCAGGTCAAAGCTGTCAAAGAAAGTATTTATTCCCCTTTACCTGGCATTGTGAAGGCCACATCTGGTATGTTTTGTCTAACTTTCCATGCCCCAGTACTAAAGTTAGTCCAGCAAAGTGTCATTAACAGGATTGAGTGACAGGAGCATATATTGTATGAGACTGAGTGAACTGGATTGGCTTGATCTGGAGAAGAGAAAGTTAAAAGGGGGTTAAATTTCTGTCCTCAGTGACCCAAAAGGGCCTTGTAAAGCTATACTCTTGTAGGAGGTGAAAAACAAAAAGACAAGAGGTATTTATTTGCCACAGGTTGCAATAAGGAAAATTGTAACTGAATATAAGGAACAAAATTTCAGGGTGAAAATTGTTAGGCACTTGAATAGATTGCCAGGACATGTAATGAAATTTCCATCCTTGGAAATTTCCCCGAACAACCCAATATAACTTTTGACATTCACTCTGCTGTTAACACTTCTAGAAAGACAAATTGGTCAATATATTTTTGGTTAAAGAAAAAAAATCCGATCTTCCCCAGGAGCACAAGAGAGATCTTTGAGGTTCTTTCCAGAACTTCACTTCTATGAATTTTCAAGACTAGCCCTGAAAAAAATAAATTGTGTTTTGCAGCAGCTGCATGTTGGGTTCTTTGATAAATATTGAAATTTATGCAAATAAGGCATAGAGAATAAGGCTTTTTCTGGAGGCCTGGAGTATTCAGGCACCCAAGAACTGGAGTCACAAAAATCTGTGTGGATGCACACTGTGAAATGTAAACAAACATAAATGTATACATGACAGATATATCGGTTTTTAAATCTAAGGAATTTATTCAGCTTTGTCTGAACTTGTGATATGGTCAGTTTCTGCCCACAGTAGGGACCTATTGCAGAGTTGTGTGCCTACGCAAATATTACAAAACACAGATAGAAACTAGACATTGAGGTGTTCTCTCTTGGTCTTTTTTTTTTTTTGAATCAGCTGCTCACTTGTTAGTATACTCAGCAAGGTTAGACAAGATGTTGTGAGAATTAATGCCAAGTCAGCATTTCTTAAGTGCTTTGAAGATAAAAGGCAATATAAAACACTAATTATCAGTACTAATTAGCATCACACCAAACATGACTCACTGACTGGTTTGTCAAGTCTTTAAAGGGTTGTCAGCAATCTTCTGGAAAGCTTGGAAACCTTTTTCTCACAGACAGAGGGTGAGAGCTGGAAAGCATTGATGTAAAGCTAGTGAACAGCTCTGGGTTCATCTGACTCCAATCAGAGTAAATTCAGTGTCAGGTGATTCAGAGGCTGACCTTTAATTTGGGACCATTCTCCAAGCCACGTAGGTAATCATTAAACAAAAGTAATGGGGGCAGACTCATAGTTCATACAATTCTATGAAATTAAATATTGTCTTTCCCAGGATCTATACCTAGTGAGTCTGCTCAGTAGATATGATTGACTCCCTGGCTTCTATCTCTGAGGATATTTTTCAGAAGGTAATGTTGAACCTATTCCCAATATGCAAGTGCAGTTGCATGAGAGAGTCCTGTTTCTTTTTCATCCTAGACTTTTTAAGCAGCTAAGGTAGGATATCTATCTTAATTTTAGGGCTGTTGTCTCTGTGTGAACTAAGTGTCTTATATCTAGAACGAGATATGATTCATAGCTATCCAGAGCTGGAGATATATTCAGATGTTGAAGTGTGGGTGTCCACCCCAGGGTGAGATCAACAGCTTCCTAGAGTCCAGTGACTGGACCAATTATATCTCTATTAAAGTAATAGAAACCCTCGAACTTCTCTTAAATGCAGAACATCTACATTATGGCAACAGACTTGAGCAGGTTGAATACCATCTGTGTCTATCAGGCAAGTTTGTGTTAAATGTCCCCATTGGCCTAATCAATTGCAATTGAACTGAGCAAGCCTAACACACGTGAGAAGAATTAATCCCTTCTCAAAATGTGATAGAAGGACCTTAATGAGACAGAGAGTTGTTAGCAATGCCTCTCCTTACTGTTTTGCCAAAGGGTGCCATGTGATGTTATCCTTCAATGCACTAGAGTAGATGTTGGAGCATTTGGGAAGAAGCAGCTGGTTGGCTTGAACACCATCCTTTCCCTGAGGGATTCAAATCTTTATCTCTAGAGTCAGCCTAAACAGCGGATGGTCTGTTTTGAGAGCAGATGCTTTCCATCTCATTTCCCAAGGAGGTGCCAGCTATTGCAGCAAGAACTTCAAAGTTTATTGCAACATAAAAAGGTAATTGAGTTTCTTCCTGGGCAAACCATACAACCATTAGGTTGTCTTACAGGAAATGTCATTCCATTTTGTGAGGAACCTGATCCCATCAATTTATCACTGGGCAGGTATTTTTTCAATTGGCTATTCCCTGACATAATGCCATATCAAATGACATAACATTTGATAGCCTGACGCTTCTACTGACCTATTTCAAAAGACAGGAATTGCCACACCTGTATTTTGTGCCTGCACCTAGCTTTCACTGCCTTGGAGAGCCTGTCAGGGACAAGGCAGAGGACAGCTTAATTGCTGGTCACAATCAAGCTTGAGCCAAATCACTTGGCTTTTTAAGACTGTTGCTCTTTTAGGCACACATTTAAATTCAGAACATGTGGGGAACATGCAGAGTTTAAACAGTTATGCAGAAACTGAGGGAATATTATGAGAATCTCAGATTTGGATTTATATGTACGAGTATATATGCAAGTGCTTTTTAGGCCTCTGCCCAAGATGATATCGTAACTACTAAAAATAATTCATGACATCTGTCTTCAGGCACAGTTTTAAATTACAGCTGCTTCTCATTCATAAACTTTCACGTGTGTGTGTGTGTTTGGGGTAAATACATTCTTCAAACCTTTATTGATTTCTGGGATGAACAGATCTGACAGTAACAGGAGACAGAGCTGCTAACTTCTGCAGGCTTCCAAGATTTAATGCACTTTCTATAAACCCTGAGAGTGTGAAAAGACCAGCCTTAGCCTATTAATTATCAGCATTAACACATAAGATATAAATTAAAAGTCACAGAATCACAGAATGGGTCAGGTTGAAAGGGACCATGGTGGGTTATCTGGTCCAACCTCCCTGCTCAAGCAGGGTCATTCTAGAGCATAAAATATAAAACTTAAGATGTAAGTCAAAACATGCATTTCCTTAGACAAGTGGTTTTCCAGAAAAGTAAAATTTTTGGCACTGTTCCCAAACGAGAAGATGGAAAAAACCAGAATTACTGTAATAGGAGAAGCTCACAAAACAGCTTACAATCTTAAGACTACGGGGTTTGAAAGGAAATGCTGCTACAGGCAAAGGCTGTAGGCAATAAACATCTTAGCTGTTTAGAGGTAGAGGTCTTAGATGCCTTTAGACATCTGTGCCTATGAGCAGTGTACAAGAAAGCTGGGCTACTGACCTGGGCATCTTGCTCTCTGAAAGGAAGGAATTTGGAGCTTCAGAATAGGAACCAGTGTATCTGACTTCGTGGAGCTTGCTGCTACAGACCAGAAGGCATTTAGAAATTAGAGTTCAGAAATGTACCTGAATTCTACCCTTCTCTGAAGCTCTGGTGCCTTGCACAGGCTGCATAGAAATGTCTCCTTATGCTACAAGTGCACAGGCTTGAATTCCATATAAAAGACAGTGTATATGTCACAGTGTCCTGTGCAGGGCCAGGAGCTGGACTCAATAACCTTTGGGGGTCTCTTCCAAGTCAGGATATTCTACGATATCTGGTTTTTTCCTAACAATCCAGTAAGTCAGTTCTATTCAAAAAGAGGTGTAGGCTGAATTATTTTACTCTGTCATCTTTTAACCCATGATTTGGGAATATATCCAAGGCCAGCTGAAACAGGAAAATTTAAGCTGGATGGATTTATCTTCATAGCTTAATTAATGTCTTTTTATATACGGTAAAATATATATATTGGTTTTGGAATGGCCACCAAAATGAAAACCAAATGCCACAGCACTGGCTTTGTTGTCATATTTGCAGTTTCTATAACCCATGCAACCCACGTACAGCCATTCGTGTTCTTGCTGACAGGATGTTGAGAGGACTCTTGTGGGGGGTTTTTGTGTTTTGCGGGGGTTTTTTATTTGTTTGGATTTTTTTTGATTGTTTGTTCTGTTTTGTTGGTTTTTTTGTTTGGTTTTTGTTATTTTGGTTTTTGGTTTTGTGGTGTTGTTGGGTTTTGGGTTTTTTTGGGGGGGCTGCATTTTATGATCGATCCTATTTTCTCATCGTTTTGAGCATACATGTCAAATCTAAGAAGCTAATCAAAGATGAGTGCAGAAGACATTTCGTTTATACAACTTCTGACAGTCCAAGTGTTAATCCAGATTCCTGACAGACTTTTCTGGGAACTGTCTGGATCTGCAGTCATATACCAGTTTGGGATTCTATCAGAACTTGAACAAGATTAAAGTATCTGTTGAGAAAACTGAAAGGTAAATAAATGGCTTGAAAATATAAAACATAAAGTGTTGCAAGGAAGAGATGGGATAATCCTCCCATTGTCAGTGAAGCTGGAAAAGCACATTGTCAAGTATAACATTTAAAGGCAAAAATAGTGATGTCAAAGGATTGTTTATTAGTCACTTGTTTTGAAATAGAAGGTGCTGTGTACTAAGAATGGCTGCAGTCATCTGAAATGACCTCTTAGTTTATCTGGAAGTGATAACAAGAACTGACCTTATAGCAAAGCAAAGCTTTTTTAGAGTTGTATAGAAGTGAACTGCTAAAGAATCAGGCAAAAAAACATCTATGTTACAAGTTAAAAAACAAACAAGTTGAGATACAAAAGCTAAAATGAATTTTCAATGGAGAATGGGCAACTCTTTTACCTTAATTAAAGAAAGATGAGATTTGAAATGGGGTTGAATCTTACTGCAAAGGCCTTGTAGTACATGTAATGTACTGTAATAAAAACATGATATTTCTTAATGGTACATTGCATTTTTATTTCTTCAGTTTTCTACTTAGGAATAAATCTCTTCCCCAAGAAATGCATAAAGACGTTATATTGCAAATACATGTTTATATAATTATATATATGCACATAAATATCTACCACCAGAAAGGAAGGTGAGTCATTTAGATGCTAGTATTATCACTTCTGAGCAAAAGTTTTAGGCATGTATGTCTTAAAGAATCATCATCAGATTTCACTATCTTAGCTGCTACTGCTGTCTCAGATTTCGTGTTCACTGACTCACTGATTCAAACCAAGAGCTCCTATTTCTGAGGAGTGACCTCACTGTTGAGATGTGAGGAGGATGGTGGCAAAAAGTGTTTCTTTCAAAGCTGCACTATTTACTTGGCAGAAAATAATTCAAGATTTATTATGCTGCTGAGCAATAAATGAGTGATTTTGAACTTGGTAAACTGGTTAGGGCCTTGGAAGGCAGAGACTGATATTTCAGTTACTAAATCGCTTATGGGTGCTAAGTAGGTATGGGCCAGTTCTTGGTGATTATTCATGTCTAATAGTCTTCTGAGCTGGGATATGGTGCTGCTTAAAGAGAAAGCACTATTTTATTCCCTTTTTCAGACTGAAGATGAACGTATGGAGAGACAACCTACTGTGAATTGAATTAGAGCAGTTTGGAAAGTTAGTATTGAGCCCTATTAGCAGCAGTGTATTCTCTCAAGATTTCTTAAAGTGAACTAAGGCAGGCTAGCTCAAGTAAACTGTAATTCAAGTGTGTTTTCATATAACCATAAACTAACAGCTGAAGGTGGTATCTTCTTAAACTTCTTAAATTTTTTTCCTGGAGGATTGCATCTGACAATCAGCAAACTTCTATCGCATCGTTATCAAACCAGTATTCATGGCAAATGATTCATACCGAAAAGCACAAAGACTTATTCAAACATCTCTCCTAATCCAGATGTTTTCTTTGCCTGTACAGCCCATGTATTGGGTAAATTAAATCTTTTCATTTGGAAAAGTATTTCTCCAGTTTTCACTCAATGTGAGCAATACATTCATTACAGCTAGCTTGGCTGCCTTTGCAACA
The DNA here is from genome assembly GCA_013397565.1 of Ptilonorhynchus violaceus. NCBI lineage: Eukaryota > Metazoa > Chordata > Aves > Passeriformes > Ptilonorhynchidae > Ptilonorhynchus > Ptilonorhynchus violaceus. The sequence continues at coordinate 1,427,446 of VZRJ01001052.1, read as the reverse complement.
CTAAGATCAATATACTTTCCTAAATAAAAGTATTAACAAGTTCTGTGTGAGTGCTTCATAGGTGACAAAGAGATAAATAATATGCATTGCAAAACAAAAGAAAACACAGGAAATTGTTGTTCCATATGATAAGAAACTTGACCTTTATTATGAAATATGTTTAAAGGTCAGTATAAGTTGAGTGATACTAAATTTTGGGTTCTGAACATGATCAAATCAGAATATTTTGTACAAATAACGTTGGTATTTTAGATTTTATAAAAAACAACAAGAAACAAAAAAATTCTTTCTCAAAATTCCTTCATCAGTCAGAATTGATTAAGGCTGCTGACTTAGGATTCTTACATTTTTGTTAAACCAAATGATATAAAAGTTAAACATGCATTGGTTATAAATAAAACAGCTTGCTAATTTTTATGTCAACTCATTTAATAGAATGGATGATATCCCTTCTCCCTGCAGTTCTATTTACTTTCTCTTTTTCCTTTCCTTCCTTACTTTCTGAATTTTTTTTCTCTCAATCACTGTTTCTGACATGCCTCATTTTTCCATTCAGAATCTAATTTGGACCATATATGTCTTCCCAGCAACCCCTCAACTCCAAATGAGTTTTTGAGTGTACATTTTAGTGTGTCGTGGGTTAACTAAAAGGATGTATTCTATTATCATCCACGTAATTCCTTGATAAGCTGGGTCATTCACAGTAGCTGGTTACACACCTGGTCCCTGCGGCTATGGTTGAGGAGAGGCCGATCGTGTGAGGTGCGGTAGTGTTTCTTATCTCAACTTTGATAACTTCCCCGGGCAGCAGCAGCAAGCACCACCCATCCTGAGTGGATTATCTCTGTTGATGGCCCATTACCGAACTGGATAAGCACCGACAAATAGAACGTCAGAAACATCCCCTTCCATTGTGGAAATCCCCGCCCCTGGGGGAGGTACCACCTCAGAAACACCACATAAAAACGGGCTCGAGGGCTGAGAGAGGCCACCACCACTGGACACCCAGACCACTGGACACCACTGGACCATGGGGTACCCAGCAGAAGAGGCAAATTTCCCGCAGTTTGAGACCTCCAGCAGGACTGCAACCACTGCCAGGTTGTTCCGTGACTCTGTCAGTTTAGGATGGTGTTTCTCTATTACTGCATTTATTATAACCTTCCTATTCAAATTGTAACTCTGACCTAAAATCCCTCTCGAGGTATTTGTGTGGGGTTAATTTCCCCTGTTGGTTTACAGTCAAACCAGCACATAGTGTTATTTATATTTTTTAATGCAAGACTGTTACCCAGTTTTCCATGTAAAGTCCTGGCTTCACTGTTACTCAGTTCAGTTCCTAAAATTAAAAATATAAATAATACCATAGGCAAGGTAGGACACTGGGAAAGCACAGAATAAAACTTCTCTCCCAGAACAGCAATGAATGAGTGTGGTCAGGTAGCAGTGGTAAGGAAGAGTGGAAGAAAAGCTCAAAACAAAACAGAAGGTGAAATAGACATTTCTCATTCTTTAAGTCAGTAGAAGGATCTGCCAAAAAAATATGTTTAGTACAACAAGGAAAATCTGTGTAGCTGTGAGAACTAGACAACAGCAATTTCAATAAAGGAATTAAATATTGAACATCACTCTTTAAATTACTTCGGTACATTTTTATTATTCTGTCATGGCTTAACCTTAGCCAGCACGCAGCCACTCTCTCAGTCCCCCACCAGCAGGACTGGGGAGAAAATCAGAAGGGCAAAAGTGAGAAAACTCATGGGATGAGATAAAGACAGTTTAATAGGGAAAGCAAAAGCTGCACAAACAGCAAAGCAAAACAAGGAATTAATTCACTGCTTCCCATGGGCAGGCAGGTGTCCAGCCATCTCCAGGAGAGCAGGGCTCCATGACACATAACAGTGACTAGGAAAGACAAACATCATCACTTCAAATGTTTCCCCCTTCCTCCTTCTTCCCACCACTTTATATATTATGATGCCAGATGGTCTAGAATATCCTTTTGGTCAGTTTGGGTCACCTGTCCCGGCTGTGTCTCCTTCCAGCCTCCCATGCACCCAAAACTTCCTTGCCAGGGAGGCAGTAGGAAAAACAGAAAAGGCTCTTTGTAAGCCCTGCTCAGCAATAACAAAAACCTCTCTACATTATCAACCCTCTGTTCAGCAGAAATCTAAAACACAGCCCCATACCAGCCACTTTGGAGAAAGTTAACTCTACCCCAGACCAAACCAGCACAAATTCCTGAAGAGATACTTAGAGACTTATTATTTTATTCATTTCAGAGCTATGAAATGAATTTGGAAGTTTGTCAAGCTAGGCAAAAGTTTGACCTGCTTGAAAGAGCTTGCATGTGTGAGAATGATGAGAAACCTTACATAACTTTAATGTTATATAAAAACAAAAATTTTCCCTTCTTTAGTACTTAGTTTTTAATTGTATGTTTCTGATAACTGGTGTTCTACAAGATGTTAGTTCTGATTGGAATACCACCTAAAATGGACGTTTTATTATTAGCAAATTTTTTAAAACTTTAATGGGGGAATTAGTTTTTCATTTTTATTGCTAGTGTTTTCATCAGTCTCATCTTATTCTTCATACTTTCTCACATTCCAAGTAAGCCTCAACAAATCTTGGGCACATGTTGATAAATAGAAGTTAGCAAATACTGGAATATAATAGAGGTATAAGTATTTTCACTTATTTACACGTGTTCTGAGTGGAACTAGTTCATAATGTTATCATAATTAAGACTCGGATATCTGAGTTCTACAATTTCAAATATTTTTTTTTATTTTAAAATTAATACTTTTGGTTCCTCACAATTTGTGGGAAGTTAACGTATTACTGTACTTTTGTTATGTTCATGGATTATAGAAAAATAAAGTTGTTGTGCACAAAGTAAGAAGAACTCTAAAGAAACCCCCATAAATTAGATAAATATGGTAGACTAAATAAAATTATGAGCAACTCAAGTGTCTGAAAAACACTTACATTCAATATTTTCAATTTTTTACTAATTTTCCTTTTTTTTTTTCCTTTCTAATTCTCATTTGCCATATGTGCAGCCAAAAAGCCCATTCACAGGAACAGGACAAATTGAACTATTGATAGTTAACCTAGTCCCAGTTTTTTTTTAGCAATGGAACAGAAGACATTTGATCTTGCATCCTCTAATTATATGATAGAATTGCATCAGGTCTGTAGTTTTGTACTAGATTAGGATGAGAAATGAATAAAAGTGTATTAACTTTCAATTCTGTTTTTATTTCTATGAACAAACATGGAAATTGATTGCAACGTATTTTTACTTAGATAAAATTGTATGCAAACCAGTGGGGATTTTTTGGAAATGTTATATGTCATAGCAGCATTAGAATAAAAGATCTGCATTTTAAATACAGGTAACTAGCAAAACGTCAGTGGTGTCCTTATTGGTCACTTTGTTTTTACAGTGATAATAGAAATTACTGGTGAGGAAATGGGGGTGACAGCCCCTGAAAATTGATTGGTTTTATAGATCCTTGACTCATAGAAATCAGGTATGGAAAAGATCTTTCACGGTTAATCATCTAATATAGTTTGCTCTCTGTTAGAACATTTTTTTATTATTTTATGTTGCAGCATTTTAGTGTGTTAAGTGAAGGAGCTTATAGCTGTCCCCCTTGGGAGAATATTTTGAAGTCTAAGAGATTTCATTGGGCCTCATTTTATTTACACATATAATTGCTCATTTTATTTATGCATATAATAACAATGAAATTAGTAGGACAAGATGTATTTGCTACCAAGGAGTTTTTAATTATATTCACTGTCATTGCTACTCTTCAGTTTCAATTGTTTTTCTTAATAATGCTTGCAAATGAAGACATGCTCAATTAGTTACCACTTAGTGGGCTTTTTCCTTAACACAAAAAATTATTTAGGCAAGTTTTGAGTTAGCATGATCTTTGAAAGAGGGATTAGGTAGTGGGCAGTTTACTGTCATTTCCCAGGGAACTATATAAAAGGAGAATATACAGAAGTTACTAGCTTTGAAATTATTAATTTCCTTTATTTCCATCTCTTCCAATTTTTTTCCTGATTTTCCTTTTTTTAACATTTTTTAACAAGTAATCAAGAAGTATCTGACTGCTTTTTTGTGTCAACATTTTTCATCTGTATACAGTTTAGAAGCTGTGATTGGGTAGGTGTCTTATTGTGGATGTAGTCAATATGAGTTGAGGCATGTGAGAAATCTGTCTCTTGGATATTTTCATCTTTCCTACATTCATTCTTAATTCTCTATCTGGTTTTCTTCTTGTGCTTTCCCTAGAACCACTTCTGTTTGCAGATGACAGTATATTGCAGCAGCAGAGAGATAAGGAAAATATTGTAATATGTCTGCTGACCTGCTATTTAAGACTGATACCTATATTGACCTCAACAGCTTTGGGAACATGTACCTGGACGACATAGTAAGACCTGTAAACCTAAGTAAAATAATTGTGAAATAGTGTAAAATAGTTTCTGAGAGTGACTTGAATTTGTGAAAATATCATGGGTGATCGTGCCCATGAGAGAAGTGATCTATTCTAAGAATACAGTAGGGAAAAAAGGATACTTCAAGTTTGAATTGCTAACAAAGTAAGCTAATGAAAGGAGTTGGCCAAATAGACTCTATAGAAACATGTTCCCAGTCTTACAATCGAGAAATAATTTGTTTAAATGTGGGGGCTTTTTTATTCGTTTCTATTAGCATTGTATAAATGGATATAGTCTGGCAAAAATGCATTTGGAAAGGAAAATGCCATGGACATATATCATGTAGATGGTCATCCTGAGAACTTTTTGGGGGTTGACTAATGATCGTAACAAGAAATAGAGAATGTAAAGTAATCAGACTGATGAACATCAGCTAAAATTCTGAATCAGTATATGTTGCTCTGGTAATTCTGAAAAAAAGTTACGAAAAACCAAGGACTAGCTTTGATCAACTGTGAAAAAGAGATACAATCTTGAGGTAAAAGTTCTTGAATAAATCATGTACTAAGAGTAGTTGCAATTATAACAGAACAGGGAAGTGAGATCCCACTTGGGATGTGGAGTACATTTATGTGCGTCAGATAAAATGAAGAGAATAAATGTGATTAAGAGTGGGATGGAGCAGTCAGGTGAGTAACATTTTTCAAATTAAGTAGGAAATAGTGCTTTTTCAAGGGAGAAGGGAGAAGACAATGTGCAGGAGCCACAGAATAACAGTGGTGGGAAGGTAGATTAATTCATTTACCCAAAGTCCTGGCATTGATAGTCTTATAAGCCCAAGTCATAGGCTGTAAGGATGGTGCCAGAAGTGATCTTAGGCAGGTAAGTGGTGACACAGCTCTTGGAGCAAAAATGAGAGCTCAGCTGGAGTTCCTTTCAGTGCCCATCATTATTGATAACAGTCCAGATAGGTATAGATAAATCGAATAAAAACGTAAAACTGCAGACTGGTAGGCAGAGTGACTTTGTTTGAGTGATGTTCTAAGGGGAATAGCTGAACAGAGGTGAGCTTCATTTCTTCCACTGGCATTTTCACTGAAGTCATACCAAAGATGAAGGAACGTTCTCAAAGCCATGGAAGAGGACAATTATAGCCTAGATTAGCAAATGATGGCAGCATAAGTTTACAGGTTGGCCTTAAAGGCCCAAAACTGAAAAGAGGAAAGTTACTATGCCGTAATGGTGATAGAAGGAATAAAACCGTATTGTAAACATGTTAGGTGTGTAATCTAATACAGCAGATTAGATGTGGATGAGTCATGCAAATGATGGTCTTGATGTCTTACTACACAAGTGAAATGATGATTTAACTTCCATTACAGAAAATCAGCTCACAGGTGTAGAATATTGATATAGGAAAGTACAATTTGATTTTGAATGGGAAAAAAAGAAGACATTTAATATATATAAAAAAATTACATAAAGGTATTCAAGCCCTCAAAACAGTCATAGAACATGTTGAACTTAATTGGTGTCATGGTGCAACCCCAGCTAGCAGCCAAGTCCCAGGCGATCACTCAGTCACTTCCCCAGAGAGGGACGTTGAAAAGAACTGGAAAAGTGAGAAAACTCATGTGTTGAGATAAAGACAGTTTAATAGGGAAAGCAAAAGCTCACATGCAAGCAAAGCAAAACCAGGAATTCTTTTACCACTTCCCATGGGCAGGCAGATGTTCAGTCATCTCCAGGAGAGCAGGGCCTCATCACACAGAACAGTGACTTGGGAAGACAAACACCATCAATCTGAACGTGTGACCCTGAGATGAGCTCAGCTGGTCAGAGCATGCGGTGCTAATAACACCAAGGTTGTGGAGTTTAATCCCTGTATGGGCCATTCACTGAAGAGTTGGACTTGATGATCCTTGTGGGTCCCTTCCAACTCAGAATATCCTGTGATCTGGAAATATTTGCCGAATATGTCCCCCTTCCTCCTTCTTCCCCCAGTTTTATATACCAAGTGTGACTCCATATGGTGTGGGATATCCCTTTGGTCAGCTGGGGTTGCCTGTCCCAGCTATGTCCCCTCTCAAGTCCTTCTGCACCTTCAGCCTCTTTGCTGATGGTGAGGGGTGAGGATCAGAAAAGGCATAGACCTTGACCCTGTGTAAGCAGTGCTCAGCAGTGACTGAAACATCCCCACATTATCAACACTGTTTCCACCAGAAATCCAAAATACACCCCACATTACTGTGAAGGAAATATACTCTATCCTGACCAAACCCTACATATTCAGGGGCTGATGACTAAAGGTTATTTACTGTTTTGGTTAGGGTCTCCCATAGAAAATAATTATGGGCTGGATATTGTGCTTTTTCACGGCAAATTACTAATTGAAAACAGGTTGGGATTTTTTGTCAGTGGAAAATTTCCAGCTCTTTGGTCATCAGCTTGAAAAGAGATAGAACAGATGGGTTAAGGCAAGGTCATGGACAACAAGACTGTTTCGGACTTCATTCTGGCCAATTGGGAAGACCTTACTGAGAAAGTGACAGTAGATGGATAAGTCTTAATATGAAATGAGTTCTTTGCTCTTAAGATGGAGAGAGAGACTAGTATGAATTGTTTTCAGGAAAGTAGACTTCAATGAACTCAGAGAACGTATAGATAAGAAACTATGGAAAATGAATTTAAAGGACTAAAGACCACAAAATCTGATAGATTCTTAAAAGCCCTTTATGGGTCACAAATGTAGAACTCAATGTAAAGAAAGGCTAGAAAGTATGCTATGCCATGAGTTTAACTGGGATATGAACTCTTCAGCAACCTCACACACCATAAGAAATTTCTCAGAAATTATTAAGGGTGAATATAAAAGAATAACATGAAACTGTAGAGACAAAATCAATGCAGTTATCAGGAGGCAAAAAATAGACTGTAAGCATACTGGTATTTAGAAGAGTAAAGAAAGATCTCTACACAAAGGGATAGGATATCCAATAATGGAATATCCTGAAAACTCTGAGTGTTTAATGTCTTTTTTTTTTCATTCTTCTGTAAAATGCCTAATTGGTTAACACAATTAAGCCATATGGAAATAGAGGTAAGAACCACTGCACTATAAGTAAAAAAAGAGGGAAGAGACTCATGAATCATTTTCAAATCTGTTCACCCAAGTAAAATTCCCAGCAGGAGATTCAGCAAACTGAATAAGACCATCTCAAAGCCTTTAGTATTTATATGTGAGAACTCATGCAGAATGGATGAAGTTCCAAAGGCCTGTAAGAGGGCAAAAATAGCACTAATCCTTGAAAACTAGGGGGAAGGAAGTAAACCAGGAGACTATACAAAATTAAACAACTTAAATTCCTGTAAAAGCGCAACACATTGAAAGCAAGATGTAAAGTAAGAGCCTTCATCAATTTGTCCATTACAGATCATGTCAAACCACATTATTTGTCTTTTTGACAGGGTAACGGGCTGATGGATAAAGAAAGAGCAGATATGATTTATTTTGACCACTGAAAGTCTTCAGGCACCATTTCACATGACAGTTTCATGCAGGAGCTAGGGATCAAAATGATCCCACTGTAAGGCTGCACAACTAGGTGCAAAAATAAAGCTTAGGAGAATAGTTTCAATGCCTTACTGTCAAACTGGAGGGATGAATCAAGAAGGGTTGCACAAAAGCCTGTCTGAGACTGGACACTACTTAGTGCCACTCCTAATGCCTTGTCTCAGTGACAGAGAGGGTGTTTTCTACATTTGCAAGCAATATAAATCTGACTAAGGATGGCTCTGAGTGATATTCACTGACAGGTGTCAGTCAGACTGAAATAGTTATGTTTGAATTATATAATGAAGAATGAAAAGTTTTACACATCGATAGAAAAAAATCAAGTGAAGAAATATAAGATGAAAGAGGCTGTCCTAGCCTTAATTTTTCTATGAAACAACTGGTTTGCTGATTAGAAATCAAATGTAACTTAAAATAATATTTTATGTGTTAATTAATTTTTAAGGCAACCATGGTAAATGAATAATATTAATGGTTGGAGAAAGAGATCTTCCTGTGCCCAGGCCTTTAGTCAGATATGTCTCTTCTCTAGCACCTATTTTCTCATTTGAGAGTGGATGGTCGTTTTCTGCTGTTGTCTTCTGATGTGTATCCTAGTATCATAAGCTTCATTTATCTTTTCTCCAAAACTATAAAGTGAAATCTTTCATTCTTGGATGGCCCTTGTTCAGCAGCCAAGAAAAGTAGCTTGTGTCAGAAGTTCAATGCCTTGTTTATTTCCAGTTGATGGCTACTATGTTTGCTTGAACCTCAGGCTACTTAACTAGTGAGGCTTGTGAAGTGTGCTGTGACTATTACTACTTTCTGTCTCCAGGATGGTGGGGCCAGTGCCTTGTCAAAGACGTGGAATCAATTAGGCTTAGCTGATCATTTCTTGGGTCATAGGAAAGGATTAGGCAGTTGCTTGAGGTCGGGTCCAGGGGCCTGCCCCTCTATAAGGCTCCAGACCCTGACTCTAAAAATGTATTTGTATAAACAAACAAAGAACCAAAGAAATATCTGCATATCTAAGTAATTATTCATATACTTTATAAATTTGTCCAATTTCTAGATATACACGTGTTTACATTTTCATATATTTGGTATATGCAGTGTTTAAAATCAAGGAATTGGGTATCTCTAAATATCTGAACAGATTGAAATCTAGAGAGAGAGTTACTCAGCAACACTAAGCAAATTAATGAAATTTAAGAAGATTAAGTGGAAAAATGCCTAGGGTTTGAGATTTATTGCACTGTAGTGGTCATTCTTAAGTTAGACTAGAGAGAGTAGTAATAAAAGCATTTTAGCAAAGTGTTGAATGCATCAATAATAGGTCCATAACACATAAAGATGTAAGACTATTTAGTGAGAGGGTACGAGGGAGCTGTGAAGTTACCCAGCTGTCATTAGAGGAATGAAAGTGGGTTTGCGCCATAGATAAGCTTTCACAAAAGACAGACTGCCTATGATCTCAGACCAACAGACTTAGAGTTAAGCTAGATTTTTATCTATTTCTGGAATTAAAAATCTGATCTTATGAATGCTGTCATATATTTAAATGCCAGGCCCGTGCTACCATAAGCATTTTTACTCCCTGAGTTGATGTTCTAGTGAGATTTCTTCCTGGAAAAATTCGATTACTCCACTGTGAGTCACACAAGAGCCCGAGGAGTGTAAAATATTTGGTGTGAGCATGATTAGCTCTGTATACGATGACACAAAGATGAAGGTGAATTGTACACAAATTATTTAAATTGTTTTAAGGCAAGTATGAGGTGTTAGCATTTTCTTAGTTAGAACAGAGTTTATATTTACATAATTTGTCTTGATTAAAAATGTTCATACAAGGCTCTGGGAAATGGTACTGAAGCCTCTTCAGAAATATTTGCACTGCCTTAGTATTGGGATGTATAATAGACAGTGTGAGAGTGTTCAAACAAGATATAGTCTAGGCAAGAACTCAGTGAGGTGGACTATACTTTATTTTAGCTTTTATTGAGGCTTTTGGGTTTTAAAGATCTATTATAAAGATCTATCAAGATTGTCATATCCAAATAAGGAGCTATTTCTTCATTTCATATTCATTGTCAATCCAAATGGAACAATACTGAATTGTGATAGTATAAAATATATGCATTTGTGACTATGATTGAATGGTATCTGTGAAGACTGTTTTGTCCCATTTCTAAACATGCCTTAGCTAAATTCCAATAGCAGATTTTTAAATGAACAAGACCTTTCCTCAAATAATGACATCGTAATTAGGATCATACACACAACATGGTATTGTTTCAATTCTGATATTCTTTTTAGACCTAACTTCTCTGTATAGTTACTAATATTTTTTGAATAATATTAGTATTATTGATTTGACAATATTATTTGACTAATATTATTTGACACTTGCCTATGAAGTTGAAACTGGTAAGATAAAACACATAATCTGACAAATGATCTACAGACTACTTTCATTAATAAAGTCTCTGGAGCACAAGCTTAGCATTTGACAGATCAGTGACTTTTCTGATTTTTAGAATATGACGTGGAGAACATGATTGTCCATTGACTGCTTGGTTTTGGTTTTGTGCTTGTTTTTGGTTTTGTTCTGTATCAACTCTCTGCCACTACACTTTGTGAAAGATCTGAAGAGAAAATAAGTTTGGTTTCCTTACAAGAAAAATATTCTAAATATAAGCATAAATGTTTTGTGTATAGATATAATACTTTTAAGTAATAATCAGTGCCATGGACAATTGAGGCTGTGTATTGTCCCAAGACTTGCCCAGCTCCTAACAGGAACTGAGTGAAATTTAGGCTCAAGAGATGATCAAAGAGCTCTTTAAAGATCATGCTACCCAGAACTTACATGATGTCTCTGTCTTTAAGCTCCCTATTCAACTGAGATACTAGACTGTGAGGTCGCTAAACTCTACCTAAGCCCCTTAGAGAAACCTGAACATTCAAGCATTTTAGTCAGACTTAAGCCATGCAAATTGTGCTGAGGCATGCTCAAAGGTCAGTGTTTTGATTCTTAAAAAACACGATGGGCACAACAGGGCCTTTTTTTATTCACTCATCACTGTAGGCTCATCACTGCAACACATACAAAAGAAATGGGAAACCTGAGCTCATATCTTCCACAGCCTGAGATGATTCACATGCACAGATCTCCTTTCATGAGGACACCTTCACCCCTATCAGAGTATCTAAGTTTGTCTGAGGAGTGGTGCATGCATTCTTCTTGAAACCAGGATATATTGCAGCCAAAAATGTTAAACAGAGGTATAGAAGATGACAACTCAGTAACTCAGGATTTTTCAGCTGAGAGGATGTGGAGGCACTTGCGCAGTTTTATAATCAAGGACCTATCTAAAGGAAACTGTATTGGTTGTTAAGTCCTTATGAAAAGACAAATTTCTTATCTAATTAGCTGCCTACTTTGTAAGAAGGGTCCTTAGTGGCTACAGCTATCTAATCTGCAGTGTGGAAGATATCTTTTTTGTGTGTGTCTTCATATGAGTGTCTTTTCACTCCTGTTCCAGGCTAGTCACTTATTCAGCCTGTAGGTTACTCTCCAGGGACATCTAGACCTTCCTATCAGCTGCACAGCTGGCACCCTGGGTAATTCCAGTAGATCAAGATGCTTCATTGCTAGACAATGGATGCCAAAGCGTCTCTGATCTCAGGCACACAAGGGAAAAAACATGGGCCTTCTACATCTTAAACAAAGGCTCCACATGAAAGGTTAATACATAGAGACACAAACTGTTAGTATAAAGATCTGGACTGTGAATCCCATATAGATGCATGGGATTTCATGCACAAAAGAGCAGGGTTTAAAATATGAGGATTTCTTTAGGATAGCTATTCATTGCTCTAAATTCAGGAAGCTCTTCATGCTCTTTCTGGGGAGGTCTGGGATCTGTTCTACTTAAGGGTGACCTGCACTCAAGCCCTTCCCCTGAATGTAACCCTAATCCCCTCTTTCCGATATAATATAATCATTCTTTAAAAGGAGATAGTAAAAGCACAGAGTCAGCAAGGCCTGTCCACTGCCTGAAACTTTTCTAAGCACCTTTTAAAAGTCAACAAGAGTTTACATTGGCAGTTATCAATTGCTCAGATGTTACTATCGCTAAAAAATCTCAGATGAGTTAAAAAAGGCACAAGGAATCTTAAAACATTTCATAGGACTTACCAGTGAAGGTGTTTCTAGCTCTTTAGAATTAGACAACAGGCTTAAATGGGACTGAGCACTAGGAAAACTACACAAAAAATCCGTAAGGTTGAATAAAATCCACACATGAAATTTTTCAAGTGTATTGCTATTTGTAGTAATACTATTACTACTAATAATGCAGTATATGTGCACTGTATTTGGTGAGGTATGAAAAAAATACATGAACAAGTTAAAGCTATTACCTAGCAAATTAATGTGTGCCACGCTATGAATATCTTGGAAATTAGCAGCAAAATGAAGACATCTTTTATCTCTCTAAATTTTTATCTAGTAGTTGGATTTCACAAATTCAGTCTGGTCCTGGCGCATCTCTCAATGCAGACAATTCTGTCCCTGTTCCTTTGATTGAAAGAAGTGATTTATTGTGTTATCCATATGAGCAGCAAGCTGAATAACAAAGATTAAAGAGCACATGATTGTGTTCTTGCCAGTGATAACAAAAGAATAGTGGCACGTTGCCACCTTCTATCGTTATAAGCCTGCCTGTGATTCTCCCCTCTGCAGTTTAGAAAGAGGAATTTTAGCTTTAGCTGATACAAAGTAACTTTTTGTGGACTCATTCAGTAGTACCAAATAATAATGATTCATGTATTCTAGAAGTTGCATTATTTTCTTTCCTTCAAAGTAGTGCTATTTTCTTATGGTTTTAAATCAGTTTAAATGGAACATTCTGCTGATAAGAGACCGAGCTGCTCTAACTGCAATGTAGTGCAAAGAAGATGCAATTGGCTCCTGTAATCTGATCAAAGCAGGTGGAATTTTTAAGATCCTGTGAAGACTGCAGCAGGTAAAAGACCATAAGACTGTATGTATAAAATATGTTGATACTTGCAATAATTCTGCCTCTATCCAGCCTGAATTCATTTGAATTCTCTCATACAGTACTTACAGAATAATTTCCACAATTTATGAGGTGGGACATAGCAGATTAGGGTGTTCTTGGCATGACATGATACACACATTCCTGGTGTGTTATGTGCTTTGTAAAGTTCATAAGGGGAAAGGTGCCATGTTGATAGCTGATTAACATCTGATGATGATCCAAGTATCACACTGTGAAATGAATTGATATTACCATTTGCTATAAATAAAGGTTTGTGTGTTTAGTTAAACATTTTGTGTTGCATAACAAAAGAACTTTTTTCTTTCTAATGGTTTTATTTTATTAATCTATTCTTGGTTGATATTGATTTATATTTATATAAACTCTCTCTAGCAAGTAAATTTTAGATGAAATCACTTTTTTTCTGTTGTTTATTTATAAGCATCATAATTTGCATAAGTGTATCAGTCAAGGTTAGCCAAGCTACTGCCAAATTTTCTGACTTATTATTCATGATTGTCTATGATGTTGGCAAGTCAAATCATAAGGTGTCATTTTAGTTTCCTAATTAAATGTCTCAGAAGTAACAAGTAGTTGCTGCCCACAAATTAGTTTGCTCACACATGCTTTACTGCACTTGTGATTAGAGGACATGTTGTACATACAAATACCCATTCTAATAAGAAATCCTTCATGAAAAGCATCATGAACACTGAACCATGAGATGAAAGCTTGACTGAGCAAAACATCTGTTGATGAGTGCCTTCTAGGTGCTTGAAAAATATTTGATTGAAGCAAGTATCCAGTGTGAGATCTAATTTGCAAGAAATGTTGTAAAATGTAAATAGTCTGCAGTTTAATAAGGAGCTTGCAAAGAGACTGTTCTTCAGTAGCCGATTAGAGTGAGCAGACTAAATAGGCCTATCTTCAGGAACCCGAGGAAAGGAAAAACTTTGGTTAAATATTTATTTTTCTGTGTAATTTTTTGCATGAGTTACTGTTTGCCTGTTAAAGCCTCAAATTATAAAATGTGTGTCTATCCAGCTGGATTTATGCTCCTCTCTACTGTTTCCTGATTAGATAAGGGAGTGGTCCCTAATATCTAACAATTTGGTGTGGGAGGCAGCTCTTAAGTACCCAGCTGGAGTGAGAAAGTGTTGAAATGCTTGAGTAGGAGATTTGCGGGATTTCTGGAAGTTCAAACCTGTATCTCCCCTCTTGGAATAAGACTCTCAACACATCTAGAAGAGTGAGCAGACCTGTATCCCATCATAGCCGTCTAATCCCTGATGCTCGGTCAGAATTACCTTGCTGGTTAAGGACTTGCATTTGGAGTCCTTGAATTAGGAGTTTTGTGCCAACACCAAAGCTTAGGAACAGAGCTTGTTTCAGAGGATATCTTTCGGAGTATAGCTTCACCATTCCCATAGCTACTTCCTCTGATTAATTAGATAGCAGAACTTCATTAACGACTTAGCAGCAGGGTAGCTTGTACCTTTCTCTAGGAATTACATTAATAATGCAAAAAATGCAAAGATTACATATATAAGATGATACATATTTATATTTTATGTTTCAAATCTCTGCAAATCTGATGCCAAGTTTCAGTAAAGAAGCTGAATCACGTTATTGAAATAAGACTTGTTGCATGTGGCATCCCCTGATCAAATTTAAAAAAAAAGAGAAAATATACAAACAGTAACTTATATTCATGAATGTTATTTCCCTTCATTTATGTTTAGTGAGAATTTTGTATAAAGTGCAGAGAAAAAGCTGATCTTCTTTAATGGAAATTGTTGACTTGATCCATACAGAGGAGAAAAAGAGGAAGGAGGATCTTTTAAAGTGACAGCTGATTTCTGCAATCTGTTAATAATTCCCTTGGAGAGTTTTTGAAAGCATCCTGGAGACAAATGAATAAAAATTGCAGCATCAATAGTTTTCTCTGGGAAGGCACTATTGCTGCAAAATTCCTTGTTCCAGCCAGAGTGGGAGGTATAATTTGCAAGCACTATTACTCCCTGCTACCTGAGACCACATAATGTGGACCACATTAGCTGAGAGAGAATTCCCTCATCCCTATGTACTGAGCTCATATGTCAGCAATTACTTCATTGCCAGTCCATTCAAGTTTAGAACATAAGTAAATAAGCAGATGTGATATCTGTCCTTTATTCAAGCTTGCAACTAGAGGCCACCCTGCTAAGAGCATTTGATGGAGCTGAGAGAAACAGCATGAGGGTAACAAAATGAAAATTCTGACATAATGAAAAAGTAAGATCTTTTCACAGTCAGATTTATTGCAAAGCATTTGTAAGATGTTTCAAAGACCACTGCTAAATTCTAACTAATCAAAAACTATAAGGATGCAAGGAATGAGATCTTTGGGTAAAAAGTGGGGAAAAAGAGGAAATCTTTGCTGGATGCATTCTGGGATATTTAATTTCTGGAAGCTTAATAAATAGATAATTGTCACATCTTGTTCCTTTTCCATCTTCATGAAAGATATTGTAGTCTAAAAACTCATCTGCCCATCACTTGGGGAAATGAATTGCCACCTTTGCAACAAACCCCCAGGGCAAATTCTGACAGACTATACGAGATAAAGTTTTCCAGCATTAACAAAGAAACAATTGCATGGTAGATTTTTTTCTGGAAAGTTTCTGACATGATGTTTATGCAACAAAATCACCTTGAATTTTGATATTTTGTGGGTAAGGTAACCTAAATAATTTCCAATTTATTTTCATAATCTTCTTCAAAACTTGCAGATGCCTTTCTGTCAGTGTTCTGCATTCTGTTCTACAGCAAAAATTTAAGACATTTGAGTGCCCAATTTAAAATATTTTCATGCTGAGACTGACAAAACTAGTTTTAAAGCTCAGCTGAAATGTTCTGCATAGACCTAAAAATCTGTTTGGGCTATGAGAATCATGTGGAACTGCATAGTTGAAGCACACATTCTTACAAAAGTTGTCATTTATGCATTTGTATTTTGTACCATAACTTGTATATGTAGCTTAACCTGTCTTTCTCATTTTTAGTGGGCCTTGATGAAACCCAGGTAATGATTCCTCCTCATTTTCAGCTATCAACTTGAATTTAAAACTCATGCAAAATATAATAACTATTTTCCTTTTTTTATTAATTCAACATAGACAGTAAGTAAGACAGAGAACTTCTTTGTGATTGTAACTGGTAGAGAAGGACATCATAGGATTAATCTATAAATCAACTAACCATCTATTCATAATTTTTCTTCTAAAATGTAGGTCATATCATTAAAAACTTTGCTTATGGTTTAAGTTCCAAACTCATGCACTTTTAAGAAGTTATCAGTAAATTTAAAATATGTTTTAAATATGCAAGTTCTGAGTTGCCCTGCGATTTCAATATTCATAGTAAGACTCAGAATGGAAACTATTTCAAATACTTAATTTAGATCTATGAATATTTTAAGAGACTAATTTAATGTGTAGGTTGTAACACAGTGCCTAAAGACTGTTTGCAAATGAGTGAAGTTAAATTAGATGGTCTCTATATTTTCATTTGAAGTTATTTTAAAATACAGGTAATTTCTAGGGAATACCACATGGAGCTTTTGAGCTTACGTTTTGTTAATTATAGCATATATATTTTTTTAAGTAATACAAATTACCTAGCCTTTATTATCTTAACAGAATAACCAGATAAATCATAGCATGTGTCCGTATTATGGATTGGCATGCTGTTTCAACCAAAAATGGGCACAAAAGTACAGACAATACCCATATAAAATATTATAAATAATCATCCATACAAAAAAATATTTAAATATTTATTGACATTAACACATTAGGAAAAGACACAGGAACTGGGGAATTTATTTTACGATTTTTACTATGAAGGCCTCAGTCATTCTCCCAGGTTGCTATTCATACTGTCAATAAATTAATGTTTATCTGTCACAGAAATTGTTAAAATTACAGTTCCAAGACTTTCTTTCAAAACTGAAATAGTGGTATATAATTACTATGATTGATAGACTTATTTCATGAAATAAGAAACAGAAATCTAAAGCAAGAGTTCTGAATTGCAATTATTACATAAATAATTATAAATTACAATTATAATAAATAATAATCCAGGTATTTGACTTTTTTTCCTCCACAACTGTAAATGCTATCAATCATGATGGTGTCCATGTATTACTGTAAACACAAGGAAGGAAATAATGATCAGCCACGTAACATGGGCTCTTCCAGCTCCTGAACAGAGAAATGGCTGCATGATATTTCTATAAACTTGACCATGCATGTGACAGCCCTGTGCTTAGTACAGCTGTGGTACTGCCTGGCTTTCCTCTCTTCATCCAACAAATTCCCTCCCAGAAAACACGTAGGCATAAAATGCACCAGTGCATGGTTATGGTGGTGAAAACTGTTATCACACACATCAACCAGGAGGATGTTCTCAGCTAATTCACCCTGCCCTAGCACCTCCTTTGAGTCCCATGTGATACTCCTTTCTTTGCACATGGCACAATCCTGGTCATTTTCCATGCCGTTCATTTTGCTGTTAGTTGAAATTTCTGAAACCATGAGAGTACTGCATTTTTAAAGTATTCATACCAAAAGTATGAATCCAAGCTGTCCTACAGGAGGCATTTTAAAATGAAGCAGCCTTCCAAAAATTTTGTGTCATACCTACCAACCTGATGTGGATACAACATATGCTATAAAGCATCTAAAGTGGCACCACATGATGATTATTGGGGGTTCAATATCAAATTCTCTTTTTCTGAGGGAAAGCATGACTTCAGAACTGTGTTCTAAGAACTGGCATACTGCACATGCATATTCTTGCTGCAATTAAAACAAAAAGAAAACAAGAGACAGCTAGTAAACTTTGTTTTTTAAAATAACAATGGTAAAATATTTAGTCGCTCTAATCAACCTTGAGATATAAAAAAGAAAGAACTAAGAGCTACAACACAAAATTTGTTTTCAGAAAATAATTCTGATTAATATCTCATTTCCAAATTCTGATCAATCTGTTTTCTAATCAAAATCTGGACATATAGAATGTTTAAAGTTGTAATGGAGTTTTCAAAGCTACAAACCATTTCAAATGCGAGCTCTTTAAACCTTGATAGTCTCATATCAAACTCTGATTTCCTCTGCCTTTGTATTTGTACTCTAATAAGAGAAAACATGGACTGTAGCAAAATTAATTGAATGAGTATTGACTATTGTCTTGGTATTAACTGGAAACTATACATAAGTACAAATACTTTTTTTTTACTCTAATTAATTTAGATAAATACTAGGACAGCATAGTTGCGAGTAAGTAATACATAGAATAAATCTTAGGTTATGAACAGATGTGTGTGTTTCCCTTTTTCTTCTCATTTGCATAAAATTTTCTTGTATCTCATCATATTCAGGATGCCCTGTTCTGAAATTAATACAATTGAAATATTGTCAGTTTTTTCAGTGATAAATATGTATCACACCCCTCCACCACAAAGCAATTTCAAAGGAAATCTTCCAACTCTTTTCTTAAATGCAGATGTACTATTGCATATATCTAAATGCCTACACATATTTTTCCTTACCCCCTACACTTTCCTCAAGCCATCTGATTGGAACTGGTTTCCATTTAAGATGCATTACATCCAGCAGAATTTATTACCTTACTTAGGAGCCCTGAAAAATGGATTCTCTCATCCTTTGCATATCCACTAACACAAGACTCAAATATCAAAAGAGCTTTTGGAGTAGTTCCAATGAACATAATGAATCAGGCTTCTCCTAAAACTTAGTTGAAAATGTCTCCTTTCTTATTGAAGAGAGCTAGAACAAGGAAAGTAAATAATTTTTTTTTGCAGTAACACAGAAGGGTTGCCATTCACCCAACCTGTGTGACTTTAATTCAATGATGTGTTTGAAGGAGGTAAAATCTATGAGTTTCATGGCAGTGTCTTAACAGCAGGCTCCATCCTGCCCCATGTCAAACTTGAAAGCAGTTCAAAGCTTTGGGAACCAAGAAAATAGCAGAGACAGCAACATTACAACATAGAAGTGCCAAGAATAATCACTGAAGGTGCAAAATCTGACTATTGTACTCTAAGGCTGACATGATTTTACTTTTAGCAGTCAGGTAAGTATGAGTGTTGTTGAGTAGTGACAGTGATGTCGCTTTTAGTGACATCACTTTAAAAAGTCATTTGCAGTCATACAAAGTTCATCAAAATAAGTAATGTGAACCTATATTTTCAAGAGAACATTATGCAGATTAACAGGCCCTGAGCTTGAGCAGTGGGATTTCAGATGTGTTTTAGTTAGGTCTAGACATTTGCTGGCTTAGCATGCTGGCTGTTTTTAATTCCATTCTGAGATATCTCCCTTTCCTGTGACAATGCAGATCATTCTCAGGAGACATTTTATTACATCATGTTACATTATCACATAACTTTTAGGCTTCTAACTTCACTCTATGGATTAGTTTTGAATTGATCTTTGACATTTTTATGTAAATTATTTTATGCAAAATGGAAGTTAAGTGTAATTCTGAAAGGAACAATATTGCTTTTTGCCATTTTATTTGAAATATATTCTGTCATTGTATTTGACAATTAGTTGAAGCAAAAAAATTCCAGCTCTTTCTAAAAACATACACATGTACTTCAATATAAGGCAACACAGCCTGTGCTGAACAGAGATGCAATCATGCTGCTGTCAGAGATGCTGAGCTATGGGCTAAATGAAGCATCACTGAAGGACCTCAGTAATGAAACCTATTCCTGCTTTGTTTTCTACTGAAAATGCATTTGTGAGAAGGGGAAGCTCTGTACCATTATTCACAAATATTTGGTTTCTGAGTTTATGGGTTATGGGCTTTCAAAGCTTATCTTTAAGGGTTTGAGAGTGTGGCCAATGTGTCCTCCACAGCTCTGTCAGGTGTGCTTTGGATTGGTCACTCAACAACCAGTGGAGAGAGTTCTAGTTCGTAGAATATTAGAATCATAGAATGGCCTGGGTTGGAAGCGACATTAAGGATCATCTAGTTCTAAGCCCCCTGCCATGGGCAGGGACATCTTTCAAAATACCAGGTTGCTCAAAGGACCACCCAACCTAGCCTTGAGCAACTCCAGGGATGGGCTATCCGCAACTTTTCTGGGCAATCTATTCCAGTGCCTCACCACCCTCACAGTAAAGAATTTCTTCCCAATATCTAATCTAAATCTACCATCTTTCAGTTTGAAGCCATTCCGCCTTGTCTTATCATTACATGCCCTTGTAAATAGCCCTTCTCCACTTTTCCTGTAGGCTTCCTTCAGGAGGATGTTCTCCATCTGTCCATTCCTCAGCCTGTGTTGTTACTGGGGGTTGCCCCCACCCACGTGCGACACCTCATTCTCGGCCTTGTTAAACTACATGAGATTTCCATGGGCCCACTTCTTAAGGTTGTCCAGGTCCCTCTGGGTGTCATCCCATCCTTCAGGTGTGTCAACTGCACTACTCAGCCTGGTGTCATCTGCAAATTTGCTGACGGTGCACTTGAACTCTTTGTCTGTGTCATTAATGAAGATATTAAAGAGCAGTGGTCCTGGTATGGACACCTGAGGGGGTCACTGAGCTTGTCACTGACATCCATCAGGACCCCCTGACCTGTTGACCACCACCCTCTAGATACAATTAGTTACTATCAAATCTGTTTATGATTTAGTTACTATCAAATGAAGTACAGGGTGGCCATAGATTTGTAAAGTCAATTGCCTGGGCCTATATTGAATATTAGTTAAGCTCAACACTTTTTTAATCCTCTGAGCCATGCCAGACCTTTAGCAATCCTATGATTAAAGAACTAATGCATTGAAATTAATGTTTAATTTTCATTCCATTTTACCTGCAAAATGTTTATTGCAATACAGTAAAGACTTGCTTGACTATCTTACAGAGTTAAGCATGTCTTTGTTTTAGCGAGCAATTTGTGACATTGGGGTATTTCTGGTGAAATATCACGAGGAAAATAATTTATTTTTCACTTAACTGTATTACCTCATTTATAAGCCTTTGTCTTCACCCTGACCTTGTAGTAAATGTGGTTAACTGTGGTCTGTTGTCAGTCCAAGCAGTTCTCTGAAGAGTAAAAGCAAGTGTCTAATTTGTACCTTGCTATTTATTAATCTGCTGTATTACTGTGTCAAACATCTTTCCAAAGTTTATGTGTCGTGGCTTAATCCCAGCCGGCAGCACAGCCCCACACAGCTGCTCACTCACACCCTCACCAGCAGGATGGGGGAGAGAATTGGAAGACTAAAAGTGAGAAAACTCATGGATTGATATAAAGGCAGTTCAACAGGTAAAGCAAAAGACATGCATGCAAGGAAAGCAAAGCAAGGAATTCATTCACCACTTCCCATGGGCAGGTAGGTGTTCAGCCACCCCCAGGGAAGCAGGGCCTCATCACCCGAAACAGTGACTTGGGCTGACAAACACCATCACTCCAAATGTCCCCCCCTTTCTTCTTCTTCCCCCAGCTTTATATGCTGAGCACGACATCAGACAGTAAGGGATATCCCTTGGGTCAGCTGGGATCGGCTGACCCAGCTGCATCCCCTCCCAATATCTTGTGCACCCCCAGCCTCCTCGCTGGTGGGGTGGGGTGAAGAGCAAAAAAAGCCTTGGCTCTGTGTGAGTGCTTCTCAGCAGTAACTAAACACTATAACAAAGATGTTATCAGTCTTGTTTCCATCAGAAATCCAATATATAGCCCCACACCAGCTACTATGAAGAAAATAAACTCTATCCCATCCCAAACCAGCACAATATGTTAAATAAAAAACTCAAACCCCAATTTTACCATATTTGTTATGCCTCCCTTAAGGAGCTTCTGACTTTTTAAAGCTAGATCATATTTTTGACTTTGCAATTGAATTATAGATTTATCAAGGGTCTTTCTTGCTTCAAAATCAGAGTTGCCAGACAATCTATTGTTTTTTTCCTACTTTTTTATTAAATTTGACCAGGATTGGGCATCCTAGATTCCTATCTTCTAAGGCTTCTTTCCCTCAAATGACTCTCACTGCCAGCTTGGGGCAATGCAGTGATAAAGCCAAAGCTAGGACGTTTGCACTGGCAAGGCATTAAAAAAATCAACAACATTAAAGATTCAAGAAATAAGACCTGAAGTATTTATTTAGGGAAGTGTGCCAACTTTTGGGCTTTTACTCCACAATCAGAATTGTGCAGGTATAGGTGGCACAAACCCAGGAATACTGACTTCTGTAGAATCAGAGTAGGCAAACGTGGCTGTAAGCCTGGTGTCCAAACACTCAGTAAAGCACCTGCAGTTTCTGAGGGGTGCATAAATATGCTGTTTCTAACGAGCTCCATTTTTAAAAAAAAAAAATATTTTCAGAAGGCTGAACATATTCGTATAGGCAGCAAACACACAGGAATCCTTGCAGCAAAGTTAGAAGTGCTTAAAATAGACCATGTTTTTTTAAAAATATAATTTTGGGACACTATAAATACAAACAAATGGATTATATTTTCTTAAAACCAGTTTCAACATTTAATTGTGCTCTGACAAGCTGTATTCTTTTCCAGGTTTTCCTTATTTTTTAGCTTCTCTTTGTAACTCAGCCCCTTGGTATGATATATAACCTCACAACATATCACTGTTTTCTTTTTGCAGTAATTTTCAGTGATACATAATATCAATTTTAAATTTTTTAAATAAAAATAAAGAAATTATAACGTTGTCCTAGTGGGTTTTTTGGGGGTCTCGTTTTTTTTCTTTTTGTAGAAAGGTAAAACAAAAATTTAGTGACAGATTAAATAAATGATCAACGAGAAGCTTTGGAAAGATTCAGCATTGCTATAAAGGTAAAGATATGCATTGTACAATTAGCAATAATTTGGTTCAAGATACTGTAAGGCTTCTGATAAACACGAGACAAGTCTCCTGTACTGGATTTTTCAAATAATTTAAATAAAAGCAACAGTAATCTGTCAGTGGTGTCCCATCCAAAACAACTAATATATATATTTTAAAATGACAGGTTACAGATTAAAATTACATTTCAGATCAAAATATGTTCTTGGCTACAGATGAGTTAACACTGAGTAACTTATTTAACTTGCTGAAGACATTCTAATGAAACCAACTACAAAGTGGTTTCACAAGACAGTTTCATCAGTTGTAAAATAATGTGAGACTTCCCATGTTACATGTCAAGTAACAGTATCTCTCCCTCAACATTACACTGGGGTCGAGAGGAGAACAAAGGCTTGTCTACATAAAAGGTAAAATAGGTATAAAACCACACTGCAAACTGGAATCTCAGACGTTCAACCAATGGAATAAATTCTCTCTGAGAAAGTTTTTCTCATAGAGGTACGTTTGTCTCATTTGAGGTACGTTTATGCATCAATATATATTGGTATATATATAAGAAATTGTGAGAGGATTTACTGTTCCACTTCCATCCCAATTATTCTATGGAAGCTGAGTATGTTTGTCATACAGAGCAGCCTAGGAGACACAATCAGGGAGCAGAATCAGGGCCTCATTGTGCTAAACAACCAACAGATGAATCAGGCCGACAATTGAGAGGCGACTATTTGCATTTGAAAAAAGAGTGAAATGAATTTGCTACACTGAGGTCTTAATCCTTCTACTTCTAATCCTGCAGGTAGCTTAATTCAAGTCAATGGCATCCCTTGCTTGAGTCAAACAAGCCAGATTTAGTTCTTCCTCAGTGCTGTGCATTAATTAAATGAGGGGCAGAGAACACTAAAAGAGACATACAACAGGCTTGCCTTCACGCCCTTTGTGTCTGCCTGAGAGGAAGATGGACACTCAGAATTGCTGTTTTTCCTTTCAAAGGGCAAATTGTGCATGCTGTTCTTTTTACATTTCAGTCTTTCATCAGGGAATAATGAAAGACACTGCACTTTCCTCTACAAGGCTTGTTTGCACAGGAAAATTCACTAGTGCATTTATAGTAGGGCATAATCAGACCAGTGTAACAACCCATTGCTAATATTGTTATGCCAGAACAGTTACACCATAAATTTCTCCATTTTAAACAGCACCTTTGCTCTGAAAATATGAACATGTGGCTGCACTGCTATGCCTACAGAAGCCTTCACCCACTGCCCAGGATTATCTCCTATGTAGTTTAAGTGTCCTCCTACATACTGGTTGATGTTCTCATTGAAGAAATACTCAATTTTATATTTACACAGCGAGCTTCAACAACCGCCATGGAATCCCCTCTAGTTGGGCTTATGACAGGCACCCTGAATGCCTCCTGCCGATATAATTCAGGGATTAACCTCCATCCAACAGGGAATTTGGAGTTGCATATGCCCACCATATACGCAGGGCAATTATATGATCAGCCTTGACCTCTCTCCACTGTGATGCTTGTTAGACCTTTGCTCCCTTATCTCCAAAGCCACAACTTCCCTTCTGGCTATGGACCAGAACTAACTCAAACATTTTGGGAGTGTCAAATGTGACAGTGACAGTTTTTTGCAGAGAAGCAGGTTTTCTAGGAAGGTGGTGGGATCCCATGGGGATAAGAGAGGATAGAGGAAGATCTGTAAGACTCTAAGGAAACTACAGATAGGACCAATAGATAGAAAGAGAAAAGTGGTATGAGATGCTGTGAAAAGGCAGGACTCCCTCATTCCTCTCTTTCAGAGATACTGTTTCAGACTTTTCTCACTCCTGTGATGGTCTGGGCAACCATGTTGCTTACTGATTTTTACCCTCCAAAGTTTCTCAAATTCTAGAAAAAAGCAGAAGATGCTAGGCTATCCCATGGAAGAAGGAAAGGATGTACAGCATAGTAAAGCCAGAGCAACACCATATAGCTGTAGGCATATGTTCTGCAGTTGGAACAGAGGACTCTATGGAAAGAGACACAATTTTTCAGGGCAAAACAGCTCCATCATCATCTCAGGAACAGACAAAACAATCCATCTTGCCGTAAAATACCTGCAGGAGAATATATCCTGGAAAGCAGCTCTGTGGAGAAGGACCTGGGGGTCCTGCTGGACAACAAGCTGTCCATGAGCCAGCAGTGTGCTCTTGTGGCCAAGAAGGCCAATGGTATCCTGGGGTACATTAGGAAGAGCTTTTGCAGCAGGATGAGGGAGGTGATCCTGCCCCTCTACTCAGCCCTAGTGAGGCCACATCTGGAGTGCTGTGTCCATTTTGTGGCTTCTTGGTACAGAAAGACAAGGAACAACTGGAGAAGACCCAGTGAAGGGCTACTTTAGAGAATCGGGGCATCTCTGCTATGAGGAGGCAGAGAAAGCTGGGCCTGTTTAGCCTGCAGGGATCAATCTTATCAATACAAACAAATATCTTGAGAGCGAGGGTTGAAAAGATGGGGACAGGCTCTTTTCAGTGGTGCCCAGTGACAGGACAAAGGGCAAGGGGTGCAAACTCAAACACAGGAAGTTCCACATGAATATGAGGAAAAATTTCTTTACTTGTGAGGGTGACAGTGCTGGAACAGGCTGCCCAGAGAGATTGTGGAGCCTCTTTCTCTGGAGACATTTAAAACACTCCTGGTCACAATCCTGTGCAGCGTGGTCTGGGTAAACCTGCTTTAGCAGGGGGGTTGGACCAGATGAACTCCAGAGGTCCCTTCAACTCCACCCATTCTGTGATTCTGTGACACAAGAAAGCCAGTACCAGGCACTACTTGAAACCATGGGGCTAGAACTTCAAATGCAATGATAAGAAAAGAAAAGGGGAAAAAAGAAAAAAGTGCAGCACCTTATCTGACCCTCATTTATCTTCCCCGCTCAATAATTTTCTCCGTAATAGTTTTTCATCTTCATCTGCGAAGACAAAAAGAAAATCTCCAAGGCAAGCTTCACACCTGCCATCACCATGATTCTCCCCCCTACCAGCTTCTTTTAATTGTCGGGCTGGGCACAGGTAGAAGAGAAAATTAGAACCATCATAACTGTTTCTGGGCTATTTCCTTATCAGACATGTCTATTGTGTCATATGAGCCTACATATGAGCCTACATATGAGCCTTATTTCTAAATTAATTTTCAATGTTATAGTAACTAGGTTAAAAACAATAAGCTGGCACACTCAATGCTGTTATCCAATGTGATGTCTCAGCCCTGTAATTCTAACAAATGGCAGGACGAGGGGTATTGTGAGTCATTTTAAGTTGTCCTTAAATAGGAGAGGAAATAAAACACAGATTTTTTCTCTTGCCTTTTTTGTAGTAAACAGCAGAGCAAGTGTTCTAGCCTAAATGGGAATATAAAACGAGTGCTGTATCATAGCAACAGACAGAGGTTTGTCTCAATATTTGAATGATTATGAACATCCTTGTTAAGTGTGTAGTATACTGCCTTGTCATAAGGAAAACCTAGTAAATTGCTGCTATAAAAGTAAGCTGTTGAAGCTGAGTATCCTAGATTCCTTAATGATGGTATTTATTTAGCACTGCAAGAGTGAATTTTTATTCCCAGGCATCCTTTTTAATGACAGAAGACAGATCATAAGAAGAGGAATAATAAGTCCTGCTATACTGGGAGCAAAAACTCTCAGATGTATTTTGAAATTATGCTTCACAATTTTCAAGTCAATGTGCAAAGTAACCTTTTTCAGGAGTAAGTTTTCATGTTTACTGTTCAAACTGGGTGAATTGTCATCAAGGTGTAATGGAAAAAGCTTGCTTTATTGAAGTTTGTGGCAAAAATAGCATTTTTTTAGCATTTAATCTGTATTTGTCCACAACAGGGGTTCTGTGGTAGGCTGGATTTTGTTTTTTTAGATGATTTCTTGCACTAGGTTACTTAAGTCTATTTTGTCCAATTCTTAAATATTGTGTGTCGTAACCAAGCAACACGACTAACGTTTTGAAAAGCACCTAGCTAGGTTCTTACACCGGGGCTACACTCACAGAAAAATGTGCTGTTACAATGTGTGCCTTGCAAGGACATTGCTGCCCAGGGAAATCACTCCGCAGCACCATGGGATGAGAGCACAATGCACACCAGGAGAGGTATTTCTGTGCTGGTGTGTTTGTGTGTGCATGCATGTATAGAATCAGGGCTTACCAATGGGGAGCATAAAAGCCCAGCGAGTCAGATGAAGAGCTACCACAGCTGGTCAGTAAGGCACATGGGGGGAAACGCATCTAAAGAAAGACAGTAATATAACCCTGGGTTGCAGGAAGTACTTGCATTAAATTGGGATCCAGAGTAATGGACCTAGTTGGAGACCAGGCTTCATTTGTGTGCTGACACTTCCAGTGACATGTTAATTGCTCTATTCAAGGTAAAAAATACTCAGCGGCAAGGATTGAGAGTATTCCCTCTTTCCAGGACAACCTTCTTACTGTCTGAAAAATGGAAATGGTTACAAGGAACGTGGAGAATGCAGCCTTAATCACCTAACATGGCTCAATACCCTCCAGCTATATCTTAAGAAACAGGTATGGTTTTTGAGATGTGGCTTTAATTTGTATGAGTCAGTAAATATTTCCCAGTGATGAATCCTGACTGGAGAGAGGCACTTGATCCAGCTCTGACCACACCTCTGCTTGTTTGACTTGAAGAACAACCAAACAAGAGTATCATTCTTCTTCAGTGGGAAGTTTGGAGGAAGAAAAGGCATCGCCATACTTTTGCCCCAGCAACTTAATCAGTTTTTCCCTAAAACTTCATGACTACTGGTACTCTAACCACATCAGACTAGTTAGGTCTTGACAGCATATCCATGGTTAGTCCATGAATGCTAGTTTAGGAAGGGAACTTCACCACTTCATCCCATTTTGGTGCTGAGTCCCAGTCTCTTAAGTTCTAGTCTCTGAATACATCTGTTTTGTGAAATAGTGATTGCTGGTCTTGAGGATTTATTGCTGGCCTTGGCATGAACTGGGTGCTCAGGGTTGGCTTTCTCTGTGGCAAAATGGTTTCGGCTAAATCTGTCCCATATAGAGTATAGGCAGTATGGACAGCTGGGGTCCATGGGTTAGCAGTGGGACTTCAATGGGACTTTAGTCCTTTAGTCTTTTTAAAATGTAGTAATGGGGCTTCTAAAGTGCTTTAAAAATTGTATAGCTTCCTTTAACAGAGGAAAGACTTTAAGGCTCTAGAGTTCTGATTTTTTTTGAGCATTTTGATCTGTTTCTAAACTAAAACATTCTGATTTTTGTAATGATGTGGGCCAAAGTCATCTCATGTTCTCCTTTATAGAAGCTCTAACAAATATGGAGAAAATGTAGAGAAAGATAATAGAAAGGCTAAATAGGATATGCATGGAATGTCTTAATTTCTCTACAAGCTGGGCTAATTAACTCTAATTCCTTTTAGTGAAAGGGGTGATTAATAAAGCGATAGTCAAGCTCTTGTCTCTTATCCTTTTTTTGCTTCAATGCTGATATTACTCTATTGTCTTTCTCTCCCAATTTCCATAAATGTAAGAGAAGAATCAGGCCCTTTTATTTTAAGGAGGAGATCCTTGAAATCAGAACTCTGCTCTGGCACTGAAAATCAATGCAGAATAGGAAAGACAACCACTTCCCTGAGCTGGTTTCTGGAGGTACCTGAAGGTGTTATCCCCCTTAGAAAAAGCTTGTCTGCACTGCAACATTACATCTTTTGGAAAAATGGGCATGTTCATTTTTCCTGAACATGAAAATCTGACAGATTTTACTCAGGTTTCTTTTTCCTGTAACCACCTTCTCCCCTCGAATTGCTATTGTAGAGGTAGATTTTTCTTTAAATTAAAATGAGAGTTTCAGAGTGCTCCTCTATTGTGTAATAGCAATGGATAACGGCCTGTAGTTCTTTGTCTTTGAAAAATACATGCTTTCAGCTGCAAGGATGCATTTTTATCCTTGGTTTCTCTTCACAAACACTTTGAAATCTGAGAAATGATGCAGCAGATGCTGAGCTGAAAACTAGAAGACATATATGATTTAAGTGTCAGCTGTCTGGTATTTACTGTTCTTTTAGTTCAGTATGATAGAAGATTGCAGCTGGCCAAATTAAAATAGAAATCGTAAAAAGATAATAATTTTTATTTGTTTTCTTTCCAGTTTTTTTTTTTAAATTTTCAAAACTATATATTCTTTGTCAATTAAAATCAGTATATATTTTATTTTACTGTTTTTATATGTTAATTTTGTTGTTGCTGTGGGCAACTACAAAATAAATAAACACAAACAGCCAGTATGCTCCATGCTTGTTTTCTGTTTTTTACTGTGTCACGGTATTTGAGAGGATAAACTCATTGTCACAATTTTACTCTGTTAAATTAGTCTAGTATTGGTTCTGTTCACAACAGCCTCAATAGATTCCAGGAAGATGGAAGGGCTGCTGGGCTACATTCTAGCTTGTTGCCATATGGGAATTTTGGAATGAGATGGGGTTTTATAGTTGATGGCATCACTTATATACCAACCCAATGATCACCTGTATTGTTTAACCATTGGCTATTAGCTATTGCTTAGGAATGTTTTAAAAATAAAAACCCTGGACATCATTGCTATGTACGTATTCTTGAAACTCACCCTTCAATATAAGGAGTCATATATAAAGGAGTCAAAATAAATAATTTGGCTGTATCTTGTATAAGAGAAGCTTCCTATATTGTTATGTACTTTGATGATTGCATTTTCTGTTAATCTGTTCTCCTAAACCTGCTACAATCACTACACCAATTTAGCTTCAGTGTCACAACTCAGTCCTATAGTTCAAAAGAAAGAGTCGAGGAATGATGATTTATAAAGTAGAAAATTCGTGAATGTTCATAAAAAAATACTTTGTAGCCGTTTGCACTTGCTGCTTTCCTGTTTCAGATTCTGATTTAGGGTACAATCTAACCTGAATGCATTAAGGTCAGACTATTTTTCCCACTCAATCCACCTTTTCAAATTTTAAGCACAAACTGCATTCCAGAAATGAGCAGCCCATCAGTATTTCTTACTGATATCAGAAAAGGTGATGCCTGAACCGATTATAGAGATCAATGAGGGAGCTCTGGAGAGACGACTAACATAAAAATTTCAACTATGGAAAGGAATGAAGCCATTGAAGAGGGGAAAACTCGGACTAAGGAACCAGTGACCTCTAAAACAAAAGGTTCGGCTCCAATTCTATTGAAAATACATTAAAGTCATAGTGATTTTTCTGTAGGCTACAAAGAAGGCTTAGGTTTCAGAGTTACTTTGTTGATAAAAGTCATCCCTCCACGTATAGATAATCAAATGTTTAAAGAAAGGTGGAATGTTTTGCAATATTTTGATGATCTCTTGAGGCACTCTTACATCCTCCATGTGCAGACTGATTTTTCCCTCCTTTTTTCTACCCATCACCCAACAGTATTTCTTTATCCATTGGATGGATGAGAGATTATGTTGCTGTGATGGTTAATCAGCTGTAGTGAAGGATAAAAATACCACAGTGGAGCTGGATGAGTTAAATTTAACGGGTGTATAACTGACAGGCATGTACAGGATAAGCACTTTTATTACGTACTTCTCAGTGCACTCAGTTCACAGTGTGCTCCACAAATATTGGCAAGGAAATATGTCATGTGCCAGGGAATGAGTAATAGAGATTTGTGTGAAATATGGATGCCAGAGAATGTCTAATTATAGCTCATGAAAGACCAAGTAATAACCAATAACAAAAACCAACAGAATCATTCCCTCAAACCAAAGGTGGATTAATGATTTGTGCAGACAATTGACAATACTAATAGTCACCGAAATTTCTATGTGGTCAAGAACCCATGGGTATAGAAGTGACCCAGATCTGTGGAAAAGAGGTTCTTGTGACAGAGTGCCGGATGAAATCATCTTTACTTGTGCAAAAGGCATTCCAGCATCTTATATATGAAACTGTGTGTTAAGCTATGTTGGAATCAGGGAAGGAGCAGCTTTTCCCCAACTAAAAAAAAAAAATCTGACTTGTACTTCCAACATTCAAAATAAGGCAGCAGATGGAGTTGCTAGGAGACAGAAGGCAAAGAACAAGAGCATGAATGTGCTCTAGTGTCTCTACACAATAGCAAAGAGTATATGAAACAAGCTGGAACTACAGATCTCACCATCAGCTATGACTCTTATAAGTGATGAAATGCAGTCTTTGCACTAACCAGGTGAATGGTAAATCTGAACAATTTTAGTAAGAGGATCTATGAGAATTATATTATTTGATATTTAATGCTGCTCTATGGGCAGTCCTTGTAACCACAGAATTACAGTATAATTCAGATAGGAGGGATCTCAGGAGGTCTAGTCCAACCCCCTGCTTAAATCATGACCAGCTCTGAGGTCAGACCAGGATGCTCAGGGATTTATCCAGTCATCTCTTCCATGAATGGAGATGGCATAACCTCTTTGCACAACCCCCTCCTCCTGACAGCGTTCATAGGAGCAAAGGTTTTCCTCATATCCTCTCTGAACCACTTTTCTGTTAATTTGTGCCTCCTGCCTCTCAGCCTCCCACCTCTCACCACTGTGGAACATATGGCTCCATCTCCTTGCTGACATCCCTGCAGATGCTGGGGGCTGCTGTCAGGTCCCTCCAGAGCCACCCCTTCTCCATGCTGAGCAAGCCCCAGTCCCACAGCCTCTCTTCATGGGACAAGTGGTCCAGCCACAATCATTCTGGTGGCCCCTGCTGAACCTGTCCTGGTTTATTGCTGTCTCCTGTACTGAAGACCTAAAACTAGACACAGGATTATTCATGTGACCTAACAAGTGCTGGCTCTTCTCCTGTTAATACAGTTCTGGTTGATGTCAGCTATCTTTTGCATCTTTCGCCAAGATGCACTGCTGATTCATGTGTGGCTCATGCTTAATTCTGAACCCACCAATACAGAAGGTCAGCAATTGCTGCCACTCCAGGGATTTTACATTTTATTACAGTTGGCTAAACAACATAAGTGCAAGGAGACAGTGCAAGGTGGGAAGAATAATAAGGTCATGTGCAGTACTGACAAAATGTGAAATGAAAATAAAGCCTGGCTGAGAAGTTGTCTTGGGAAAGATTAAATGGATGAGGAGGGAAAGAAGTTTCAGCAGACTTTGATTATAGTACACTTGAAGTAAGAAAGATTTAGTAACAAACAATTTTTTTATAGGATGATCTCAAGTATTTTGACCACCACTGGACAAGAAACAAGCATGAACGGGCCTTGTAAAATAGATTAGAGAACAAGTTTAGAATATAGATATTAAAATATCTGTCAAATGCTTAAGTTCTTAATCTACTTCTTTATGATAATTCTAATGAATGAAAAACATGAAAAAAATTCTATCCAGTTAGAGAAAAATACTTATATTTAATAATAAATATAAGAAGAAATTAGTTTATCAATTATAGTATTACATGATCGTCAAATTTTGAGACAGATGTCTGTAGAACAAAGAAATATTGTGAGCAATATGTAAGTCAGATACTTAATTGGTTTATGAATGGAGAAAAATTGCCAATTAAAAAAAAACAAACCAAAAAAAGCAATATCTCTGGCAGACAACACGGCATATGGTTATATCACGGTTTAACCCCAGCCAGCCCCTAAGCACCACACAGTAACTGATTCACTACCCCTCAAGTCATGGGATAGGCGACACAATAGGAAAACTCTAACTCTGGATTGAGATAAAGACAGCTTAATGGGACAGAAAATGCAGAAAATAGTAATAACAATTATAAAGTTATTAGAATATACAAAACAAATGATGCACAATGCTGTCACTGACCACTGACTGGCCAATGCCCAGCTCATGGCTGATACTCAGGACTGATATTCCAGAGCAGTGGGACACAATCAGATTTTCCCCTAGTTTCCATACTGAGAATGATGCCATATGGAATGGGATATCACTTGGGTCAGCTGGGGGTTAGATGTCCTGGCTTTGTCCCCTCACAACTTCTTGTGCCACTCCAGCCTCCTTGCTGGCAGGAAAATATGAGAAGCTGAAAAGTCCTTGACTTAGTAAAAACAGCACTCAGCAACAACTAAAACATCAGTGTGTTATCAACCTCATTTTCATATTAAATCTGAAAGACGACACTATGCCACCTAGTAGGAAGAAAATTAACTCTATCCCAGACAAAACCAGGACAGCTTTGAATAGTTCTTCATTAAATCTGAGATCTGGGACTACAATCTAAAATGGAAAGGATAATGAAAAATTTGAGAGAGAGGTGTTCAGAATTTTGAGAAGGCGGCAATGACTGCCCCAAAGCTTCCAAATATGCACCAAAAATTTACAAGTATTGTAGATTCAGGCAAGACTTATAAAAGTGAGTTAAAGTAAAAAGTCAAAAGGGTAAGCTACCTCATTAACAAAACAAAAAAATATTATTTTCATTAAAAAAATAAAGATTTTGTTAATAATTTCAATTAATTCTGTTTTAACCTCCATTGGTAATGGAACTAGTATACAGAAAAATATTATACAGATAAAATAAAACAAAAGTATTGTACACAGTGATTTTACATTACACTAATGATTCAAGGAAAAGTTTGCTGGATGAAAACACTGCATAAAGGGAATAAAGCATCATAGTTCTTATATAGATTTTAATAAACTACTTGAATAATTATCCATTATTACTTTAAATATTTATTCCTAAAGCAATTTGCAGTATATTCTGTCACTAAATTTGAAAAATAACTCATAAAACTACAAAGACTGCCACTTTTGAGCAATTTATTGAACACAGAGGATATCTACTAGTCTTCTGTAGAGTTCAGTGTTATCATCTAATCATAGTTGTTAATGATCTAAAAAAATCCCCAACCCTTGAATAATGTGTTCATGTTCTTATGCAATAGGCTGTTACAGGTAATCATAGAGTTGACATAAAGAAAAGCAAAAAAAAAACCTAGTTAAAAGTAAGATTTGACAAAAATAACAAAATTGTTGTCAGAACCTAGAAAATGCAGGTAACAAGGCATTTGGACAGAACCACAAGAAGGACAGAAAATAGAAACAAGTGTTGGGGTGAAAGTGGGCAATTAATCTGGGAGGAGTCACCAAACAAGAAAAAGTAGGCTGTGCATGCAGGAATCTGTACACATCATGAAGCCCTGGAGCAATGCTGGTCAACCAAACCTGATCTACAGCATTCAGCACAGGCCCTATCAGTGATTAAAATAAAAACAGACACCTTCCCCCCTACAACCTCCCCAAAAAGGCAAGGAAGTAAAGTAAGTAGGGCATTCAGTGCCTGACTGGCTGATACTAGTTCTCAAGCTAAGACTTAGCAGGAAATGAGCTTCAAATAAGCTTCAGTAGTTGGCATCACCAGACTTGTGTCAGTTGCAAAGTCTCTGGGTTTGGCTTGCACACAACCTCTGTCTGTAAGGATCCAGCGTGGAAAGGATGATTGTGTCTGTGCTGGTCCAAGCACCTGCTCTGGGGATGAATTCCCATGTCTCCAGACAGTGAATTGTGTTCTACAACTTGCTGCACTCCCCCTCAAGCAGCCTGGCCCTATCTATAGCACTTGGATATCACAGATGCAGCAGCTATCTCTTGCAGCCACTTACTCCCAGGCATCTCAAACGCTGGTGTATTTGTGCAGGATGCCAAGGGTGTGTTTGCATAAGGAGTTATGTATTATGACAGATCACTGCCTGCTAGGAAGGGGTTTGAAGGCTGGGCCAGGTGGAGGTGATGGGAGCTGGCTTGCTTCCATCCATAATGCTTATTGGAGCAGGCCCTGAGATGGTTTTATCATTGAGTCAGTTCCAGGTTTTAGCTGGGTGGATACCAAGTTGTTCCATGAAGGATCCAGCATGTGCACGTGGGCAACAGGAGCAGGCCCAACTGACAGCTCAGATGTACCCAGAACTCAAGTTTGCCAGGTACTTTAACTAAATCCTACCACTTGGCAAGCCTTCAAAGTGAAAATAGGCACATCTCATCTAGGAAAGCAAATGTTCACAGTCTTCACTGCAGTCTGGAAACCTTCTTTCTGCTGACTTTCAAGTCTCCTCATCCAGAGTACTATAAATACTTACAATGTTTTCCCCTGTGCCTATAGAATGTAAATACCAAACTTGTAGGGAAATCATTTAATAAGATTCAGACCCTGGACATGCCTTTTTAATACCAGTATAAAAATAAATAGCTGATCATATTCCTTATCTTATTATCCAGGGACATTATATCTGTGGTTTAAAAGGGAGAATTTGCAGGATGACATTAGATAAGGAAAAACGTAAATGGAGTGGTGAGAACACTTTGCAGTCTCAGCCTGCATTGTAGATGTAACAAGTTCCCTGAGTGCTCACCAGAAGGTTCACCAAGTTAGATTTGAGGGGAATAACAGGGCTCTGCACCTTTTTTGTGTCTTGGCTGAAGGAAATGTAGGAGGGAGCCAAAAGCAAGAGATGGACTAAAACTTCCCTCAGTGCACTGTAGTTCAAGAGCTCCTGGATGCCTTTGCAGCGGTGCAAAGGTCTCTACGTTGGCAATTGGGGTGGTGTAGGTTTTCCCTTTCTTTCCTGAGGGTAATAGTGGTTCTCTGCATTGAGCAAGCATTTAAAGCCAGACTGACTTCATTATATAGCCAGACAGTACTTCATTATATGGCACCACCAAGTACAGCATCTGAATTGGTGCAGTGTGTGGTCTATGAGTCTTTTTGAGCCTTGCTTCTTTTTGCAAAGCCCTTTTCTACTTGTGATGAACTACTGAGAGTCACCTCTTTGTCTTGGGGTGACTTTATGATGCTATCAACTGCTTAATGCAAAATATTAACTCTGTTCCTTTAAGCTGGGTTGAGAAGCCAGGCACTGCTTTTTGACTGCTTCAAGGACACTCACATTCCTCGTTTATCACTGCTGCAGCTGCGGCTGCCGCTTCGCCAGCTGAGTCTGGAAGGGAACTTTTACTTTCTTTCTTCTTCCAGCTCTCTCATCTTTGTCGTTCTCAGGAGAGAGAGAGAGAGAACACTTTTACTTCCTTTTTTTTCTGCTAGCTCTTGGCCCTGTGTTTTTCAGGAGAGATTAGAGAGTTAAAAACTACTCTTTGTTTTTTAGCTAGCCTCCTAGCTGAGGCAAAGAAAGAAGACAGCTTTTCCGGGGACCGTGGTTTTTCCTTCTTACTTTGGAACGGTACAACAGACAACTGAGCTCCGGGGCCTACACCCTGGGCCTGGAGAGGGGCCTACACCATCCTGGGCCTGGAGAAGGGCCTACACCGTACCCTAGCCCCAGTGGAACCACCGCTAGCTGGAGAGAGAGAAAGACAGAGCAGAGCTACACCTGGAAAGGACTCTGAATTCATCCACGTTTTGTCCACCACGAGAGGTTTATTATCTAACATTATTTATTTTTCCTTCCCTCCCCCTGGTTCCTGCGTTGCAGCCCCCAGCACCCTGGTTTGTTAAATAAACAGGTTTTTTTCACTTTCCTCCAAGAAATTCCTAAGGTGGAGGGAAGGGAGTTTTCAAACCCTATCGGTTGCAGAGGAGACTCCTCTAGTCTTCCTCATAAGTTTGTCCAAACCGTGACAAACAAATTTGGTTCCCAGATGTGGGGGCTCGACTGAGACACTCCTGAAGACAGAGTTTCTTCCTTCAGTGTGGACACACTTAATTTTAAAGCTTGAAATCATAACATCGAGTTGTTCCCTTTGCTTTTTTGGTTTTATCATTTCAGCACATGCTCAAGAACTGAGAAACTAAGATCACTACTCTGCTGAGGGAGAGCTCAAACCCATCTTCTCCATGTCCTAGATAAATTCTTTTTCTACTAGGCCACTCTGGGTTAGATGCTCCTTCCTCATCTTTCTGAAACTGTGCCACTATACAGTCCTGCCTGTTCATTTCTCTGCATGACTCCTAGCCCCATGGTTAGGTTACCATTACAGAGAAGGGAGATATGGATGTGAGTCTCCATTAGGTTCAGAAGAAAAGGCAGAATATGTCCCAGGTCCTGGAAAGTGCCCTAATATTTGTATAATTTGATACAGAGTGGTAACTCCTTCATCATCTTTGCCTTTGGAGGTACATAAAAAAAAATTATAAAGTTCATTTGCTATTTTTATGGAACATCACTTTATTGCAGTTTGTCTTATTTTTAGATCAAGTACCGGATTGGGACCTTTGTGGAGGTGAAGCAAATGGAAGATATCAGGTTATAGTTGGTGTGACACTTGGGATATGTACAGGAGGTCAATGCACATAAAGGAAATTAAAACCAAACCAGAGGGTGATTGGTGAGTCTGTGTGGTTTTGGGGTAGGGAGCATAAAGCAGATTTGCTGTTGCAGTGTTGGATACAGGGACACACACTCTGTCCCAATACTGCTTTGACCCCAGACCCTTTTAGGTAGAAAAAACCCTGATCAGCTCTGAAGGATGTCTCTGTCTTTTGCTTCACATGCACATCTCTGGTGTGTCTGTGGCACTCGGCACGTTGTAGTCTGTCATCATTCCACAACATGGTTTCCTGTGGTATGAAATCATTAGCTGACTTAGACTTGTCAGGATTAGCTCTGTGCCAGGGTGCCATGGGAAGGCATCCCTGTAAAGACAAGTTCAAAATCAGCGCAGCCACCTAGGCAGCAGATGCTACGCAAAGTGGCACTGGCAAATTAGGACACAGACTTTTCTCTCCTCTGACCATCTTAACCCAATATTCAAGATATCTCTATTGAATTGACCATTTCTTGTGACTTTTGCTGGAAACAAAATTTGTTTGGGGGCCCCTATATTCCTTAAATCTGTGTATTCTATGTGTTGTTTTCATGAGTTGTTATATGGGTGTGGCATTTTAATGAAGATGTGGTGAGGAGGTAATGGGTGAAACAATTATTTCATAAGGTGGTAAGAAATGCTGTAATATCCTTTGTCTTTCATTAGAATGTAGTGTGTTATTTATCAGTGACAATGCCATTGCAGAACAGGTTCATACAGGAAATAAAACTTGAGTGAAAGTAGATGTCAGATAAAATCAACATTCAATTTAGCTCACTCTGTGTAAAAGGAAAATATCCACATCAGTTTGGGCTCAGAGACATGCAAAATCTTTTCCAGTTTGGGGCTTAAATTAACACCTAACTGAAATGGCTTTATGCCACTGTGGTTAATATGCTTTAGTGATTCAGTGTACCAAAACTAAATTTATCTTCTAATTAAATGAAATAGTCAAAATCTAGCATTTAATCTATCTTAATGGATTCATAAAGAAGGGGCAGTGTTTAATAGCCTCGTTTGACTTAGTTGTGGTAAGAATGATAACGGAAAGGAATTTAAAACTAGTGAGTATAAATGAGGGTTTTTTTTATTTACAAGTGCTGTTGAAAAATCCTTATTTGTTTCAAAGTAATTTTGAAGGTGATGGAAAGAGGTTTTTAACCTGGCCAATTGGATAAACTCAAAAAGGGGTAATGATATAAAATTACCACTCCCTCCTCCAATGAAAAACAATTATTAAAATTTATCAGCCTGACTGCTTGGAATTTCATTGGACTTCTTACTGCAGAGGCAATGAACCTTACCAGCAAATTCAAATTAATAAAGAGGGCTTATTTTTGCTACTGGACTTGATGGTCAGCTTTGTCTACAGATAGAAAATCCATTTGAAAATATTATAGAGAGTGGTGATTTAGTAGATGTGCACTTGCTCCTTTCCATTCAGCTTGATTAGCCTTTTATACCTCACAATAGTTTGTCTAAAAAAATTGGCAACTTTGAGGGAGTTTACTCAGCATTTTGAATTTATAACAAAAGCCCATGACACAGAAAGCCCATCTTGGTTTGCTGTAATGCCAACAGCTCCCAAAGCCATGAAAAACAGTTGACCAAGATACAAAGGAACACAAAAAACCATCTTATATCTTGAAAATATAGAACACATCTGCAGACACTGAGGAATAATAATATAAAAAATCATTGGACTTTTAATGTAAAAAGTGTGCTGGGAGGAGCCTATTTCCCCCCTCTCTCCTCTGAACTGCACATCCATTCACTCCATCTGCTTTCATTCCCTACTCAAATCAACACTACTGACCTACAGGATATAAGAGGTTTTTTCACTTCTTTAGCCCTCTTTTTCACCTCTTTGGCCCTCCTACAAGTGTTATTAATGTTAGGAGTCATACTGATTTCATCCCATTCCTCGTAGTAAACACCACATCTTTTGTCTCATCAACACATGAGATACAAGGGCTATCCCTGTACTTGCAAATTCAGCAGTGCCAGGATCCGTGCTTCAATCCTCTCCAGCCAGCTGGCATGGACTAGCCTTGATCTTACTAGTAAAGTCTCATAAACAAGCTTGCTACATCGCAGCTATCTATTGGGAAATAGTGCATGGCTTTTTCTAACTCTGGACCTATGCTGAGGATTTGTTTGGGAACTGGTCAGGGCCTGAACCATACCAGGGACTGTTTTACTTCTTTAACAGTAGAGAAGGCAAAATCACAATATCAGCATCAGTCTGCCAATATAGACATAACCAGGTGGACTTCTTTTGAAGATCTTCCTGGATCTCTTCCTGGATCCAGAGTCTCCTCTGGAGCTGGTAGGGCACCAACATGTGGGAAATCTTCATTTCTCTCCTCCCAGCCCAGGCACTGGCAGTACAAGTGAGGAGGAGACACCTCAAAACACATTTCTTCAGTGTCCTTGTCCTGTCTGTGAAAAAGGGAGAGAAGTGTGGCTTGTGTCACGCAGGGACAGTGTTGCTTCTTTTTTACAGACAGTGGCTTTATTGTCTGTCCTTTTCGGAAAATAAAAAATTTCTCAGGGGTCTGAGTCTGAAAATTTTATTCAGAAGGGAAAACAGCATAGCAGAGAGGTTAATTTTCAGAAGATTCATTTCAACTAACACTTTTGAAAATCTGGCAAAATCTTACATGTTTCCTAGTAAAATATACTATTTCCTTTATTTCAGAAAGAGCAGATTTACAGCCTGGTATTTCCAACCCAATGCAAAGAGGTCCTGAAGAGAGCTGAGGTGGCACCTTACTTAAGTTCCATGCAAATCTGACTCTCCTTTGAGATTTATTTCTGTAAACTGACAGCCACAAGCTGCAAATCATAAAACTGAAGTGTAAAAAAAAAAAAAAAAAAAAAAAAAAAAAAAAAATCTTTTTTCTGTATTGTGGAATAGATTGCATAATATTAAGCTTTCAAGATTTCTATTTCTAATTTTATCATAGCCTTTTTTTTTTAAGTTTTTGTCACACAGCAAGAAGGGCAGAGTTGCCACATCCTTGCATCTTGTGATGAGGTATGTAAGTCAGCTGAGTCCTAGTGTGAAAAAGAAAACAAAGCATTTCTAGTTTACCCCAAACACTTCTTTTAATTGTAGTTCATTTAATTCATCATGGGCCTGTCAGATTTCAGGCAGCAGAATAAACAGGCTTTCAGAGATGCTGCTGGCTCCAAGCGTGACTCTTTTTTTATTGAAACAGTTTTTAATTCTGTTTGTTTGCTACAAAATATTTTCCTCAGTGTTGTTTTTATGCTGAACTGAGACTTGGCAACATTTCCCATTGGAATGTAACACTGTCATGTAAGGTCAAAAGGGAAAATGCCAGTCGGTGTTTCCCAGTGATTGTACACATGTAACATTATGTCCTTTCATTGAACTCAGCTTTTATTCCTGAGAAATAACTGTTATTTTAGCTTGCATCACCACAGATATTATTAGTCATAAACCTGTGCAGCTTTTTATGTCTTGTGTTCAATAGTCAAAGAAAAATACCTATTAACCTAGTCATAAAATAATATCAATTCCATCTTTCCAGAACCTCCCTCTGTCCCTATGTCCTCTCATATTGGATTTTTCCAGGGATGGGCAGATAGGGAGGAGTGTAATAACAAGGCCTAGACCTTAGACTAAGCTTTGGCAGTGATTGCCTGTATAACTGGTTCAAGTAAAGCTCCCTCATGTGTTTTGGTTCTAAAAGAGAGATGAAAAATTCTTACCTTTACCTGTAAACTCTTTAAAGGGTATCTGTATAAAAATCTCTTATTCCCTCTGCTAGAATCCCTCCAAGTAGTGTTTAGAAGCTTTTAGAGAAGGAGAGGATTGGATTAATTAATTCTTTGATTTATTTTGAATCTCAGCCTTCTGAATGATAGAAATGCAATGCCCATTACCTTGGAGATGGACACATCTGCAAATCTGTTAAGTAACAGAGTACTGCTTGCACAAGCTGTAATTTAAAGGTTGAAAAACCTTGCATCATCCCTGAAATATAAAACCACAGATGCTCAGTTTCCAAACATTGCATTTCACAAACCTCTGAGCCAAGTCCTTAAGTAAGCCCTTATGCAGTCCTGTTCAGTCTTTTTGAAGATAAATTATCTAATTCAATGTATCTTTTTTATGAATTTGTCTGAATAGAGATAAATTAAAAACTGACAATGTATCTCTCTTTTTCTGTTTGATTATTGAAATGTCAGTGAGAAATGAATCTTCTTCATTACAAAATAATTTCCCTTTCACACGACCTTGTCTGAGCACATTTTTAAGCACTTTACACTTACCTAGTGCTTTATTATC
Organism: Ptilonorhynchus violaceus; assembly: GCA_013397565.1. Lineage (NCBI taxonomy): Eukaryota > Metazoa > Chordata > Aves > Passeriformes > Ptilonorhynchidae > Ptilonorhynchus > Ptilonorhynchus violaceus. The sequence goes on along the minus strand of VZRJ01001052.1, from coordinate 1,385,835 downwards.
ACAGGTCTCTAGCTGCAATAGCCTGTAGGTTTATACCAGAGGTGAGATGCCATAGGACTCTAACCCCCTACAATAATTGTGAGGGTTTTAATTCTTCCTGAAATGTCCTTTAAATCCTATTAGAGAGAGAGGTCCGGCTACAAAACTGAGTCACACCTCTCAATTCTTGACAAATGATCTTGATGTTATTACACTTGGAGTTCAAACTCTAAAGTAATTTTTCTTGCAAGTGAAATGTATTTGCTGTAGGAATTTAATTAACCACAAATAAAGGAGGGTTTATTATTGTTCTCATTATATTAAGATGCTATGTTTATACCAAGCAAACTCACCAGTGAGTTTCAGTGAAGTGCAATGCACTTGGAATGAGCAGGTATGGCCCAGTAAATAGCCCTGTATACACATTAGCTCTGGTCCTACAAGAAGTAGATCTGTGTTAGCATGACAATTGTCCAGGCTAATGTTTCCTGCCTCTGAGGAAGGGCTAATTCCCATAAGTGTAGTGCTACATTGACACTGTTATATTGCAATTAGTCTAAACCAAGCTGAAATACCTTTACACAGTGATGCATTTCAGATACATGCACACCTAGACACATGCAGCAGATAGAAATGAATTGATCATCTCCAAAAGTGCATTTACACTACAATGTTGGTTAACCATGTGTTTATCCCAGGTTCCAGCACCTCGTACTGCAGACATGCTATTTCAGTCTGGTGTGGAGTGGAGTGGTTCCTTCAGGGGGATGGGGGATACAACCGAGAACTACTTTGCACTGGAATCCAGGTTATATAGAATGGATACAGGCCTGTCTATACCCCCTCCCTGTGATACAGGAACCTTCATCCTTTGTTTGGGGTAAGGAAGACAGATAAACCATGCCTACCCTGTGTTATAGAAAAGCTGTCCTTTGTTTGAAAGATTCCTGGATCAAACACTGATTTCTCCAAGATGTGGCCATTTTAATTCTCCCTCCTCTGCCCAAAAAACCAATCAGTTTTTCATTTAGGTACCAATGTGAGGTGGGTGGTTAGAAGTACCTCAAGTGTTGAACAACTTGCAAATGAAATGCAAATTGCTTTCACTGATTTGGATGGCAAAGGCTAGGCCTCTGACTTGTGAAATTTAGCTTACAACTGGAAATCAGCTTCTCCTTTGCTACATTTTGCAGTGAAGTCATAATTGTGAGTTTGACATTAGTCAGTTGCCATGGGTAGTAGGAATCAGGGTAGGATGTGATGACATTAAAAGGTCACTTCAATCTCTAATAGCTAGGTTCTGGGAATGACTAATGGCATTGTGCTGCTACAAATGTGGAGCTGGATCAACATGATGAACTGTAACTGACTCTTGTATAAGGATAAATACCTCTGAGATTTAGAAGAAAGGATGACAGAACCATATTAAAAAGTGAATGGGTTTATTTTTCATTTTGTTCCTTTTTGAGAGAGATTGCATACATGGTCATTGGAGGGGGTCGTTTCACTGCTACAAAAATGTAACAGCAAAGTGGTGTATCAATAAATGTTATCTCTGGTATAAATCTATGATTGTATTTAAACAATTAATCCTAGATAATAGTTTACAGGGGAATTGCTTTGACCAATAAACATCACTATTTTGGCATTTTAGAAATATTGCAAGACTCTTTTAAGATGTGGCTCTTCTCATCTGATTATAGAAAATAAGGGATAATGTTTATTTTCAGAAGGACATATTTGAAGTGTCTAACTGAAACCATGGAGTTCCTGCTTGATTTGGAACAGTTGGGTTTGATCTGGCAGAAGAACATGACTGAGTAATTCTGAATTGTTAACACAGTCTTGGTGGTTGTCAGAAAATCTTTAGGGGATGGGAAGGAGATGGAGCATAGATTTTTACTACAGCAAAAACTGTTAAAGCAAAAAGAAATTCAGAATATGTCAATTGTGAAGGCTATTTTGTAGAACTTCTGTGATGCTCTAATATAAACTTTTTATTTACTCATGCAGCTCATCAGAAAACTTAAAAAAAAACCCAAACAAACAAAAACACCCCCCAAAGACAAAAACCCCAGCCTTTCCACCATCCCTCTCCCTTCCCTT
>VZRJ01001052.1:1299527-1383449 GCA_013397565.1 Ptilonorhynchus violaceus | reverse complement strand
TTCCCTTCCCTTCCCTTCCCTTCCCTGAATTTTGAAACTGAAGGCATTCTATAGTCTGCCCTTCTATTAAGCTGGCTGTTCCAGCACTTAGTTGTGTAATGATTCTAGCTGTGCTATGTTTATTAATCATCCAGTGTTGCCACATGTTTCATTGCACATTTTGCGTTCCTGAGGACTGTTTGTAGATGGTTTCCCTTGCTTGCAAATCTAGGCAATCCAGATCAAGCTGCTATTCCCTACTCCTGTGAAATGGTGGTATCTCCTGGCCATTTGCAGAGGCAGTTGCACTTTGCCTGCAGCAGGAGATTAAACAAAGGAAGAGTAAATCCTTTCTTTAATCTCAAGTGCAGAGATTTTTTTTTTTTCTCCAATAATAAGTTTTCTTCCGAGGGTACACAACTGCATCATTGGAACATCTGTCTTGTGTCTTGGCACATGCTAGAGATGATCAAAGCAGCAGCTTTTGTTTAAAGAAACAGAAAAACAGGGTCGCAGAACATCCAGGGTTGGATATAACACCACAAAGTAAGAAAGGATCACAAGAGCCAAACTCATAAAATAGGGTTTTTTCAGCAGTTTGCCAGTGTGCAAAACAACAAGGTAGATCAGGTGACACAGTTGTGAAATAGCTTAGTCAACAGCTATCCTCCCCATTTTTGTTGTCTCACAAATTCCTTGTACAGATTCTGGGCATGTAGATTTTTTTCAGCAACCATTTCAGTTCTGTAGATAATCAGTCCAGCCATCAAAATAATGTTGCTATTTTCCATGACCATGAGAAACAGCATTTTTTTACCAATATTTTTCTTTACTCGTCAGTCAAATTTAAACTCTGCTATTAAATGACAATGAATAGACTTAGGATCTGTTCATAAGAAAAAATTCTCAAAATGAAACAGATTCTATTCATACTAGTTCTACTTATATACAAATATAACATTGAATCAAGCAAAACATTTTCATAGTATTTCTCTAAGTCATTAATTTCATACTATCAGTACAGAGAAGGCAGACATTCTCAATACACAAATAATCATTGAAATACATATTTTTAGGCACCTGTTCTTTTCAGGAACCTAAGCTCTCAAGTATTGCTTGTGAGTAATCATCTCTATCAGTAATCTTCATATGATTTATTAATGCCTTGCTAAAAAGCGCTGATGTAACTGTCCAGCACGGTTTTCTTTTTTCTATAGGGAGAGGAAAATCCCAAGCACTGTCATCATCAGCTGGCTTGTGTCCAATGATTCCAAATTAATTTAAGTGATCAAGAACTGGGCGTTAACTTCTCTTGTATGTCAGGAGAGTAGATAATAAAATAAAACCAATCAATCAAAGTGTAGCAGCTCTTTACTCTATAATAGTGGGAGGAGAGGGTGAGATCACTGGTTCTGCAAAGCTGAAGTGACCAGCTGATTTCTTTGTCTGCTAGCCTGCATGCTCTCCTCTGGCAAAGCAAGAGACAGACATTTCTCCCTGCTACTTTCTGAATAAGGGGCTTTCCCATCTAGCCTCTCTGCACAATGAAGCTCAGTGACCTGCTGATAGTCCCCCTGAAGACAGTTTATGTCTCCATAATTTTATTTCTTCTTGCATAACACCTGTAGAAAGAAACAGGCTAATTAGTGAGAAGTGATGCACAGCTTTGATTCTCATTGTTCTGACTCTAAGCAAGGCCCCGTGAGAACACTGGAAGTAATTGCGTTATATTTCTTTCTGGTTTAGCTACCAGGCCTGGCTTTGTTCACAGCAGATTTTACAGGAATTTTCTTTCTGTCTTTAAGACTGGCATGTGCCCTTTCTGTCTTGGAATAGTTTAGGATGTGTCTTTCAGTTCTGAAGAATGTATACAGGCATATATTGCTGAGATGCCTTCTATGAAAGAAACAATTCCACCTGCTGGGAGTTTTCAACTTTTTTCTGATGAAGTTTCATGTGTCCATACTGCATTGTAAGGGACTACTCGATTTTGTGATTTCTTTAGTCAAGACCAAAAGCAGTCTATTTCAATTTATATAAAATACGCATTTCTATAATTTGAGTTCAGTCTTCTTTAGAGTCATAGAAGGCCTGGTACAGTAGGTTAACACAAAATGCTATGAACTGAATTCTTAAAATACAAGTCACACTTCTATGTACTGTGTGTAGTAAGACAAGATTTCCTTTTTCATGTGCCAAATAGGCTTCTATTTAAAACACAGCTAAGAGAAGATGTATTGTCAGTCAAAATCCAACATGGTTTTAGATTGTTAATCTAAAAACAATCTAAATGAATTAATCTAAATAAAACAATGAAAGAGGAGTTGTGCCTACTTGTAACTGTTGTGATTTCCTCAACAGTTTCCTTTATTCCAGCTGGAAAAGAAAATATTTTAAGTATCTCCAGTTAGAAACTGCAGAGAGGGTCTTAATACAATGTGGTTACTCTGAATTAAGATTAAAATGCTGCTTGATAGCCCCTGGCTTTTTTTAGTAGCAATTATTCGGAGTGCATGATAGTACTTGTAAGTGACCGTATGTTCTTTAAGCTCTCCACTCCTTGATATGCTCTTGAACTTCTGCCATTTTGCAAGGGCCAATGAATCAAAGGTTTTGATGGGGTGACAGAGGACTGACATTATAAAATTAACATGCCCTGAATTACTATCCAAGAAACAGAGACTCACAGACTGTACATTTTTAGAGTTACACTCATCGCTGACTGACATTAAATATACTCTTGTCTTATTAAAATGCTGTTAGAGCTGCTACTGAATGATTCAGTACAATTTTATGATCATGTATGCTAAATATTCTAAGAAATTTTTAATTATGAACTTGTTCAGTAGGAAAGGATTTTATCAACCTACTATATTATTGTATAAGTGGTATTTTCAGTACTGTTCACTGAGTATTGTTAGATACTGGTCTATTTGGTTGTATAATATCATTATAGTTTACAATATCCAAGACTCATTAATAATAAAGTCATTCAGTCCATTAGTCTGTTTAAATAACCTAAGAGATGTTTTATGTGGAGACTGAATTAAACAGGAGTATGTTCATGCATGTGCACACCTGTGTATACAGAGCTCATAATGAATTACTTTCAGTACCTTTTAGTTAGGAAGACCAGCACCCAAAAGCTAAGAAAGCCACGTAGTTAAATTGCTTTTGGCTTTAGGTAAGACTCCAACTTCTAAAAGTGTCTTACAAGCAGCTCTACATCTAAGGTGCTTACATTTTAATCGAGTACTGTCAAACTTTTTGACAATTAAGGGAGAGATTACTCTATAGCTGTTTACTCAAAGATCCAGTGGCAAACAAATTTTACAATGTTAAAGGATGATGGAAAATGATCTGAGAACCATTGGAGAATTCTTTCATGCTCTGCCAGTTTGATGGCCTAATTTGAGTAATGAGCAAATTTTGTTATGCCCTGTATACAGATTCTGCAAATACCTGGGTTGCAGATTTAGCATTGCTGCAAGGATCCAGTTTTCTATTATCTGGGATAAATGTATGCTACACTGTCTGATAAATTATATCATCCACTTTATCTTAAAAAAATGCGTTCTAACATAGACAAAATTCAGAGCAGTTCAATGGCCTTTACAGGATGTCAGTGGCCTTTACAGGATGTCAGAGTAAAGATCAAAGTGTTCTCTTTCCTTTGGCTGTGATTCTAAAATATTATAGGGACAAAAATGCACAGATTGAAAAGTGGATAGGTAGGTGATATAAGTAGCCACTCATGGAGAAATCCTAACTTCTCTGGAGCCAGTCTCCTTATTTCTTTCTGTATTCATTTCTCCTTGAATTTTCTTAATAAACATTGTGAAAACTGTGTTTATGTTTGTTCAGTTTATTGGAGACAGCAGGATTAGGCAGAGACTGCAAAGAATATGGCCACGTGTGTCTGTTTTTGTCTATGACCAGCTCATTTCCAAACATTTGAAACACAAATTCCTGATGTCCTCTCCCGCAAAAACACAGTAGCAGTTTGTCTATTGAATATATTCCTTTAACATTTCATATATGCAATTCCATTTTTACTGTGTCAATTAGTATCTTCAGTGAATAAATATAGCATATTGCTCGTCACCTGCTTAAAATCCAGTCTGTCTGCAGAGGATATTCCACACTGCCAAGACTTGTGTGTTATGTGTGATATTAAACCCAGGAAAGCAATTACTATCCTCATGATGTGTAGCACAAAGACACACTCTAAAGAACACGACTAGATGACTCTTGCTTTAGCACAGCTATTCACCCAGAAAGAAAATTTAGTGTGTGAAATTTTCAGATTACAGTATTAGCTGGAATTTAACTTGATCAAAACAAACTAGAATATAAAGGCAGCCTGTTTGAGGAAACAGTGGAAATAGGACAGGGAAATTTGTCATGAGGGGTTTTCTGGTAGAAGAGACTGGCTCTAGGTGGAAAAGATTCAAAGAAGTGGCCAGAATGGTATGATGGAGAGGAAAAAAATGGGTTCTGTGGCAAGTCTCCTCCAAAGTGATCTGCACTGTCTCAAGGCAATGCCATTATTCTGTTGAGATCAATGGGATTTTTCTCTTGGCTTTACAGCAGTCAGAATCTTGCTCTTGATGCTTATCATTCATGCTTGACCTTGCAGGCAAGGAAGTCATTGCAATTTAGAGTGCCTCAGAAAAGAACCTGTGCCCCATGACTATTGGGCTGAGTATGAAGACAGTCTTCATGTGTCAGAAAGGCAGAGATATACTTATTGCATCTAAAGCTCATCAAAGTAAGAGTTCTGTATTAGATCACTGTGTTTACAGAGCAGGAGGAAAGCTGGGCATGTCTGGATTTATCCCACGTGTTGACTCACAGCTATCCTATTCAGAGCCAAAACCACTCCTAGTAACACTTCCAGTCACCAACAGCAACTGCCAGCCAGCAAAAGTGGATAACTTAAAAGCAGAGGTAAACTTTCAGTCTGCTTTAACCTGAAACGTGAATCTTGGTAGAAGAGGGATTTTAGCTGTTGGAAGTAGTAACTGGAGGCACATCAGGCATCCTCTTTCAGTGGTCGAGTCATCAGAGTCTTTGCAAGCAGTGGAAATTTTTGCACCCAGAAAGCTCTCGTGAGCTACATGCTTCAGTGCCAAAATTGGTAAGTCCATGTTGTAGCAAAAAGCTTACTGAGGAACTTAGAAATGGGAATTAATTTGAAATTTAAAAAGAAAAAACTTCTGTGCTTGACTTGCAGCATTTTCCATATCATCTCTGTTTAATTTACAAGTAGAATTTCCTCTGTACTCCTGCCATGTGTAATGTGGGCTCTGATTGTCCTGAAAACGCCTATTCTCTTATTTCAGCACTAATATGTGAATTCTTTAAGTTACCATTGGAAAACTGTTCAGTCATGTAGCTAGACTACTAAAAAGTCCCATTGATACAAAATCCATTCCCTAAATACTTAGCAGAGTTGGAATAATTGAATACTTGCCAGTATCTTCTGACCCTATTTCAAGCAGAGATGTTATTGAATGTACACAAGAACCTCTTAAAGATGTGTTTAACAATTCCTGTGTTTTATTTAGGAATTCATTACCTTTCAATTGTAAGCAAGGGATGACTGACATTGTTTTATTATATTGCAAGATTTTCATGCTATTTAACATGTGTCTTCTCCTCTAAAAGATGACCATAGCTATAAGGATTGGGATGACCACCTCATGAGGGACAAAGGACTAAGCTAGACACTACTTGTCCTATGGAATTTATTTATTTTTTAAACTATTTTCAGAAATCTTTGAGGAAATGTACTATCCCACTGGTAGGTTTAATTTACTGCCAATTGGCACTGAATTCCTCAAAACCTTTCCATAACCAAAGTTTTTACTTTATAATTGCATTTATATCTTGGCCTATCTAATCTTCATTGCACACATCATGCACAAACTTCCTTCAGGAATGTGGACAGTAGGGCTTTATGCACCTGTCTGATATTAGCTCTTTGAGTTTAGCTTAGCATTTGTTCCTACAGACTTTAGAAAATGTGCTTGAAATAGTTTAATCTAACTTGTTGAATATATTTACCCAGTAGATAGAAGGTTATATTTACTTGGATCTGGAACAACAGTCTTAGTAATGCCCAAGCTTCAACAGGTTTCAAGTTTGGTTCAGATTTTGACCTGCATTCCACCAGTATGAATACTTGCTCTGACATCTGAGCCAATTGACTAAGTCACCTCAGGCAGTTGAAATCTGCTTCAGTTTGTAAATTGGCCTGTGATATGAGTGTCTGCCCTCTTATTGGTTAACAGGAGGGCATAGATGCAGAACTTGGGCAAACATGCATGATTACATTGAACATTGAACAAGTTATTGTATTGGTAATCGGCAAAGTTTTAGCTAATTAAAAAAAATAGAAGAATTTGGAAGAAGTGAAAATATTGCAGGAGACATTCACATGTTGCAGTCACAAATGCAACAGCATGTCATGAACTCTGAAAAAAACTAGAGATGTCCCTTGCTATTGTACCAGCTTCATAAACCAGATCTTTCAAGCTCTGCAGAGAGTACTGAAAGGGTGAGGGATGACTAGGTCAGTCCCTTTGGGGACTGCATGAATCATGGCTATATCCTTCCAAATGGATGGCCTTACACCATTTATTATTTCTTGGAATCAAGACGAGAAGGCCTGGATGTCCCATCCTTGACCACTCACACCTGGACCAGCGCTGCTGTTGTGTCTCACACAACATCTCATCTGCTTTGTGATTTCAAGTGTAGTGGTACTCCACATATGGACTTTCCTGGAGCGAAGTTTTCCACAAGAAATTTAATATATAAAATATGGCTACCATCCAAAGCTAAATATCATTTCAGTTCTCTTTCCTGAGATTAAAAAAAAAAAGAATTATAATAAAGACGCTCCTAGAACTGGGTGATGAAAACAGCAAAATTAGGGTGACTTCTCTAGCTCTGCTTTTCTTGTTGCATAAGAAAGTGAAAGAATAGCATTAAATTTCTGTTTTCACTATTTTATTTGATTAGAATCTATAACAAGGAAATGGCAGCAGACAAAAGCAGCATTTTGTGTTCAACCCAAAGTTTTGCAGAATTGCAATAGCAATAGAGGAAAGATTGCTATGTGTCTAATTCAGGTACTAATTTCTGCTGCAATGCTTGAAGAATAACCAACAGAAATGTGTCTGAGCACTCTGAATATAGGTATCCCAAAATTTAAAGCAGATCAGCAAGGAAAGAAAATTAAAAATCAAGTTTAAGAAGGCTAAGGATAATATTTTCTCTTATCCTTGTGTGAAAGAAGTGAAAATGACAGAAGCCCCCCAGTAAAATGAAGTGGATTTTAGCTGCCATTTCTCCCTTTTGGGATCTCAGTCATGTGTGTTGAAAAAAGCTCTTCCATTTGTTGTGTTGAAGGGTTGGTAACGGGTCTTATTTTCATTGCTCTGTTTCCACCTAGTGCTCAAACTGCACATTGCACCAAGCTCTACGTATGTTCTAGAATCCATAACTGCAAATCACTATCGCTCTCTGTTTTCAGGGAATCTGCATTACAAATTAGCAAGTGTAAGATTAAATATCACTTTTATAAAAAGCACTAGCTCCCGGAATAAACTCTGTCAAGTGTCTATATGGTCTTTGCTGCAAGATATGTTCAGAAACAGGCGTGTCAGTTATTTGGTTTAACTCCTAGAATCCCTTTTATGGATGTAATTTTCATGATAGTTCTCTTGTTAACCGAAGACGAATGCATGTGAATAAAAAGGACTATGCCACAGTCATTGAGAGGCATTCATTACTCTCACAGGCACAAGCGTTGCTCAGGATGAATTCTAGAAAGGGATAGCTAAACCACCCGGAAGTTTTCAGGTGGACTCATCCAGATAGTCTTTCCCCACATATGTCAAGTTGTAAAGTGCCTTTCACATTTTATAGCAACCATAACATTTCAGGAACAGAACTGGAGGATTCAAAAACTTGATTGTGCTGCGGCATGAAAACAAAGGAGAGATTCTGTGATGGACTATGAAATTTGTATTTTTTCAGGAGCTTGAGGAGAGCTAAAGACACAACTTGTGGATTTACCTTGTGAAATGTAACAGGAGACTTATGGACACATATAAGCATACACAGACAGGACAAGTGATGTTTTAAATCTCTTTCATGTTCTAAAATTTTTGTGGCATATATGCTTATAAAAAGAAAAATAGCTAAATGTCTTTTAGTTGTACCAGAGGCATCTTCTGAAAAACACAGGATGGTTATTTCTCCTGGTGTCTGATGTGTAGGAAGGTGGAACCTCCTGTTCCACAATTTGTAGTTTGAACATTTTCTTTAGGAAAAAGTCTTCATTCCCTGCTTTTCCCTTGTGCTTTCTCTTTGAGCATGAGCAAAATACAAATGAGTTAATGCCCAGACTAAGAAACTGCAACGTCCCTGGCTTAGGAGTGTGTGCTAAACCCCTGATTTACCAGGTAGTAGGCAGCACAGCTGTGGCCACCTTTTCCTGGATAAAAGCAGGGTACCAATGACAAATGAAACAGCATGTCATGAGCTCTGAATAAAACAAGAGAGGCCCCTGGGTACTACACCAGCTGTGATCACATTTATTTTATAATAAAACTTCTGCAGCAACACTTTTTTGAAGTGCCCAGCACTGACTGCTGAGTAGGCCACCCTCAAAAACATGTATTGCACCAAACTCTTTTTAGATCTTCTGGATATTCCTCACCCAGTTTAGATGTGAGGCAGACACCAAGTTGTTTGCTCTAAGCGAGGCGGATACCTTTACAGAGGCATATATGTATGTCAGTAGGGAACTCCGAACACCTGCCTGTGGAATTTACATTTTTCTAGGTAGAGGCAACAGTTGGGCGGAGGTTTTTTTTACAGCTACAGCTTTGGATTTAAATTTAATTTTACAGAACAATTTGTTTAACCTTTCAAAAGACTAAGTGCATAGGACTGCATAGGTCAGCATTTTTCTAGCAGAACCTCCTTATTAAAATACTGGTTTTTTACCACTGTGACCATTGATCTGTGCTGTGAACTCTGAGCTACAGAGTGGCTCAAGTCTATACCAGTTTCTGTTATGCAACCTTCTTGCTTGAATAGTAAAATCAAAATTTATTTACGGTCAAATTCTCCTTATTTTTGAAATAATATTAATAAAATAGTGCTTTTAATGGAGAATTCATGGGGAGCTGTAAGTGAACAGCACTATTTTATTATACTATCTGTTGCTACCTGACCCACCCCCGTTCCTGAAAAAGAGTTTCCTGCAGTCCTTGAAGAGGGCAGGGTCTGTATCTGGGGTCTGTGAGAAAGTCCTACCCATCTGGAAACAGCTGGTCTTGTCTTGGACCATAGTAAGGTGAGAGACTGTTTTATCCTCTGCAGTTGCCCAGTCAGGTGAATACTGTCTAAGTCTCTGTATTATTTCAGACAGTGTGACTGAGACAGTGTCTTTCCAGAAGGGTGGAATGTAGGACTTTGTTACAGGAGAGAAAAGTACTGCCTGTCTCTGAAAGCAACTATAAACTGGTGCAAGCAGAATAAATTATTTTTTGAAAGTATGGGAAGCCTCAGTATTATCCAATATAATTAAAATTAGTACTTTTACTTCTAAATAATTATTTGTAATAATATGGTACTATTTCTTGCCCTATCATCCTTCAAGGAACTGCTCTTAGCAAAATAAAAACTTATTTCCTTGGAGGACTATATTTATGTAAATACTTAATAGATTGTGATTAAATTAAATTAGCACTATGTATCCTCTTCAGACTTGTGTATATAGTCCTGTCCTGTGATCTTTGCACTAATGAGTATTTGGATGAAAATATGTGGGGTTTTTTTTGAGAAAGAGTGTGGAAAATTAAATCAATTAAGTAAATTATTACAGTTAAAAGTGAGGGGGAACCCAGCTTCAGTATTTTTAACATTTCAATGGCAATATCATATTTTGAATTACTCTTTTCTATTGCAAAGGCCGGTAGGAAGAAGCGCACTTCTGCTTTTAATATTTTCCTATGTAGAGGCATGGACACACTGGATTAGACCTACACACCATCCAGGCCAGTAATTTGTTTCTGACAGAGCCCAGAGGCAGATGCCTCAGAGGAAGGTGCAAGGACCTGCTGTCAGAAGGGCACTGCTCTCCCTTTAATATGAAAATAATAAATCTGTTCAAACAGCTGGAGCAGCCTCCCAAAGATTCATCTTGTGGTGCCAGAAATAATGAATAAACCCTTCACAGATTTTTCTGTCTGTTGCACTGAGTGATTCTGAAATCTGGCAGAAGTTCTCAAGTCTGATCCTTCTTTGAAGCTTCAGTGTAACAAAATGGAATAGCTGCTGTGACTTGGAGGCACTGATGGGGCTGGGAGGCAGAGGCAGCAATAGCTGGGGCAGATCCCAGTCCAGGACCCATAACAATTCACGCCTGAGCATGCCTAGGCATGTTTACTGGAAATCCCTATCTACTGAGAGAGGTAAGCAGATATTTCCTTGTGTTGGTTACAAGGAATAATCTAAACCCTCGTGTTTGGTGCTGTTTTGTGAGGATTTCAGAACCTGCACTTGTCTTGGGCTGAATCTTGACTTTCTCCCTGAATTTATGGGTAGAACTTTAAAAGGTCTCAACAGTAAAATTTGAGAAGTACGGGGAAGGTCAGACATAACCAGAGGATGCGTGCCCTCACCACACCAGCCACTTACACTCAAAGCTGAGTCAGGCCATCTCTGCCTGCCTTAAATGGTGCATGGAACCAGAGATCCCTGATTATGGAGCCATCTGAAATTCCCTTTCCCTTTGTGCAGTCACCTAGGAGTGGTCAATGCAGAATTACTGAGGGCAGGGTATGTCTTAAATCTGGCTTGCAGATGCCTTCTTCTGAGCCCTCTCCATCTGGAACCAGAGACAGATGGGTGTCCACCACTGTTTCTTCAAAATACTGAGTAAGGACCATTCCATTAACTTCAAATTGATGAGAAGGTAACACAAGGGACATGTAGCCACCTCGGGATCAGAAACTCTGCATGAGCAGCCCAGGGGCCAGAACTGGGACTCCTCCTGATTGTATGTTGGCACACTTTTCATGACAACAGAGAAAGCTTGCCATGTGGAACATTAATTTTGTACGTGACCATATTTAAGCTCAGTAAACTAATATTTATATTATACATACACAAAATTTACTGTGGAATTAAAACACATAAAGTAATGCTTAAAGTTTCACTCATCTTTATACTATCTATGAAGTCTGCTTCTACTGTGTGGTTATATATTTACCTGAATGCATATTCAGTACCTTGTTGATAAATCAAAGCAGTTATGTATTTTACCTTTCACAGTACTACTGCTATTGAGATACAGTACATCTGTACTCAGATTAGCTTGGATCTTCATCATGGAGCAACATCTCTTGTACTTACACAAAACTGCAAGTGACTCAGTGGGAATATTGCAATATAACATGCCTATTTATTATATGCATCTCCTTTGCTTCCAATAAAAAATTGTACTTACATTTAAACAGCTTCCTGTATATAAATTTTGGATTTGGGCTTCTGCTATTCTTTCTTTCTGCAAACTTTTTAATACTCATCTCTGTCACAACAGAAGAATGAAAATAAATCAGTACGTTTTGGAAATCACAATAAATTATTTAGAAGGCATAAGTGAAGATGTTTTACATTTCATTGACTTTATAATTATAGAGTTGTCAATGTATGGGTGATTACCTCCTTCCTTCTTGTTTACTATTAAATGAAGTGTTTCAAGGAAGCCCTTAAATTTTTTTCTACCTACCATGGTTGTCAGAGATGGGATGTGGCAAAGACGGGAGAAAATGAGGAAGGAAACAGGTTAATGCTGTCATAGGAAAAGAAGATGTATATAATTAAAGAGAGAAGGCACGGGCTTCTTTTCAAAGTTATTAATTCTGGCTTGGTCTTCCCTCTGAGGAAGTAGTAATTTATATTGTGTACACGCAGCTTAGGGAGAAGAGAAATTGTCTTTCATCATGAGAAGCAGGACAGTCTATGCTTTAGATGGTGGAATCTAATCTAGTGCAGTCACTAGTGGTGTCTCCCAGGGCTTAATACTGGGGTAATACTGTTCTCCATATTTATTAGTGGTCTGGACAAAGGAGCACAGTGCACCTTCAGGAGGTTCACACATTATACAAATTGGGCAGAGTGACTGGTGCACCAGGAGGTCATGCCACTGTTCAGAGGGACCATGACAAGCTGGAGAACAGGGCAGAGAGGCATCTCCTCAACTTCAACAGTGGTAAAGACAACCCCTTATATCTGTGGAGGAATAACCCCAAGTGCATGCTGAGGACCCACTGGTTGGAAAGTTGCTTTGCTTAAAAGGTCCTTGGAGTGAAAGTTTTCAGGAAACGGACAACAAGATGGCCATGGGCTACCAATGCATCCTTCATAGCAAAAAGTGGGCAGCAGCTTCCCAGGTTACATTAGTAACAGCATTGCCAACAGGATGAGGAAGAAGATCCTTTTTCTCTTCAGCATTGGTGAGGTCGCATATGGAGTACTGTGTCCAGTTCTGTATTACCCAGTACAAAAAAAGATATGGTTTATTGAAGTGAGTCCAGTACAGGGATGATTAAAGTAGTGGAGCACATTTGACTACTTTGGAGGTCAGATGGCTTCTTTAAAACCTAAATTGATAATAGTTCCTGTCATTAAAATCCCATCCTCAAATTTTACGCTTCCCAGCAGTGCCTTAAAGATATCAAAGACCATTAATATGAAAATGAATGTTGATATCAGAAAAAGTTACTCCATATGGAAAACAACATGAATTGGTAATAATAAGCAAATTACCCATATATACCAAATTATGTTTATACTAACATAATTCCCATATGTGTATGTGTAGAGATTTGAACAAAGTGTGATTTGTAGATGAGAGGAAAGCTAATGCAGTACTTCAAGAAACCTAGGACACCCTCTGAGAGGCCATAGATGGTTCTTTCTAAGAGTTAGAATGTCGTTTCAACTGAAATCCTGAGGGAGACCTCTTGTATTAAAAGCACTGTAGCTGTTAGGGTAGGGAACTTAGTAAAGGAAAATCACTAATAACAATATGACTGAATTTACAGAGAGGTCAAAATATTGGTTTTGAGGTGTTAAGTGATTTTTGTTCCTTTTGTTCCAATAGTTACTAAATTAAGGTGCTAACTTGAAAGAGCTGGTTTCATGACTGGTATAAACCACCCAATCACACTATGGCAATGGACTTGGCCTACCCTGAGTATTTGTTTTTTCTCCACATGCTTTACTTGAGTTCTTTCGATTATGAGACTTGCAGTGAATTACATCTTGATGTTTGCCAATCTGACCAAGGTGATCTAAGGGACTATTTGGAGAGCACAGCCAAGGGCAGGACAGCCCAGGCACAACTGTTACTTTCGGTGGGAATGTGGTACTAGATGAGTTTAAACTGATAAAGAAACCGCACCCTTTCTGTTCACTGCAAAACCTATTGTCAACACCCATTTACTGGATCACTACACTGCACAGTTAGATAAATGACAGAGATACTGATTCATGACAATCTCTCTGGTGTTTCCTGAACATGTAGTCCCTGCAGTGATACCTTTGGCTGTTTAGGAGGCTGACCTTGCAAAACCCCAAGAAAAAAATTGTATTGGGAGGCTATAACTGCACTTGCCCTCATGCATGAACTTCTGAGCATTGCTTGTTTGTGGCATTGTCTTCAAATCACTTGGTTCCCTTGTTTGCAACTGAGCAACCTCTTTTCTCATCCTGTATGTTTGCCTTTATTTGCTCCTTCTGCAGCATAATTCAGATGTTAATCTGTCCCAAACACAAGGCATGTGGACAGAATAGCTGACATGCCATGCATTGTTCATGACATAGTTCTCATGCAACATCACTGCTCATCCTGTCTCTTTTCATTTGATTGCAGTTTTTCTAGAATGTACAATTTCCGGGCAAAGAATTTTCTGTTTTTTACACAAACGCGTCTACCATTTCTTAAAACCAGTAGGATACATTAATCTTCATTTACGAGGATACTGTTCTTGAAACCCTTCATGAACACCTCTATGGAGGATTTGCATTGTCAGTATATGAAATTAGACTGATCTTTGGCCTTTGAGATCCTTTCCTGCTCGCTTCCATTTCCTCTTTGACATATTTTTCCTTCATTCTTATTTCAAATCCTCTTCAGTTACTTTGCTACCTCCTTCCAAATTTCAGTCTCCCTCTGCTGTGACTTCCAAACAGTGGCACTTGCAAGTCACAACTTCACTCTGCACTTTTCATTGACTAAGTGTTGGTCTGGCAAACAATGATTTGTGTGCATGTCATGGTGCTCCCTTATTACTTTTGGAAGGGAGAATTTAAAAGATTTATTTACCCAAATAACTAAATACTGAACAGGCTCCCCAGGGGAGAGGTCATGACACCAAGCCTGACAGAGTTCAAGAAGTGTTTGGACAGCGCTTTTAGGCACAGGGTGTGGTTCTTGGGGATGTCCTGTGAAAGGCCAGGAGTTGGACTCAATGATCCTGTGGGTCCCTTCCAACTCAGTATATTCTGTGATTCTACTGAACCTTTTGGTGTTTAATGTTTTTATTTTATAGAATTTTGAATAGCACTGTAAGTACTATACTTACAGTATAAGTAATGCCACATAATGCCACAGGAGAGATAAAAAAAATTAACAGATTTACCAAATCTGTTAAAACTGTGGGAAGAAAAAGTGATTTCAAAATGTTGCCTAGAGAATAAGGTTGAATCCTTCCAAACAAAGACTTCAGCATTGTTTGCAATAATGGCAAACTCTTGTTTGTATATACAGAAGCTTGTATATACACTGTGCTTAGCTAATACTATTCTCCTATACTAAGCAAGGTATTGAAATGGATATTCCAGACCTCTCTTGTGAAATCTGTTTAAGAAAGTTTGCACTCATTTTCAATTGGAATTATCCTTAGTTCCAGTAGGATATAGAGAAAAAGAAAATACCCTCTAGGTCTCCAAGGCTCAAAACCAGTGCTATGTGTATAAAACAACAAAATTATATCTGTTCTCCATGCAAAACTTCTGAGTTGCAAAGAAAATTCAGGTTCAAAATCGTGTGACTTCCAAGGTTCTTGGGAACTTGCAGCCCAGACTTTGTACCGGGGAGTTTCAGACCTTGAAGTGGTGGCCCCATCAGCACTGGCAAATAACTATTGTACCACTTTGAGCAAAGAAATTGTTTGATCCGAGAAGCTGCCTGTCCTTGCCACAGCAATTTTTGCAGAAAACCACAAGATTTTGCTGGCTGAACTCAATGGCATGTGAATTGAGCTCTCCAAGGAGTGCAGAGAACAGCAGTTCTGGTGGTTTCGTTTCCTCACTGGTGACAAAAATAAAGAAAAAAAAGACAGAGAGCAAACAGTGTGACACATAACTGCTACACTGGATTTTGTGGCATTGCTTAAACAAAGAATCAGAGTGCAGCTCAGCTGTTTCTAACCACAGAAACAGAAAATGTTATTTGGAAGGAAGGAAGATGTACACCAAATCTACTATGTCTCAAGCCTGACAGTGTTTCTTTAAAATGTTCTTAAACCTGTTTAACACACCCCTACTTTTCACCACTCCCTGGGAACATGCACCTCTTATAGCAACTTGTAAATCAAGAAAAACCAAACCCAGCAATTTATTCTCCAGTGTGTGCTGGATATTTTCACACACCCAGTTTGGCCATATAATTAAGCTACAACATAGCTCACTAGCTTGGAGCTTTCTGCTTCAACCTGAAACGAGTTCAGCACTGTGAGTTTAAAAGTCTCAAATATTCTGGAGCAGAATTGCATATTTCAAAATTAAATAAAGAAAATTAAGAAAATATTAAGAATTCAAAGACTGTGATTTATGCACAATGCTCTGAGGTTCTGCTCACAGATTCATAGAAGATGCCAAACCTCATTAATACTGGTTTGTCTCCAGGTCAGATATGAAGAGTGGATACACATACCTACAAGTAAAGCAGTTAAACCCCAAAATTAAAGTCTTACTGTTGCTATAGCTGAAGGATTCAAGTCCAGAAAAATACGACATATGCTCTCTAAAAATAAAAGGAATATTTCCTTCGTACCTGTGAGTGAAAGGGATGGAACCGTCAGGAAAGCACAATTGTTTTTTTTGTTTTTCTCTCTTCTCTCATCTTACAATTTCCTTGTGTGTCAGACTCCTACCTGGCCAGATTATAGTTTCCTAGTTCCACTTTTTGTGTAAGGGGCCACAGTGCAGTAGGGGAGCACATTTTTATAGATGCAGTACTGTTGAGCCTGCAGAATGAGCCTTGCAGCTTGAATTTTAGCCAGAGAGAAAAAAAAAATCTTTATCCTTGTTTCCTTTTAATTTGACAAGAAGTCATTGCTTTCTACAAGAGAAAAAAAATTATTTGAAATCCTGCCATTACATGGAATTCATCTGATGTGTATAGGCGTCTACAGTGTAGATGCCTAGATCTGACTTGTCATTTTTAGGCTTCCTTTCAAAACAGTGGAGAGAAATAGTAACTTCTACAGCCCAATCCTCTGACCTACTTTAATCATCTGCATTTGTGTGAGACTACATTAGGAGTGTCTTGAGTGGCAAATTTAGAGATAGGAACCTATCTTTCGATGTAGCCTGGCTTTTTTGCTAAATAGGGCCTGTGATGGAAAGTCTTGCTCAGCTCTGAGGAAACAAGTGTTTGAAAAGAGCTGTCACTGGTCTGGTGACTCCTTCATTGAGTAGAATTCAAATTATTTACTTACTCATTAATTGGCATTTAGCTCTCTCAGGCTAATAGCATGGAGATCCAGAGCAGCCTACACTTGAAATTACTGGGTTCTTCACATTATGCTCTTATTGCACTGTGACAGGATCTGGAACCTGAGGAACTTACCTGGGCCTCTGTGATTACATCCAGATAATTATAATGATTCTGTTCTGACTCTTTCCCTTGTAATATCACACTAATTATTTAAAAATCATCCCATTTCAAAGCCCAGCCTTGTTTTCATTTCACTTAACAACAGCAACAAAAACAAATGAAAAAACCTGCAGTTCAATTCTTCTTCATGTACTGAACATTAAAACTCATAAAAAAATTTTTCTGCCAACATTCTTTCCAAAGTACTCACAACTTGGAAAACAAATTTTAGAAGAATATAATTTACTCAAAATAAAAGGGAAGGAGAAGTTGATATTTAAAATGTTCTAACTTCCACACCATTGCATCAGTCTATTGGCCAGTTTATGCCAAAGGACAAGTATTTTGAAAAGGCAAGAAGAAAGCTCAGTTGTTTCTTCAGCTTCTAAGCTCATAAAAAGCCCTGCTTGCAGATGTGTTAATTTAGGAAATGTATTCTTTCTTTCACATAGTTTGTGATTGAAATATGCACCTGAAGTTCATTCCTTGAAGATGCTTGGAAATGCTATTAAACCTTCTACTTCTGTGGGTAAGGGAGAACAACAAAACAGCTGAATTCTTCTCCAGGGAAGTTGGAAAGGGAATGTGGAGGGGTGATGCCATATCTGTGATATCATTTTCAATTTTACTTCTGCAGATCTACATTTCAGCACTTATCATAAATGTGCTTTGCTATTTTTTCTGTTATTTGAACAGGTGAGCAATTTTATTGGATTGCAAAGGTATTTATGAGTAGGGAAAGGGTCTTAAATGTGCTAACAAAGTAAAATTCTCTCCATATTTGCATATATGCATTCACTGCACATTTGTCATGTAACTAGAGAAGAAATTCAGTCTCAAGAAAGTAAAATGACAATGCTGAATGACTCTCAGCTGAGAGGCTGAGTGACAACCACTTCACTAAGGCTTATTTTAATACCTAAAGCATCAACATTCCACAAAAAAATAGTATCACCTTGATTGTATTGCTGGTTGTTTACATTATCATCAAAGAACTAGGAAATAATTTTAATGTGATTTTAGTTATGTGCCTTATACAAATTTTGACCATAGGGGCATAACATAGCGGTGGCAGTCCTTGGTCAGTCCAAAGGTCTACTCACCCCAGTATTCTGCCTCCATCAGTTGCCAAAAGCAAATGTTCAGGAAAGAGTGGAGGAACAGGGAAAGCATTTAAGTGGCTTTCCCTAAGTGTCCTTAGAGTCTTTTTCAATTTGCCTGTCAGGGTCTTTTTTAGCCCTTTTAGGAGTTTCTGTTTATTTAGTAACTGCCAATGCATTTCTCTCCTGCAAGACTGTTTTGTGTCTCATTGAGCTGTTTCGTGTATGGGTACACACACGTCTGTGTAAGTACACACATGTGCACACACACACCTGCACAAGTACAGATATGCACATATATAAATAAACTTTTGCATTTTATAAACTACAGGAAATACATCTTCCTGCAGCAAGGATAGCTTACATCCTATGTCCTCTCCTCTCCTCTCCCCTCCCCTCCCTTCCTCCTCTTCATTAAATAGCTGGGATATTGGTTCATTGGGTTGTTTTGACTGGTATCAAATTTCCATGTAGGTTTTCAAATGATATTCAAGCTCTGAGTCAACTAATTTGATAATAAAAGAAAGAATTACAAGAGAAAAGGCTACTTAGCCCTAGTGATAACCCCAGCACAATACCAAAACTAGGAGAGGAATCCCAGTCTATCAGATAAGCATAATGTGAAGTTCCTCACATGGTATCATTCTATCTATGCATCTCCTTATCTGCACCATAAAAAGAACAACTTATTGGGGTTGTTTCCTATGTACTTACAGTGCCCATGACCAATTAATTGCTATAAGAAAATTTCAGACAGAGAGCAGGAAAAAACTTTCCTTCTTTTGACTTTGCCACTTCTAACATCTTTTTAAAAGATGGCTTTTCCCAAGATCAGCACTGTTTGTTCTTTCCCAGAGCTCTCTCAGTGGGGATTTGATAGAGATATTACAAAGTCATTCTTTAACAAAAAAAGTACATCCAATCATAATCCTCACACTCCCTCTACTACTGTTGGTCAGAGTCTAATTTTCAATTCTTTAGCCACCTGTGTGAATGTTCTTTGTTAATTCAGATACTGGTAACAAATTAACAAATAAGCTATTTGTCAATAACATAAACTACAAAACTGGTTACAGCCATTCAGCTGGTACCACACAGATGTCATTTGACTTAGCCAGATTTTCAGCACAATTTTCCTTAAATAACTGATTTTATCAATACCTGATAAAACTAGTAATTGTGTTCTTTAGCTAAGGCAGCAATGGCAGTGGTGCAAGATCAAAATACTCGAGTTTAGCATGCTATGTACCAGACTTTCAGGTACTTCTGAAATATATTTCACTTGGTTGCAGGGTAAAGAGCTATTCAAATTGTGGGAAAATCAGGCCCACTAACATTGAAGACTGTGTATCTCCATGAAATATATTGGCACCTGCTGTGGACAGAAAACACTGCTCAGAATTTTCTGTGGCAACTAGATGTGAAAAGGTTTAGATATTTTGCATAGTATTTATGGCATTTTTTCTTCCTTCTTTAGTTTATGAACTTTGCCACACCCTTTGGGAGAACAATGGGCTGCAAATACACAAATGCATTGTGACTAAGGTTTTCTTAGCATTCAAAAAATGCAAATGATAAAGCTCTGACAGTGCTCTTTCCTATATTCAGAAAGGTGTGGTTAAAAAAGGATTGCATACCTTACTTTAACCAGTTGAAAGGTCTTCCCCAGGAACAGCAACCTGCAATAGCTAAAGGAAATGTAGACTTGGCTGGCAAAAGTTAATCCATAAAACACAACATTATCTGTGGTGCATTATGGTATTTAATATCAGACTTTGTGAAATGCTTTACTCACTTTAACAGTAACTTAATCTAGTAAAAGTGTTTTTAAGTTCTTCTGTCTCTGCACAACGGCTATTGCTATATCATATTAAAAAATTACTCTTATGTCTACCTATTTTAATCACCGAAGTGATAAAGTGGTGAAAAATTACAACATAAAAAGAGAAGGAGAATTCCATATATAATATCTAAATATTCATTTAGACAGTTGTGAGGCCAATATCTCTATGCCATAGTAAAAGAGCTGTAGCATTATTCTCTCTCTCCAGTGAATATTTAAGCTTTCAGGAGGTAGAAAAAACATGGTAGTTGTGTTCCCTCACACAAAAAATTATCTTATAACTCAGTGGTTAAGGTAGTCTGCTGGTAAAAATAGGCTGTTATCAAAAGAAAGAACGATTTGAACTTGGGTTTAGTTATAGGCTAAGTGACCCTGCTGGTTGGTAAGCTCTTGCTTTCTTGTCCTGTTCTTTGAAAGACCTAAGTGTGTGTAAGGAGTTAAGGAGCACAGTTGCCTGTCTCAAACACTGTTAAGGCCACAGAAGTAGCTTGCCATAAAATAAGCCACCACAGTGGGCACAGAAGTGAGGAATCTGTGACAGGAATACCCTAATTCCAGGCCTGGCAGAAGTACATAACCACATCCTGGTTAACGCACCTGGACAAAAATTCCCACTGTGGCAAACTGTGAAAAGAAGCAATGGCACATATGCATATCACTGGTCAAAAATCACCCCAATTATGGGACTGACGGCATCTGTGACCACTAACAACCACCAAAGCCCCCCAAATATGCCTCCGTGGATACCTGAACCTTGGACTGTATAAACGTGGTACTGTTGTCTGGGGGTTAGGAAGATAAATTACTTGTCTGTAGAACTTGCTAAAGTTTAGGGCTTGACATGCTTCAGTGATCTCAGACCTACGGGGAGCTCCTAACAGAGCTTGGGAAGAAAAATGTATCGCTGATTCTAGACACAAAGAATGCAGAGTTTACAGGCTATGAGGACATTTGGCAAAACTCCCAAGATAAGAAGAAACTAATAAAAGCAATTCAGCAACTGTGCTGAAGTCAGCTCAGACTGGGTAAAAGGTAATTCCGGCAGGGTGAGACCACCAACTTAAAACCCATTGACCCAAGAAACCCACCAACTCAGAAGAAGAGAAAAACTGAGCATGTGGATTGATTAGCATTAGAGTCGAGGGAACAATTTAACCAACAGAGGATAGAATACTAATTAATGAAAGATGTATAAATGGTGAAAAGTTTCGAACAAGCCCAGGACCCATCTCTGTCTCTGTCTCTCTCTCTGTGTCTCTCTCTCTCCCCTTCTTCCCCTGCTGCCCCTCACCTCTTTTCTAGTTCTTTCCATCTCTCTACCTCACACTTATTGTCAAATTAAATCTGTATTTTTGACTTTGGCATATGGTCTCATTTGCACCTTAATTCAGGCAAAGACATCTCTTAGTAATCAGATTGTAGCAACATGAGCTTTGCATGTGGATTAGGAAGAAGAATTCTAATTTTTGAGCATGAAGGAAAGAACAAAGTTGTTACAAAGGACCCAAGGCACTTGGCGCTGCCAGTAGTTGCCCTTTGTAAGGCAGCCCAGGACGTCACTTATCTACCTATAAAACCCGCTTCTTAATAGGAGCAAGGATTCCCATGAAGAAAGGGGCTTTCCATCTCAAATCAGATCATTAGTATATTTCATTTTGAGATCTCTGTCTAGGAGTAGGAGAACCAGAATCTGCAGGGGGAAGTTACACAAATCCCATGAAGTCTAATCATGGAACAACCTGCCCATGGGAAAAACTTGTACTTCTTATTTCTCCCTTTCCTCTGTGTTGCAGTCACGAATGCTTCCAGGATTCATACAGCCATTTCTAATCTGGTTCTGAGTCACACATAGCTCTTGGTAAGGGTGTACCCATAGGCAATATATTCCCTTGGTTAATTATTTTGACCAGAGTGAAAAGTACCTCTGTATAAAGACTTAGCACAGGTCCCAACCATCAGCTTATTTTATATACGGCTGGACCGGGAATTTAGGGAGGAGCAGGCTTTGCGTTAGTCACCTTCAAGAGGAAGGTGTCACCCTACGCATGAGCATCATTTCCTTTTCTGTTTGCTGCACTGGGTTCTTTTTTTCCATAGGTGCTCCCTTTCCTTTTGTCTTAGCCTGTTAGAACTGCTGCCTACGTATATAGATATTCTTAAACAACAAAAATGTGCAGGTGACATAGATATGCAACCCACCTCCCAGACAAAGATTAAATTAACTAGTTGTGAGCTGTGTCTGACTGCTAAATGCTGTCTTGCAGCTGGGCACCATCCACTGCCTACAACTATCTATATGTTTCAGAGTGTTTAGTTTTAGTTGTCTTTTGACATGAGCTATACTGAACAAAATTAACTTTGGAGAAATCCAGTGCAGTGAATAGGACCATACTAGTTAACTAAGTAGGAATAGGATGTGGGCAATATCCTCTGTTTGTCCATATTATTATCACACACACTCCTTGACACAGTTTTGTTCCTGCCAATTAGCTGTCTCTGAACAAAGACTTGGGCATGGACAGATCTGTTTTGAAGCACTGGACTGTTTTCAGTACGAGTGTGGATGAGGCCACACAGTTCTTTTTGAAAAGCAACTTTAGTGATACAGGTACAGAACATGCTGTTTTGCTTGTCCTCAGACCATATATTGGGCTTTGATGTGTTTAATTTAACAGCATAAATGTAGCTGCTTTATCATATCTTGAAACTAAAAAATTTGAACAGTATTTTCTAGACTGTCTTCAAATATTTTGGACATACCAGTTATAATCATAGAACCTTACAACCCAGAACACAATCGTTAACCAATCCTACTGGAACGTCCTGAAGTATTAAAGGATTTTGGAGGACTGAATGTATGAAAAAATGTATTCAATAACGTATTTCTCCCTTTCTGGGAGGAGTCACAGAATTGTATTTGTCCAAAAAGTTGTCTTCTGAGTCACTGCTCATTCACAACTCTCTGTTGTGAATCTACATAAAAGCTCAATAGAGCTAGGCTACATTATGCTATTTTCATGAAGCCATCTTATAAATGGCATCTCCTTAATAAGGATGTGGAGGTAGCACAATATTTTGTGGTATGATTTGTACTGAAAAATGGAAACCCAACAAAAATTGGCAAGAACATCATACGGAGAAAAATGCATTTTACTAGCAATCAAAGGACATAGAGTTTGTAGAAAAGTGTATAAGCTAAAGCTAGGAACACTGAATACAACCATCTTGTTCAGATAATGATGATGGCTGTGAAGTACAATGATGTATTGCCACTGTAGGGTGCTATAAGCATTTGACTTTAATAACACTGAATAAGCCATTCAAATCTAAATTATGGCATTTCTGAGCTACTTATGTTCAGTTTTCTGCCAGTGCTGCTGTATTTTAAAAGTCAACATCCCCTACCGCCAGTTTCTTAGCAGGCGTTGTAAGAATTTTTAGGATGGCAAATAAGCCTCCATTGTTGATGAGGCATTTAAAATGAGCCTGCTTGAAATGTCCTCGAAAATGTGCTAAAAATCTAAACAGCAAGAGATAGTGGCCTCTGATTACTAATCAGTAATACGTCCATATTGCTTGTTATTAATAAATGATAAAGAGGATTTAATGTAGGGAGGAATTCTAAGACATTTCTTGTTTTCTATCATAAATCATGTCAGGCCATGCATTCTGCTAAATCAAGCCATCAGAATGATTTTGGTGAAGTTATATCCAGTTATGTAAGCCTAGGATGTGACCATTTATGTTTGTATCTATTTTTCAGAGAACTTTTCTTCTTGAGAGAACAACAAGCAAAAGCAGAGTATTTACTCAAGTCCCAGCAAGAAGGTTACTGATCGTTAGATATTAAATAAGTTACGGTCAGCTCCAAAGCACCTTACTGATTGAACTAAGAATAAAAATAAAAAAATCATTGAAATGTGATAAATCAATAGTAGTACATGCCTCAGTGCAATGATTAGCTAAATTACATCCTTTGATTGATAGTCATTGGTTGTCAATACAACTTGCTTGCCTTTTCTGCATTGCTCTTTTCTGACACTATGGAAAAATCCTGTGTCTAGAGTACTGTCTGTCTCGGCTTCAACGTGGATGTTTTCTTGAGAGTGAGAAAGGTAGTAAGGGAGATATAATTCAAGTTCTGAAATGGTCTGACAAATTAAATTTCACTTTATTTCACTTCTGTCCTTCATTCAATTAAATACAGACCTTATACTAGAGAATTAAAAGAAAACTGAAACCTGACTGCCGGACAGTTCACACACTCTGGGGATGGCTGGATTTGTGAGTGATCTTACTTCTTATACTGAGATCCAGAGGCAAAGTTTGAGTTCCTCTGAATTTCCAAAAGCTGAATTTCTTCAGAGGATGGGAAGTTTGTTCATGGAAAATAGTTATTGGTCATTTTCACCGAATGGTTATGCTGAAAATGTTCAATTCCTGATACACAGCACTGCATCATATATCCTTTATTCACTAGGAACAATACTTGCATGTGGTTACCTTACCGAACATGAGACAGAATGTTTAGCAGTGTCAGATTTCCTTTAGTCTAAGAAAAGTTTAATTTTTTTTTCCGGCTTTGAAATGTTAAGTAATCAACATAGCTAACACCACAATTTCACCATCCAATGAATATACTGGTTGTTGCAGACCAGTCAATAAAAGACAGCTGGCCTGCTTTATTCCTAGTCTGAGGTCAGTACTGTTTTTGGATTTCATATGTATGCATTTTCCTGTAGACTGTCTATTCTGTCACACCAGGCACCAAAGACTTAGCAAGGACTGCCTTAGAATAAGCCTTGGGCTTATTTTGGGTAGCAGAACTGGCTTGCTCTGCCCCATAGTTTCTTCTCTGTGTTCAAAGTCCATAAATACAGGAAAATATCAATTTTGTTTCTCCAGACTGTATTGTTTGCATCTCTATTTGTGTTTCTCAAACATGTCGGCTAAAGAACGCAGTGCTGTGAGACAGGTTAAGCTTATCTCTTATTTACAAGCAGAGCTCGTCTGGTTGAATGAAAAAAGATAACAAATTCATATCATGTAGCACCCGAATTGTGGAAGAAAAATGCTTCAAAACCAAAAGATATTCCTAGTCTCAGGTGTTATTATAAATCAAAGCTAGATGTCCATTTCAAATTAAAGTGTATGTAGATTTTTAAAGCTAATTCCCATTTAATGCTAATTTCTCATTTCTTATGAGGAAAGACATCTGTTTCATTTGGGAGGCAACTAAATTCTCAATATGCCTGTAAAGAGATGTATTCACAAAAGTTTCTTCTTGACTGTAAAAAGATAAACATATAGTCCCTCAAAATTCCAGGACTGCTATAAGTATTTTTCACTTTCAGAGACACAGAAGTTGAGATGCACAAAATTCAGAAATGTTTGCTTGCTTGTATTCATTAATTCTGAAACTTGCAGCAGTTAGTTGTTTATACTTGACATTTTCTTGTCTGCTGCTCTGCTTCATCAGCTGTATTTCATCAGATATAACCAATGTTTAAACAATAGCTTCATGCTACTAAGGACCAAGCCTATGAAGAGGTAACCATCAACAAAAATACTGACTATTACTAAGTTAATTCATGTCAGTTTGCTTTGTTTGCATTCAAATAAATTCTTAACTTTCACAAAAGGCAATAGGACTAAAGGTTGCCCAGCATCTTGCTAAGCAACCTCTCACATATTTCATTACAAAGGTTCCCCAAATATAAAATAAGGGTGGGCTTGTATAAGATACATTAAAACCAGCCTCTGTATCTTAAACAGAAGCTTGGAGATGTATACAGTATTCCTGTAAGAAAAGTACTGATTCCATATTACTGTATTTACTAATAGTAAGGCAGTTCTTAGCCTACAGACAAACTTATTTGCAGCCATTTTAAAGAAAGAAAAAGTGAACACAAGCTCTTCCCTCCTTTGTTTATTGCTGGCTGTACCAAAGGAGAATGCAAATGTGCAGAGATAAGAGAGACTTGCAACAAGATCTCATGTGGGAGGGGTTTCCCCCCAGATATTTTGCCTCTGCCCACATACTCAAATGGTGCAAATACTTAATGCAGATCAGAGCCCAGTGTGTGTTCCCCATGTAACACTTCTGCAGAATTTTTCTTTAGTGAAATATGGTGTTTCATCATGTTCACCTGTGTAAATACCTGCAACTCCGTAGCTGAGAGGCAGCTAGCAACATATATTTCTGTGGAAAATCCAGATGAGTGTAGTATATTTTTCCAAATGGTAATTGCTTGGTTTTCTCTTTCAAGGTCTGTGAAGGCAGCTCATTTTGTGAAACCCAACCCTACTGCACTTGAAAAGTACAGCAAGCACAGAAGGATAACAACTCACCCGTACTCTTAATTGATCTGGTATTTCTGCAAGGTGCCACCCTTTTCCACACCTCCTACCTCCTCCTTAAGTGACTCAGCCTCTGAAGGAGAAATCTCTTGACTTTTTAGACAACTGGATGGGGAAGGACAGTTCAGCTCTCTGTCTGCTTTGATTGTGCCTCACTTCCAGGTTGACTAACCACACTGAGCCACGCTGGGACACTAACTTCTACCATACTTAGGTAAGGATGTTTGCTCTTCTGGTTTTATATACCATGTATGGAAAGTCCTACATTTTCAGATGATCTGTGATTTCTTAATGTCCAGTTTAGGATCCCACTTCAAAGGATCTGATTTTCAAGAAGTATGGAGAACTTGACTATGAAAATGCAGGTCTTAAAGTTTTACAGTTTAGGTGTTCAGATTCCCTGGACCTTTCTGACTTCTCCTGGCCATAACATCTTAATCACTTTATTATTTACATTATACTGCTAATTGTATTTTATTCTAATGATAATTCTCTGATGATAAACTCATTGTTCAAATCACTTTTCATGAATGCGTTTTTAATGTAATTTTTGCTCTTTGGTTCATGTTGTGGTTTGTTTATTTTCTTTATTTGGAAATTTATCTAAAATTAACGAGTATTTACTCTTTTCTCATTTTCTTGAATTTTCTTCAAGTTTATTATTTTGGAAAAAAAAATCAGCAACAGTTCACTTTCATTTTCACTTTTGCAAAAGGTATAGCAAAAATACCCATTCTACTTTGATACAAGGACTTATCTCTATAATGAACTGAACCCATGCATAAACAGGAAGGGTTCTTCATCAAAAATCTAGCAAATGGAATGACAGAGTTTTCTTTGAATAAAGAAAATTAAAATTATCACCTCCTCTTCTACTCTATTAAAAAAACTCA
Source organism: Ptilonorhynchus violaceus (assembly GCA_013397565.1). NCBI lineage: Eukaryota > Metazoa > Chordata > Aves > Passeriformes > Ptilonorhynchidae > Ptilonorhynchus > Ptilonorhynchus violaceus. The sequence goes on along the minus strand of VZRJ01001052.1, from coordinate 1,356,302 downwards.
ACCACATTTAAAACTAAATGTGTATTTCTAATTTGAAAATACATACAAACCTGGATTGTGACTTAGCTGATTTCATATTAGTGACAGTTCCAAACCTTCTTTCAAAACAGAATCTCCCCCGCCCACATCCTGAAAAACCAGTTTTGAGAGCTCTTTCAGCTACAAATAAATGAATGATATTCTGTCATACATTCACATGTTCTGTAGTCCTACCTTGCTGTTTTCTCTTTTACAAACACACACATGTTATTCCTACTTTCTGTGTGAGCTATCTTCTGTGTTATTAATTCTGTGGACAAAACTGTAGAGTAAAATATTTATTTAAACACAATGTATTATTTCCAGAACTTCACAAATGTATTATGTGGCTATTGCTCTGATATGTAAGTCTTGCAAAAAAAGTCAGCCTAGGAACACATTTTTGTAGTTCTTTAATGTCTGTAAAATAAATGTAGTTATTTTTAAATGTAGTTTTAAGCAAAAGGACTAACTAATTGCCAAACAAACAGAATCATGTTACTGATGGCAATTTTGTAGGGAAGCAAGTAGAACATCAGTAATATACCTAGATCTGCACTTGATGGAGTGGGCCTTTAAAGATATTTGGAGAGATCATATTCTTGTCTGTAATAACAAGTTTGAGTGTATGACGGGTTGTACAATCTGGAATGGCTCTGGCTGTGATGGTAATTTGAAAAATAGACTTTATCTACAAACAAGAAATAAAAATTCTGATTTAAGTATAGGTAGCCAGATCTGACAGCCGAGTCACAGCACTATTCTTATCTGAGGGGAGAAATGATGAATGTGGAGAACAGCAAAATTGGTATTGACTGCCAAACCAGAAAGATTTTACCTCACAAACTTATGGATGCCTATCTAGAAGAACAACTGTAACGATGTGTCTCCCCAGTGTGTTAGTTCTGAGGCTTGGAGATCTTTATCCTGTACCAAGTCAGAATTACTTTAATCAGTTACTTCCTCACACTTATTATATTCAAGAGAAATGATGGAAAAAATAATGAAGTTTGGTGACATAAAAGTTGTTTAATGAAAGCAAGGAAAAAGCAAAACAAAAAGTAGAGCTGAAGTAAGAACCACAGAATCACAGAATCACCAGGCTGGAAGAGACCTTCAAGATCATCGAGTCCAACCCATGCCCTAACACCTCAACTAAACCATGGCACTGAGTGCCACATCCAATCTTTTTTTAAACACATCCAGGGATGGTGATTCCACCACCTCCCTGGGCAGACAATTCCAGTACTTCACCACTCTTTCTGTGAAAAACTTTTTCCTAATATCCAGCCTATATTTCCCCTGGCACAGCTTAAGACTGTGTCCTCTTGTTCTGTCAGTTGCTGCCTGGAGAAAGAGACCAACCCGCACCTGACTACAGCCACCTTTCAGGAAGTCTTCAGTGGAATAGTTCCAAAATTTTGAGCTCTGGTTACTCACAAGATACTGACTGTTCATCTTATTTCAGAGCAGAATAGTTCTTCAAGAAGATGAAAATTTGGTGGCAAGCTTCATATTTGGGATAAAGAAAGAACAAAGTATATGCCCATTTTCTTTTTCATATGGCAAATATTAGATGTTTTCAAAAATCTGGAACTTGAAGGACTTAGTAGCAAACAGTAGTCAGCAAGCTGTGGTTGTGTAGAGCCATATAAGAAACCTGTTTGTTTTGTTCCAGCTGACCTTTCACGTGGACAAGCCAACCTCAGCAACTTCTCTACAATTCAGGCTGGTTTAGCGATGCAGCATGAGAAGCTGGATGACAGGAAAATTCTGAAACATTTCTTTTTTTAAACTAGTTGTTCAGCTACAGCTTTTTGTGTCATCCGGTTCAACAACAATAGTTTGAGATTTTAGGCATTTGCATTTGGCAATGCTTTATATGAAAAACCTCAGTATAAAAACAAATATTTTGACTTTTAAGAGAAGAAGGTGTATCTCTCCTGCCACTCCTTCAATATTTACTGTGTTGGATTACTTATTATACAGTGTGATGATAATGCCATGCCTCTTGCCTCTGAGCTGTGGAAATTAATATTGTTTATTAGAAGCAAAATACATATCAACTATTTATAAATAAGGTCTTAATCACAGTCATAGCTAGAAGCCAAAGAACAAAGATTTTTTTTGGTTGCAACTAGTTCAGTCTGATGTGGAAAACATGAATCATAAAGGAAATGCTTCTATTATTATGTATTTTTTAAATACAGCAGTGCATATATGTGAAGCCTAATCACATAGACATCTACAGAGAAGAGCAGAAGAAGGAAGGCAAAAGGACTCTGTGATGGAGGAATGGGTGTGTTCAGACAATCTGGAAACTAGAAGGTCTAGCTTTCAGAATTTAAGGCAAGCCTGAGATACTCTCCTGATCAGTCACTGCAGGAGGTGGAAAGGAGATATAGATGTGTAAATATAGGTATTTGTGATAAAAATAGTGTTGGAGACTTGTGCTGCTTTTGGAATAACTTTCTGCGAGGTTAGATGGACTTTTGACTTTCCTTGAGGTCATGTCTGAAATTTTTTCTGAATTTCTTTGGGATTATGTTTGGATTTCCCCAAAAATGGGTGACGGCATGAATCAAGGACTGGCATGTCTTAAAACCATTTGGGAGCTGCTCACTAGACTGGCCAGGGCAGTTTTAGTTTTCATTTAGAGTTTCCTGACGCTGTTTTTAAATTCAAATTACACTGGAGCTGCATTCCTGTTTGTTTTTGTTTTGCATTCCAGCTGAGTTATTTTGCTTCAGTGGTTGAGATCTTATTAAGAACATCTGAACATAACTTACTACTACAGCATACTATAGAAAGCTATAACTCCTCTTTCTCACAATCTCATTTAAAAAGTTAAAAATCTTTTTTTTATATCTGTTTGGTCTAAAGATGAGCTGTTCACTGACCTGTGTGAATAATGTGACAGTTCCAGACCTTTATGAGCTGAAATTTTTAAACTAATGTGGTCCTCATAATCTCTTGTCCATTCCCCTTTCCAAATACACAGATGCACACACACTTAGTTCAAAATAGTGAAGACCAAGGCAAAAATGCTTTGATGAGCTGTATTCTGCCTCTTTATGCAAGGTTCTTTTCATTTCTAAGATTCTAAAATGTAAATCTTACTCTGATGATTCTTGATTGTCTGTGTTACAGATTAAAGTGAGATTTTTTTTTAATTTGCATTTTAAATTCTAATGAATTAATCTGTGATATACAACTTGAAAGTTCAGAAGTAAAAGCAAGCCTTGAGGACAAGATGGCAGTATTCTGTAGGACTAGGCTGCCTGGGTTTAAAATTTCAGAATACCTGGCACATTTTCAGTGCTGACTGTAAAAGGGAGTGTGCCTGTTTCTTATATTCATTTATGCATATTACTTTTGGGTTGGGAGACTATGCAGCAATTTATTCTGGATGCTGTACACATGCACAACAGAAATATTGTTTTTCCCTAAAAACATTAAAAAATGAATATAGGACAACAGCCAGTTTTAATTAAATGATGGAGGATGAAAGAAACACTTGCTGGACTCTCTCTTGTCTTGCATGGATACAAGCAGGAGTTGCAAACCTCTTTATAGTCACTTTTCATTTGGTTTAATTTTCACAAAAGAAGTCTCCATTTTCAAAGTTTTATGATTCATTTCCCCTAACAAATGGCTTTAAAAGTACTTAATAAAAATAAATCCCAAATCCTTCTATACAAACTACTACTTCTTGAGACGAAGTAGTGCCAGTTCTCATTGCTTGTAAAATATACTGAAATATCATGCTTTCTATTATCCTGGGACTGACTGCATCAGATGTCCAGCTGTTCCTAGGCTGAAAAAGTAAATCAGAGACCTCTCTATCGTCTTGGGACAGTTCAGGAAATTGTATAGTGAGAGCGGTAACTATCTAAAACTGATTGCTTGATAACCTACCTGAACAGTTTCTAGGAAATTCAGTGCATATATGCTTAAAACCTTATATAAATATTTTTAAAAGGTATTTTATAACCTATTGCAAAATAAGTAAGGCTCACCATAGCCCCGAGCATATTTTTATTGTGTGGGAACCAGATCCAGCAGTCACATGTTTTCTACACACACTGTGCCAAGGCATGTTTGATACCAACAACTAAGGTTAAAAAAAAGGAATGCAGGTAGGAGCCTTTCAATATGCGAGAATTTTAAACTAAAAAATATTTGGAACTTCACAACTGGTTAAGATACATGCAGACTTTTTGACTTCAATATTATTTTTGTACTTATATCTTTACTTTCTAAAAAGATCTGTAGTTGTTTACATCTAGATTTTGGTTTACTGCTTCTTTTTGTTTGTTTGCTTGTTTGTGTTGGGGGTTTTTTTGGAGTTTTGGTTTATTTTCTTTTTTGGGGGGGAGGTTGGGATTCTTTTTATGGTTTGTTTTTTTTTTTTTATCATAAGCTTTTTTTAGTAATTGTCTGGCAGTAAAAGCATAGAAAAGAAAAATCTGTTCTAAGTGCAATCCATTGTGGCATCCACAATGTTTTATTGTCAGTATTAGCATTATTGTTAAGCTTTTGCCAGAATCCAAAATCTCCTTCCCCTTCCATCAGTAAAGAAAGAGCCACAGGCTCCAGTGTCAATCCACTCTATTTTAGGTGTGGGAGCAATACACTTTATGTCTGTAATAAGAAAAAAAGGATAACTGTGTCATCCAGAGAACTGGGAATGTTTCTTTTTAAGGACTGCTTCTGTTACAGAAACTGTTTTCTGAAGCTTCTGTAAATTTCAGCAGCCTGACAGTGGAACTGCTTGTGAGCTTTCCAGTTTAACATTGTTTTCTTGGAAAATGCTGCTTTACAAAAAGGAATGCATTTGCTAAAGAGGCTCAGTTTTGGCCAAACTCTTAAGTCAATGTTAGCATTGGGAGTTTTTTTAACTTAAGGGAGAATTTGTTGTCATCAAAATGTCATTATGTTCTGCTTGATGCTTTCTCTAGGAAAGCTGGTATTCACAATCCAATTTCAAAGCAAAACATGAAATCTTTTGAGTAGATCCACTCCCAAATTTTTTTTTTTTTTTCCAATCAGCAGTCTTGGAGGCTTTTAACCTGATTAGAGGTAAGGGAAGAAGTCAGTGACTGGAAAACAGTTGCAGGGCTGCAGAACTGCCTCTATTCTGACCCCCTGCATTAGCTGCTGCCAGTAACTCCATGTGACCCATCAGCAGAGCTGGATGAGCTCACCTGTGTTCCAGGTGCTTCGCCACAGACTGATACCATCTTCCCATTAAGCTTATCACCTCAAGCCATTCTTCTATCCTCCCTCTTGCCCCCTGAAGGCTCTCACCACACCAAGTGTTCTCAGGAAAGGCATTTCCAACAAGGAAGAGACAGTGTGACAGGCAGAGGGGCAGGGCAGGAATGCACACAATCATCACCAGGCAGGGAAAAGCCAGGACCGTGCCCCAGATTCAGTTTGAGGGGGGCTGCAGCTGGCCCTAAGCCATTCCACCCTGTGAGAGTTAACTTGTGCGAGGAGGTGATCGGAGTGGACAACAAACTTGACCTGTCTTTGGGGCTGGTTCCTAATCTCCCAGTCATCTCTCACTTCGTCTTCCTGTCATGTTTTGTTTTAGATTCCTACAGAAGGACAACGTCCCACGGAACAAATGTCAGCTTTCAGCATACGAAAACAGTCTCCTAATCTAAGTGGTAATACTGAGTCTCCTCCATTTTCTGCTCCCGGGGCACTTGGACGCTGAGGTGCGGTGTCCCTCCTGTCCAGGCCTCACTGTGCCCCTCACGAAGCTCCCTCAGGCAGTGGCAGGAGGGTGAATAGGGCCACCATGACCCACTTCAGATGCCAAACTATTGGTGGTGTTGTGCACAAACTATCACTGGCAGGGATTCGGGCCAGAATACCCCGCTGGGCAGTGTTGTGTGGTGGAGCTGGAGAGTCGGGTGGTGTGGGGCAAGCTGGTGTGGTTGTTGTGGAAAACCCACAGCAGCAAGGTGGCTGGAAGGGCAGTGGGAAGGTCTATTGGTCTCAGAACCGTCTCTGACTCACTCAGGGAAAATGAGGAGACATTGAGGAAAATTAGAATGGGGAGAGAAAAGCTGTTTAATCATTGTCTGATGGGATTTTTTGTCCCTCTGGAGAGACAAAACTTAAGGAGGGCTGGAGTTTGCTTTCTATGCAGGAAAATGACTGGGGGCAAATCTACTGTGATTGTCAGCTCATTCTTACAAACCTCATTTTTCGTGTCCCTGGTCATTTGTCAAATGGCTGCATCTGTGCTGCATAAAAAAAGAAAGCCAAACCTTGCCATCAAGGCCAAGAGCCAGAAGCACACATCCATGCTATCACAGCCATAGCTTCTTGAACATTCAACACTTCTCTAGCACCTCAGTCTTGGAAAGAGCAATTCCAACACAGAACCAGAGAACATTTGTAACTAGGCAAACATGAATGATCAGTTCAGACCTTTCATTCCCTCTCTTTCACTTGGCTGTATGGACAGATCTACAGGGAATTGAAACAGATAAGAACAGGCACAGTTTGAGTTACAGACAGATATACATTTTTAGACTGAATTTTTTCATGATACTTCAGTGTTTACTTTTACAAGAAAAAATGTATTTAAAAATTCACTCTTGGCCATTGTCACTTCAGATAAATGTTTTGTTGCTTTATTATGACTCGGTCTTCCACTCGCTGTAGCTGTCATTTTTTAACATTATCACTACAGCTGAAGTTCTTGTATTAAAAGCATTAAAAGAGACATTTGAATTAGAAGAGGGCCAAAAGCCCCATGAAATGAAACCAAAGGAGATAAACATCAGCTTTCTAATACAGGGGAGAATCCCTATTCTCCCAAATCAAGCAAATATCATATTGTTAATTCCCCAATATACTAAATATCAGCATTGTTGGACAAAGATATTTTAGGTTGTTTTTGTAAGTAAATAAGGCTTCCATGTTCATACAACATGGCAGTGTGCATGTTTGTCTGTCTCTCCCAATAACTTTTGAAACCATACACCAATTTGAGTTAAATTTGATGTAAAGATGTAGGTCTTAGAGGTATTGCTTTTATTAATGCTCAGTAAAACTAAGTAGCTGATTAGCTTCAGAGGCAGTCTGACCCTTTGAGAAACATGAAAATCCACATATTTTGGGCTGGGTGTAGTTGGAGGGCCACATGGTCAACTCAAGATTAGCCTTTGTTCAAAATTTGCATCCTGTCACACATCTGCAAATTCAAAACCCACAGACAACACTCCAGGAAACAGGATTCATTAGTTTAACTTTCCTGGGATTACTGTGGTATGCAAATTTCATAATTCCTTTATCAGATTTGTGAAATATGTTTACATTAGAAATAGGCAAAGCTGTTTCATATTAAGGATGAAACTGAATTGAGTTTGCTAAACTGGGCTTGTGCAGTTTCTTCAAGGTCAAAGCCACAAACTTTTCAAGGAAGCAATGGGCACTAAACAGGTGTGATAACTGAAAAGTCAATCTGTATTAAACTTTTACGTCTTTCAACCTATGTAATAGTACTTTACATTTCCGAAGTTGTTCTACATGTTCATTTTCAAAACGTTTCTCTGCATTTGCAGATAAGAAGAGCCCCTCTGTTGCAATTAAAAGCAGACAACAGGCTTCTCATGATCTTAATAAACGACGGACCCTTTTGCAAGATAACAGCTGGATAAAGAAGAGGCCTGAGGAGGAGAGGTAAGAAAAACATGAAATACATTTCTTCTGTATTTAGTTCAGCATGCCACGTACATTTTCTTGGAGTGTCTACTTTTGCATGGATGGTATCAACCAGAATTAGATGAATTCAATCAAATAGCTCTTATTTATTTATCTTGATTTATTGATTGCCTTTTGGAAGCATTAACTTTCTGAATATTCACTGACTATGTTTTTCATTGGAAATTTTGAGTATTTAATGAGGTTCTGCTCTACATTTCATATGTTTAGGTTGCAAGACTACGATCTGACTTTTTACAAGCAAGAAGATTATAAATCTTGGCAAGTTCTTTCAAGGATCTTAAGTCAGAATCAGTTTAAATTTAGTCTAACGTAAACTAGGACTTACATTACGACAGAAAAAATGCCTTGAGACCATGTCATCATTATCTGATCCATGAATAGCTTGTAGGAAGAGATAATTCTCACTCCAAAATGTTTGGAGTCTTTTACTGCAGAGATCTGTAGCTGGTGTGATTACAGTGGTAGTGGACAGCTGTGAAATCTGTTTGAAGACAGAAATTTTTTCCCAAGAAAAAGTTCTCTATTTGTAATACTCCAATTTTTACTAACCATTGTTTTTCTTTCACTTGAAGTGCTGATGAAAACTATGGAAGGGCAGTGCTTAATCAATACAAATCCCAAGATAGCCTACACAGGTACAGTAGAGGATCTGAACAGCTTTCTAATTGTATTATCAAAGAAAATTGAGCATCCTTTTATCATATCCCATTTATAGCAAAAGCTTGCTTTATTAAATTTTAATCTATATATATTTTCACTGTAAATATGACTCCAGTGTCAAAAATTGATCACTTTAATGGATGCAGGGTTGGATTTGTTGACACCTGGATGGTCTGAAATCCTGTATGTATACTTAATGTGAGACATAGATATTGTTTTATCAGTGATGAGCTGCTTAATATAAGCAGTGATCAAAGTGGCATTTCTAAATTTTTTTTACAGCAGTAGCACAAATGAAAAGGAAGATCAAAAAGCTGTACTTGGACGATACAGATCTGATACCACCCTGGACAGGTAGGGCTTTATTTCTGGATATAATGTAATTTGTGATTATCATACCTGTGAGAGGTCTTAAAAATGAAAGTAGGAATGAAGTCAATGCTTTTTTAAAGTTTTGTTATTTATTAAGCATCTAACGAAAAGATTTTGAATTATTTTTGCATGAATTTTCAATGAGACATGGATATGTGATTTGAGAAAAGGTTCTTTTGACACCTTCTTCTTCTTTTTTTGTACCAGTTTCAGTGTATTCTTGTCCTCATAAATGTAAGTATCTTTCCACAGATGATAACCACTCCTCCCCAGTTTCCTCCTTTTCAAACTATAAGGCAAAGTCACATCTCCAATAGCTAAGCACAACATGGCTAAACCCTTAGTTCTTTGCAAATCCTCACTGCCACTTCATACCATGATCAGCACAAATGTCCGAGTCATGCTTGTCAACAGGTGCCTAATTTGAATGTTCTGTTCAGTTTTGACCTCTTTTCAGACATGACCATGCTTGTGTTTGCAGATTCTTTGTGTGTTGCATTTTCAAAATCCAGCCACCATTAACATCTGGTATTCAAAACATGCTGAGGCTATGAGAACCAGCACATAAATGCATGCTGTGGAAAAAGTGCACTTTGTTTAGTTGGTTTTTAACACTGTGTTATTTTATTTCATGATCCTTACTTCTCTTGTAAGAAACAATGCAAAATTGTTAAATAAAATTTACTCTCTCCACAGAATTTTGAAAAAGAATAGGCTAGAGACCTGTGTGGTATCCTCACTCTGTCTATTCTTCTACAGCCCAGTGAATCCTGCTGTATTTGTTCACTCATCACAAGGAAGCCACTCTATAACTTCAATTTACCTGTTGCTCTTCTCTATATCTTTTCTATTTCCGTATTAGTCTTTTGGATCTGGGAATCCAAATCTCCATGTAGGCATTTAAGATGGGTGCACACGTTGTATGTACACAGAGAAGTATAACAATGATTTCTAGTTCATTTCCAATTCATTCCCTTGTATTTCATAATATTGAATTTGCTCTTTTGAGTGCTGCTGAGAATTGAGTTTTAATTTTCACAACATTATCTATATAATTCCAAGATTTGTTTCCTGAGTGATAATAGCTGGTTCAGAGATCAATTGTTTCTCTTGGCAGGCATTACTTTGCATCTAAGAAAAGTGAATATCATCTGGCATTTTAGAAATCTGACATGTTAGCAGATGACTTCTGAAAACTTTGCCAGTCGGCATTTGTTTTGACTACCATGAATTAATAACATTGGCAAGCAACATCATCTCAGTCTCCTTTTTTCCAGATAATTCATGAACATATGGAAAAACACAGGACTTGTACAGATCTCTCCTTCCACTCTGGAAACTTGCCATTTATTTCAAACCTTTGTTTTCTACTTTTTAAGCGCTTATTTCTGTATGGAAGGACCTTATCTATAACCAATAGGAAATCAGTTTACTTAAGAGCACTTAAAACAAATTTCTGTGAAGCTTTTTGTAAATTCAAGTAGAATATATCACCTATGTCACACTTATTCACATGGTCTTTCACTACAAAACAATTTTTAAACCTTGATTATCATGAAACTCTGATTACTAATTTAGAAGTCATAGAACAATTCCAGTTTCTACGGACTCACTGAAGGGTATTGTGCTTTTGTACTCTATATCCTTTTGGTTTATGCTGAGATATCAAAATATCTGAATTATTTGAGGTTGTTAGCTGACCATTTTTGTGTTTTCATATACACAAATATCTAACATAAAGGCTTCTTAATATGCAACTGATGACAGAGAATACAAAGAAAGGATTTTAGGTGTGAATATACACTTCTCATAACTAATGCAGAATATGCCATAAATGATAATTTATGCTTCTGCCTTGAAATGATCACAATGAGGAAGTTGTGGTCAAGTTGTTTATATTCCTGAGTTATCAATGGTCTTCTCAAAACTGTGGAATATAGCCATTCCAGGATTAATTTGTGCACACCTATTGCCAGCAAGAAGCTTTGTGAGAGATGACCACAATGTCTGCAATTCCTCAAATGTGCAACCTAAGGCATAAAAGGGTGTGGTGATGTATTTTCTCTTAGGACCTTTTTTGTAATTGAATTTGGTAGTTCCTCTGTGAAGGATGTTCTCCACTTGGTACAATTCCTTAATTTTCTTATAAATTATTTCTGGCAAGCATAGCCATATTATGGAAGTCTCCAAGCTTAGAATAGACCAATTTGCACACCACCTGTATTGTTTATCTGTCTATGTGAAAAAAACAGGTTTTTTTTTTCCTTTTCAAAGCTAAAAGGCAGAGTTGAAAATGGAGAATGTTTCTGGAATGTAGCAGAAAGTCTAAAGGACTGCTTCTAGTAGGTGCTTCTAGACATATTGATATTGGAGATCTCTCAGAGCTGTTTACTATGTCATGTTGCCTATATGGAAAATAATTTCTGCCAGCTAAAATTCAGCAAAATAGCAGTCTTCTATCCTACAAAAGGTCCTTAGGAGTTACCTGTTTTCAAACTAGATGCTAGAACATCTTTCCACAGTTCTGCTTTGCATCTCTTCTGGCTATCACAGTAATATTCCAAAAGGAAAGGATTTAAAGAATTTGGCTCTATCTGGATAAATATCTCTTCAATAGATAGTTTTCACAATGACAAATAATAGTTGAAATATGAATTATAAAAATCTTTGAGGACTATAAATAATTTTGAGCTCTTCATTGCATGTGTAAGTGTGCACGTAAAAATGTATCTAAAAGCCATATAATTTCCAGCTTTTTGCTTCCTGGATACTGCTATAACCATCTTCAAAAAAGATATTTTTTGATATGAATTTTGCCTAACCCAATAACAAAACCCATAACAACCCATAACAAAATTTGAACATCACTTTCTGTTACAATTCCATTTCTGTTTCTTCCTTTAGTGTTTCGTGAGTTCTTTGCTCCGAGTTTGGAGTAAGACACAGGAGACGCTGAGGAGTTCTAATCAGGTTGTTTATTAAGTTCTTATCTATGACAAAGCAGCACAGGGCACTCTCTAAGTTAGGAAGGTGGAAAATGGCCTCGAACCGTGAGTTCCAAGGTTATTTAAAGCCTAATTTACCCAATTATAGACTGCCAACTAACATGTTTTCACTTATAATCCAGTGACTATTCATTTAGTGTCCGCAATGCGGGCTTTCTGAACCAATGGTCAAACTATCTAGATTGGTGAAGAAGAAGGAAGAAAGAAGAAGCAAAACCCACACCCAAAATTCTCCATCTTGCCACTAGTACATTATTAATAACTCACAAATCCAAACCTCTACATTTCTACATATTTCACCCAGTGATATAACAAATTGCTTTTTAATTACCACAGTGAAAGCCCAGGGTTCCAACAACTTTCCATTTCAAGGATCTGGGAGAGATGTTGCAGATAACTACATGCAATTGCAGCACTGAGTGCAAGCACAAGAAAATACCAATCATTATTAAGTTGCTTTCAGAAATCCATAGATTGATGGCAGTAGATTCACATGTACTTTTATTGGCATGTAGATCTACACTACTTCCAACTCAGACAACAATTGCATTGTGCAGATGATCACAGCTAGCCTTTCTGGATGGGTGGAAAAATGTTATTTTTCCTTTCATTTCTTACTTATTATTAGCAACTAAACTAAATATTTGACAAAGGATGGGAGAAAATTTAAAAGCCAGATAATGGTGAAAATTACCCTGCTATTTTTGCAACTACTAAATGCTGCTAAGTCCAGAATAGCCTCCAGTAACACTAAATCTAACTGCATTTATAGGAATTAGATCTAAATATAAGGGACTGAAGCAAATGTCCTCAGCTTGGAAAAGAATAATATAAGAAATGTGAGTAAGGAAAGAATATTTTCTGTTTGTTGCACTGTAAAAATAAGGAGATACTCTATAAATGTTTAGGTAATGAATTAAGAAAAAAAATTAAGCTAAAAAAGAAAGAGAGAGAGAGGAAAAAAAAGAAAGAAAGAGAGAAGGAAAGAGAGAAAGAAAAGAAAAGGGAGAAAGAACATTTGTTTTTCCCTTAACATATATTAATTGTAGGAGTCACCACTACAGGACACTGTGGAGGCCAGAAATTTAAATTGGTTCAGAAAAACATTACATGGGTAAATGAAACATTGATTCGGGGGTATCTTTTGGAGACAGTATTCTGGGTACAAACAGAGGATATTCTTTGACTGCTTATCAGAAGCTGAAAAGTTGTACAAGGAGAAGTCAACATTATAATTACCTTTCTTTCATTTTTTTTCCAAAGCTTCTGCTACATTGGACAGTAACGGAGCAGGATGCCAGATAGAACTTTAAGACTTTAAAATAAGGAAATACAAAGCTATGTAAAGCATTGTGCTGGAATTTTGAAAATATACAATGAAGTGTGAAAGAAATGCTGGTTCCTTGGCTAGTGGCGAATGAAAAGGAACACTCAGGTTTGCATCAACAGCAATGCCAGCAAGTTTAGTGAGACCTCTAGCGACCTTCCCAGCAACTGTAGCTGTTGTCACAGTCACAAGCTGCCCTGACATGAGATGGTCCTTTGCACAATTGCATTTATGATTTGCAAAAGACACAGAGCACATGCTGGTGCAGATCGTGTCCCAGAACTCCCTGGAAGGCTTTCATTAAATACAACAATATTCTGTCCTGCTTGGCTGAAGGCAGGACACAAAATGTTTTATACATAACATCAGATTATAGTTCTAGGATTAATAATTTTGCATTTATAACTTCAGTTTATAGATGGGAATAGATAATTAAAATTTAAAAATTTCTATATGAGTTGTAGCTCAAGATGTGTTTCAGCTGATTTGACCAAATATTTAAGATAACCCTCTTGACTTAGTATTTGTCGTCTATTTCAATGTACATCACTTTATATGTGAGCTTTACAGAGCCTTCTGTTTGTGCTGAAGAGTATTCCATAAACAGAAGGAAAGCTGGGATAAAATAAGAATTTAATCTGCTTCAGCTATGATAGCTACATGATGTTTTCTGTGAAAATTTTAAAGGGTTTTAGGCAACAACTGTAATACAATAATAGAGGGGTTGAAAAATCATGTGGTTGTTTCTTCGTGTAAATTTCATGGCTTAATGAAATCAATTCAAGCACAAATAATCCAACTTCTTTGATAGAAGTTATTCCTGTAGGTCAATACCATACTTTGCCAGGGATTTTACACCAGATTATTTTCACATCACATTGATCTCTAAAATCTGTAAAAAAACCAAGACTGTTGCATCTCTCTAGAGATGGTGAGGGAGAGGAAAAGGCAATAGTTCTGTGTGTACTGCTTGACTGAACATTGTTTTCTTTCTAGTATTCTGGTGTAATTCAAAAGAGTTGTAAAAAATTAACTGAGCAACACTGAGGCTTAATACAGTATATCTATTATTATTTTAACATCACCTTTGAAAAGTCTTTTTCAGTGAGCTACTTAGACTCTTCAGATAATAGTGCACTAAATTTATATAATTTCAGCTTCTGGTCGATACTTATTTTGGTACTGGGGTTTTTTAATCAGTACACATGGCAAAGTGATACTCCATCTTTTAATTTTATTGAAAATGGATTTAAAAAAATTTAGAGTGTTTATTATAAATAATTTCTGTGTTTCTGACAGAATTCCAGCTGGAAGTGATACTGATAAAATAAATAAATCCTCAACTCTGAACCATAAACAAAACAACAGGTATGAATTTCAGAAACATTATCATCTAAGTATTGTGTATTATAATTTATCATGTATCATTTATCATGCATTATCATCTAAGTGTTATATATTATCGTAACTTTAGAATTCATGCACATACCAAGACTATACAGAGAAATTATTTGTATGGCATATGGCCTAGTGTAGGCTTCATTTGACCACCTGACCTCTGCAATGTAAACATTTATTTCTCAGTTATCATAGACTCTTTTTATAGAGGAGAAAAAGAGATATTTTCTTTAGAATAAGAGGAATTTTCCTTAAAGGAGCCTATTTCTCCACACGGATTAAAAGGGAGATCAGCTCAGATTACACATTTGCTCAATATAATGATTATTTAATAATTACAGTATTTTAAATTAAAAAAAAGAGAAAGAATAAGAATGTTTTGAAAAGTGTGGGCATGTTCTAGAGCTCTAGATTTCTCTGCATAAAGTCTACCAAATATAGTACATAATTCTGAGGAAGGACTACATGAAAAAATTCTAATTAATGCTTTCAGTGGAAAATGCCATTTTACGTTCCTGGTGGAAAACTTGAGTACCAAACCATAAAAAATAGTTTTTTGATAGACTAACAGAAAAATTTTATTTTGTCAGGTCTGTCTTTTGTGTAAAACAACTTTAAAATAAGTTAGCACAACATTTTTGACATTATTAAAAATGTTGCTATCGTTCAGAGGTGGCCACGTTACATGTGTAATATGATTACACAACACCAAAAAATTATTTTCTAAAAACCTTACATGTATTACCTAACTGAAATTTTTCTTTAAGAAAGGAAAGTCAAAAGAGCTCCACCACCATACTTGTAAATGCAAAGGTACAAACGCATTGCTTTGTGCCTTCATCAATGCCAATAGAGTTCTGTCAGTAATAAATTACACAGAAGATAGTTCGTAGAGAGCACAGCAATTAAAAGTCATCTTGTGAAGTGCTGAGATATTACGCCGAAGAGCAAACGAGTATCTCTGGCATTTAAAGTTCAACAGAGGTCATTCTTTCAAATTATGATTTTGTATAATTATGTTGTAAATCATGTTGATGATGACACATGAGACATCATATAAATTGGATTTTATGGTTTTTTTTTCTGGGGATGGTTTTTAACAGACAAACCATTAATTCTGAAGTGGGACTTAAGAGAGACATAAATGGTATGTGTTTTTTCCTGCCAGACAGCAATAAAATGATTTGTAAAGCTCTGTTCTTGGATCACTATCATTAAGAATTGCCAATTACTATCATTAAGAATGGCAGAGTATAAGACAAATACTTTTTGATAAATTTCATGAGAAAAATCACTGGCTTGGGTTCTATATAATTTAGTTTTACAGACACATCATAACATAAAGCACTATACTTGAACAAGAAACATACAATTTAAAGTATGAAAATTAAGGATATTAGTATTATTGTGGTTGTTGACTAAAGCAGTACAGAAGTCAAGATTTTAAGACACCAGAAATTACTTTGGATATCAAGTAAAAATGCAACAGTCCTCTAAACATCAGAACCTGTTAAGGTCTCCCACATCTTGTATACTTTGAGGTATTCCCAAAATTTCAGTTGGCATGTATAAACATAGTTATATCATTTACCATACACATTTGTATCATTCTGATAGTAGAAATATGATTTATTATAACATTTTTTATAATTTAAAATTATACTCTTGCTAAAGATTAATGATTTAGGTACATTTTCTTAACAGACAATCTTGGACTCCTACTGCAGCATCCACAAACACTGCTGCCACTTCTCCAATCAAGAAAAAAAGGTATTCATTACCATCATTGCTTGGTTGCCAGAGGATATATAGGACTGTTTTCTGAATGATACACAGTTACCTTTAAAAATCTGAATTACAGATAGCATGATTTGGAAAAGAGTAAAAACAGGGTGGAGAACTAAGTACATTTTTAATTTAAAATGTACTACCGGTGATAGCCGTATTTTTCTGCATCCTTCCCAGCCGCAAATTCTGTTCATGATTTTCTATTTCGTATTTCATGCATAAAAAATGTGATCAGTAGAATCATGAATGTAGAAATTAAAATGCCATCATCTTTATTTCAACAGACCTGTTTGTTTGGTGGAAGTTTGTGGTTTCAGTCCAGTAGCTCTCTTCAGGCTCTTGGAAGATATGGAAGGCCATAAATGAATTGCACTGCTTCTGGTGTTATTGTTTTTACCTCACAAAAATTGCTGGATTGATAGTTTCAAGGGGGAAGGGGAGGAACTGAAAGTGCTTATGCTATTTGTGTGATTTCTAAAAGCTCGAATGTGTTTCTTGGGTTGATACTTGACACCCTTTCCTTCAGCATTTTATCTGGCTGTCTTTTCCACCAATGATCCATTTATTTGTACCATTCAGATTGCAGAAAAGACCCCCTAGAGTCACAAAATAAAATTTTTACAATAATTAAAATTACTGTATTGTTTCCTATTCCATTCAGTTTTCTGTAAAAAATAGTCTAAAAAGTATCAACATACAGTATTTCAAAATACTAATAATTTAAGTAAAGTTCCAGGTATTTTTACATAATTTTTATTCTAAGATTCACAGTATGCTGTTCAGCCCCAGAGCATTAAACTAATACTCAAAAATTTATCTATTAAAATTTACAGGCAGTCTTGGATGCCTCCGCCAGTTTCGAGTAGTAAGACTCCAACAGAAACAGTGGAAAACAAACGGTGAGTATTAATGGTGGCTGGTTATTCCCTAATTATTGGGTAGAGCTAATTTTGGGAGCAAAAAACCAGGGCAGTTCTTGGATGGACTGAGTTTGATGCATAAGATGCCATGCAAAGGGAAAATATCTCATGCCTGAGTACTTGTTTGGGCTCTTAGCAGCCTAATGCCCAGCATTGACTGGGGCCTGAGTATATGAAGCACCAGCAACTTGAGGTTACATAAGTGCTCACAAAAATTTTCTGTCATACTTGCATTCTTTCTTCATGGTTTCACTTTGGAGTATTCCAGTTAATTCTCCTCAAGGCTAATCTACTGTAGAGAGACGGGCCGTGAGGGCAGGGATCTATTGGTGCCATTTGGGGTCACAGCCAGGGGCTAACCCTTGACCCTTTTGGTTAACAGTGTGAGAAAAACCTCAAGACATACTTAGTCGTCCATCAGCAAAGTGTCCAAGAGACAGTTTAGAACAAAAGATCAGACTAAAGTTACTTGGAGATGAATGTTTAATGTTTATTTCTGAAGTTGAGTTTGCTTTCTAGAAGATGAGAAAGGGAACAGGGAACATTTCTTATGCTCTTATCTAAAAGTAGAATATGGATGATTTAAAATATTAATAAATAAACTTTCATTATATTCTCTGCTTATGTCCCCTATTGGCTACAGCATGGCCTTCTGCTTTCCTAGTTTTAATCTGGGAAACTTCCAACATAAGTCTCCTGCATAGCAATGATGAAAATTAAATTAAACAAATGAATTGATACATTGTCATGTTAGGTATACGTCTTGGTGGTCTATTACTCAGGAAGTTTATGGAATCTCTGACACTGGAAGACTTAAAGCCAAGATTAGGAATTATTTTTAATCTTATTCTGTGTTTACTACCATCTATTTGTTTGGCCAAGATTCCAAGTTACTCTCCACCAGCAGAAAGACAGCTTATAAATACTAAAGTTTATTTTCTTTGAAGTCAGTCCTTACTAGATGTTCTCAATGTGCCAACTGAGATGAATTTATCTGGCTTCATTTCAATATCTTGCTATGATCATGGTAATTTTGAAAGCTTCAGATAATGCTCTATATGGCATCCAACCAGCTCCCAACAGCAAGCTGGCATTCCTGTATTCTTCTCAACACTAATTATCCAGTTACTCCTCTAGTCTCACAGTTCAGAGAAGATTGAAATTCAGCCATATTCTTTCTGAAGCCTTCATGACCCTTCCTAGATGCTTTGACAATGCTGTCATCAAGTTTGTTAAAAAGTGATGGACATTTAATGATTACTTGGTTTATCTTTTAAAAGTGCTTTGAAGATGTGAAAGCTATTTCAAAGTGTGACTATTACTATAACTAATAATAGTTACCAAAGGAAAGCCTTTCACTCGCCTGTGATTTTCAGGAAATAAAGTGCCATACATAGAGGCTAATAAGCACAGTTTCTAAAGATCACTATCAATCTTAAAGACTGAGCCAAGAGCTATGTCAGCTATGTCTTTTCTTCAAATATGAGAATGGCTGACTGCCCTGCTGTCCTCAGGAAGGGAGTCCAGCAATCATAGGTATGTGAGGTTTTTTGATCAAGGTTATTGATATACTTACCTTTTGTGATTCTGAAATCAGATTCTAGCCTTCTATAGTTAAACATAATATGTAAACTTCCAGGGTTCTTTGCCTCAGTTCCCAGCTGATTAAGCACACTTTACAGAACACTTAAAAGAAATTGCAGTTGGAGCTAAGACTATAAGCATCTCCCTGTAATTGAATTTTATGGTCATGAACTGTGTGCTGAAAAGAAAACACTATTAATCAAAGTGATTAACTGAAGAATGTTAATTGAAGAATGAATTATCTTAGTAACATAAAAAGAACATGGTTTGAGTTTAGTATTATACTACTTGAGCTAAATACATATTTTGCATTTAAAAAAATAGAAAAATATCATCTTGGAAGGAAGGGAAAGTAAAATTAATTGCTATTGATTGATCTAAATCTTGCAAAGTTCTTCAATACTAGCATTTTGCTACTTGGTTTCTGAAATGTTTATTCTTTTCTTTCCCTAGGACTACTTCAGAAAATTCAGAGGCTCCAACAATGTATGTTTTACTTGGCTTAGTAGATTGAGAAATGCATAAACCTTGATTATTGTTTTACATTTATTTATAATAAAAACACAGTATAATTTACCTGGGAGGGTTTCACTACAGCTGATGTCACAGAAGTGCATGAAGAAGATTTTCTTCCTTGCAGAAATGCAATTATTTCCACATAGCTTAAAACATTTCATTGGATATTTATTCGAATTGAAAAAACATTAAACTGCATAAAAAAATTAAAAACTGCTTCACAATTTTAGTTCCACAATTATTTATGTTGCTAATTCAAATACTCTTTTATGTTCAACTGATGCTCTAAAGACAGTGAAAAAGTGAGTGTGAGCGGCATGAAGAAAAAGAAAGTGTTAAACTAAGAAGCTCTGCACATGCAAAGGCTTGTGATAGAAGGCATTAACTTCAGATGAATTGATAAAAAGCACTCTAAACTTGAATGTCTGCAAAAATTGCTCTTATTTTAGAAAATAAATTTATTAAATTAATTCATTAATTAAAGGTACATTTCACATGGTCTAGATTAAGAAAAGATTACTTAACCAACCTGCAATTTCATGACTTCTAATTAAGACAGCTATGCAACTTGTCAGGGTTTAGTTGACCTACTAATAGAAAAATTGTCTAAAGAAGCAGGTAACCCTCATCAACTCTTAACTGCCACCTTCTCCCTTTCTAATAATTTCTCACAATTTTAGTATTCTTGTAGTGACCAATTTGATTGTTCACATAAAATAAATAAAAATAGGAAAGTGTACATAATTACTTATTTAGCTTTTAAAAAATCAGTACTTTGCTAGTTAAATAGAAGTCTTCTCTTTACTAAGTAAGATTTATTTGTTAGGTAGGAGAAGAGGCTTTTCAAGTTTTTTTTACTACTAAAATAATTTTTAAACAGTAAAGAAACTCCACTATATTACTATATCCATACTAGCAAAACAGCTAGACTTAGGATGTTAATTTTTCAAAAGCCTCAGTGGATGAGGTAATCTAGTGAACTAAACCATTACATTTCTTTTCTTATACATGTATAATTTTTTATACATCTACTATATATATATGTTTATATATCATATATATTTAACCAGAAAAAAATTCTCAAAGACAGCGCAAACTCATTGTGGTTATACCTGAAAGAAATACAATATCTACAATGATAAACCATTTAAGTGATACAATGTATTTTCAAATATCTTCTTGTGCCTTAAGTATGTTTTCATCATTCCTGTTCCAGGGCTGCCCTTTCATCAGAACAGGTGACTCCTCAGAAATCAAAGCCTAATGTGGACGATCAGGATACAGCAAGGTAACATAAGCAATATAATCTAAACAATGCTCTGATAAACATTGATTAATGTGATATTAAGTACTCAGTTTGGTTTTTTCCTGTGTTTGATAGCTCGTTTGGACACGGTGGGTGATTAATGCATTTATCTAGTCCTAACAATTGGCCTAGAAGTACAAACTCTGAGTTTCCCCTCATTGACTTGCTAAGTTATCTCAGATGTTTCATTTTTTAATCTTTCAGTCTGTTCAGCCTGCATCTTAAAAAGCAGCATACAGGTAGTTGCTGCAAATGTTTGGAAACAGAAAAATTGGGGTAGTATGGATTATACAGTGTATTTTCTTTGCTCTTCAATACATTGTGGGAGAGCTAATAACTACACACTATATGTATATATAAACACCCCAACTTGTGCATTGTAGTGTTAACACTTTGAATAGTGAAAACCCAACATATACCCTTTAGGGTGACGAAATTAGTATGTTTCAAGAGATGGACTTGTTTTTCTGGGATGACTTAGATGGCATATATACTAATCTTTGAAAGTCTGCAAAATGCCATAAAAACTTTTGGTGGAAAAGACACAGACTTTTTTTAAAAAAAATTTTAACTAAAATATCAGCAAATTGTAAGGTTCTGTACTGATGGAGATGCTATATTTTTCAAAGCAATCAGCAATAACCGCCCCATCCCTGGAAGTGTTACAGGTCCGGTTGGATGGGGCTCTAAGAACCCTGGTCTAGTGGAAGATGCCCCTGCCCATGGGAAGGGGATTGGAACTGGATGATCCTCAAGGTCTCCATTGGGTCTCCAACCCAAGGCTGGGTCTCTAACCCAAGCCATTCTATGATTCTATGATTCTATAAACATGCAAAAACCTTTTACTCTGTGACCTTGACCAGATTAAAATGCCTGAATATGCATTAAAAAAATTGAATTAGAAACAGATTTCTAGATATGCACTGAGAATTACAGTACCTCGTTTGCAGTTTTTATGGGGAAATATTAAATGGTTCAGACACTAAAATTAATTTAAATTAGCTAATTTTATTTAATTTGATTCATAAAATTCATTTTTGTGATGTCTGAACCTACAGTCTATACTATTTTGAATCCTGTTCCCTTCCCCCAAAGTCTTCAAAATGTAAAACCAGTACAAAATGACTAAGAAAGCATCCAAAAGATGTCTGACAGTTTAATCCCTAGGAAAAGAAAAAAAAAAAAAGCAATGTTTCAGTGAAACATTTTCCTGTCAACAAATGTGGGAGATCTTAGAGAATTAAATACGCCTAGTATTAACTAGGGAAGTCACAGCCATTCTTCCCTGCTAAAGGCTTGTTAAGGTCTTACTTAATCCTCACCCTCAATCAGTTCACATTCATCATCCCCTGGTTGCTCTCATTACCATATCAAGCTCTCTATTCCTGTCCCTTCATTGGTGAAGAGCTGGACGAATATTTTACTGGTCTACAAGTTTCTATGGCAACACTGCACTGCTATTTGTGTCAGTATATAAACTGTAAGTAGTCTGTAATCTTAGTGGGCAAAATTTAGCCCTCTCTACCGCTGCTGTAATTCCTTTACATTTGGCTGGTTCTTCAGATGTCATCCATCTGCTGCTGATGGGTTAGCTTCACAAAACTACAAATTTTTTGTTAAATTCACACTAATAAAAAATGCATTAATCAGCTGCCAGCTAAAGCTCCTTTTTGCTATTAAAGACGTCACATAAACACTACATTTTTGGCAAAAATGGTTGTGTCACAGAGGGGAAGTAAACAGTTACATGAAGAGTACGTACAGTAACATCAATTCGTATTAGAATACTATTTTAACTTACATCTTTCAATTACCTATATTTTTACTTGGAATATAAAGATTTTCAGGTCATGCTTTTTAAACTCAGACTTAATTGATTATTTGTCTTTCATTCAGGATTCTGATAGGGATGTTAAAGCAATAATCAATTAATTTCAGTATAAAATAAGTGGAAAATGGCAACTGGCTTGTATCAGACGGGACAGTGATACAAGGAAAATATTTCAGAAGGGATTTACCTGAAACGGATATCAGATACTCTCTTTTGACTGAAATTGTAAGCTTCATTGTGTAGGGTTCCATGTAAGGCCTAACGCTGATTCTGTTAAAGTAGAAAGCAGTTTTTGCATTGTTTTCAAGGACAAGAGTTAGACCTGGCATCCACCTTAAAACACAGAGAGAGTGTGTGCATATGTACGCATATATGTGCGTATATGTGATATGTACCTATCTCATGTCTGAAGGCATGGACATATGGACCTTCACCGGCTGGATATGATTAATGTAATGGAATAGGCATCTCACGATTAGCTAGGGCATCTATAGATACTCTAGACAGCATAAGTAGTCTAGGACACAGAAAACGTAAAGATAACTACTGTCCAATAATTGTGCATCTTTCACAGCATAACAGGTCAAATCAGGTCTCTTGGTGTCTTACAAATGCAGCAGCAGATGAGCACTACACTGGATACATACAGAAACATTTTTCTGATTTCTTCAATGGGCCTTTTATTTGTGGCTTATCAAGTCCTTTTTGTGTTTTATCTCAGCTTCAGTGAAGATGCAAGATTCTCACTCTGCATTTTTCCATTCCATAATTGTAGTAACCATTACTATTAAAAACTGGCATATTTTTAAGAACAGTGTTCTGTCGAAAATCATGTTAAACCCCTTTAAATATTCTGAGGTTGTTTAACACAGCTTTAGTAAGTCTTTCATTAATGATTACAGTTAGAATACAAAAAAACCTGTGTTTCTATAAAATGCATTTGTAATGGAGTTCACTCGTATTCAACTACACGCTGTTACAGAAAGTAATGGTATTTGGCCCAGTGAGCCACATTTACCAGGGCATTTACAAAGTTTTTACCACCAAACAATGCAGAATAATCAAAAAGCCATATTTCCAAAAGTTCATAAATTGTAGAACTAATGAATTTATCTTTTATTTCTCATAGATATGTCAGAATTAATTCGTGTTGGACATACTTGAGGAAAAGCTTTTGGGGTGATAGTAACAAGGGCTATACAAGTGATTAGAGAGCAATCTCACTCACCTCTGAAAGCATCTGTATAGAGATTGTCTGCTACCGGGGAAAGACTATTAGTCTGTAGGGGCAAAGGACATACTGCAGAAGCTCTCACATAAGTATGTCTTTCTGGTATGCCAGCTACAGAAGTTAGCTTGGAGAAAATATTTCAGCTGTGTATTTGTAAGTATGTGGGTGAGAGAGGCAATTTCTAGGGAACAGAAACAAGGAACTAGAATAAGTTTTTCTGACATAATTAAGAGAATTCTATGTTCTTGCTCCTGTGCAAGTTTTTCCTATACTGTACAGGATAACTTACTATTATTACTCCTGTCAGGTAGTAGAAAATTCAGGCAATGCTGTAAATCTGTCTAGACTATGCTTCTTTTTAATAATATTCCTATTTGACCCAAGATGTGTTCCCAGTTCTCATTATAATAGATTGTGAAAAAACAACACATTAATTACCTGTACTTAAACTAACTCTTGTAGTAAGGACCCACATTTCTATGTCTACCAATGTCTGGGAACTTCAAAAATTGGAAAAAAAAATAAGATACAGGGTGTTTTTCAGATTATTAAAAAAAAATTAGTAAATTGTTATTGACACGAAATTTTCCAAACCAATGGAATTAAAACCATGATGTCAGGTCTCCTAAATGAACATTTATTGATAAAACTTTTCTTGTTCTAGAGCTGCGTAAAGCACAAAACTGAAAGAACATGTAGGTGCATTTTGAAACATTGGCTAATTATGTGTTCTCATTAGATTGCCATCCCTGGAAGTGTCCAAGGCCAGGTTAGATGGGGCTATGAGCAACCTGGTGTAGTTAAAGGTGTCCCTGCCTACAGCGTGGGGGTTGGAACTAGATGATCGTTGAGGTCCCTTCCAACCCAAACCATTCTATGAGTCTATGAGACAGGCAGTTCCAAACAGCCACTAGAAATATCCTAAGGAATTATTTTAGGTTGGACTAAAGTTTAGATGGGCAAAATTTGAAGGCATGGCTCCTACACGAGTAATTTGTACTTTGTGACTTTTCCTTTGGGATGTCTTTTTATTTGTTTTAACTTTTTGGTTAGACCTTCTAGAGATCTCTAAACTGTTCTGGAGAACATCTGTGTCCCTCAAAAATCATTGGAAGCAAGGATACTGAAACAGAACTCACATAAGCACACTCATAATTCAGTAGTTTGCTTTGGCTATGATAATTGTTTTTTTATGGTAAAGTGAAGTGGCTTTACACTTTCTAAATTGTTTTTGGTAATACAAATCAATACAGATTTTTGATTTTTTTTTTTTGCTTTTCAGCAGAAGGCCCTTCCAAGTGACAGGCTCCCTCTGTCTCTCAATTCTGATAGATTCGGCATTCACTGGAATGCTGTTTTGCAGCTTTTCTGCATGTTGATGCAAATGTTTCACTGTTGCACAATTTACATGAAGAGATTCAAGCCCATTATTCTTAACCGAAAAGTTAATACAGTGTTTACAGGGTCATACGTATCCTTCCAGAAAAATGGAATAAATTGTCCTTTTTTCAGTGATCTTTCCCAGTCTACACCTATACAACATTCTGATCAACACTTCTTCCTCCGTATTTAACTCCAAAATCCTCTGGGCTAAGCATTACTCTGGTTTTGGCACAGTATAAATTGGCTTCCACAGTCGACTGCAGTCCTCTTCTGTTCCCTCACCCTCAGCTGTTATTGATGAAAGGCCTGAGCAAGGGCTCCTGGCACTGATTAGTGAGCATAGCTATGTGGAAGGAAATGCACCCTGCTTCAGAATAAATGCCAATCTTTTATCAAAAAATTCCTTTATTCATTCTCAGTTATATTTGACAAAACCTGATACAGGGACAGTAAAGCAGCCATAACAGCAGATCAAAATTCTGCTGGGACCATGATGTTAAACTTTATACAGTAAGATGCCTGACATGTTTAATATACTCCAGACCAGCTCTTTTAGTTCAGATTTGGGAGGTCCACTTGGCAATTGGTTGTTTTTGTCTTCTCCTGTGCTGACATGACTAGCTCAGAAATGTCCTTATGGTTTTAGCCAGACTTTCTGAGCATGGTCTTTGCATGTTTCATCATGTCGGAAGAAGAAGCTGTTGATCAGAATGCTTTGTAGGTCAACTGGGAGAGATCACTGAAGAAAGGACATCAGATGCAACTTGTTTAGTATCACATTTGAAAATATATATATCTTATAATACCACCTATTAGAAATAGGGAGTCACCTCAGTAGTTTTTACAATTCTGCTCGTTGCTTTTAATCAGAAAACAGATGCAGATCTATTAAAAATATTGTGCATGACTCCTTTGATAGATCTGCCTCTGGATTGCTCATGATTATGTTGATGATGACAGAGTAACTACATTTGAAACCTCATTGAGTATCCTGGGATTTGACATCAAGTGCCCCAGTCATTAAAGGCATTCCAGCAAGTCTGAAATATGCATGGTCCTTCAGTTTTCTAGCCTATAATACCTTCAATATTGGTGCTTGGGTATGATGTAAACTGTTGGTGTATCAGCAAAGATGAATGATGAAATTCTAGGCAGCAAGGCAAGAATGCCCTCAAAAATTAGGGAACATTTGGAACTAGATAGTGGATCAGGATTTTTACAGGGTAGGTAAGTATTCACTGAATAACTAGGGAGTTATGGGCTCATACTTTGCTGCCTGATCCTTGAGGTTCCAGAGCTTAGATGGGGTCTGTTTAAAATTTCGCTTCTCACTCCCACATATCTAGGATCAACTTCAATTTCACCTCAGCATTAAGGACAGTCAGAAAAATGTGATCAAACTTTTTGAAATCTATTTTTATTGATGTTTTCTTCATTGCCTTCAGAATTCACAAACACAAATACTGGAAAGACTTTCATTGCTTTCACTAAACAATTAATAACGTCACTAAAGCTCTTTTGTAAGTATGATTCATGTTTCCTGCTTCCATGCCATTTGAAACTTCATCTGAATATTTTCTAGATAAAAAAAAAACAAACCAAGAAATCAGCAGGGACTATGAGATGTGCTTGAATGTTTGGATGGGGTTCATTTGTGTTTTCCTTTTTGATGGTGATCTGACCTGTCACCAGTTAAACCAGAATTTCAGAACTATTATCCACCGAAATAAGTGAGATTCAAGAGCATAGATCACAGAGCAGAAGGACTGAAAAGTATTAGATGTGTATCTCAAGTGAACTGAGTTAGGAATCAAATGCAGACTGAAAAGCAAAGCAAAGTGTAGACAACTCAATTTCTCTAACTTTTTGATACAGAGCATAAAAGGAAAAGAAATCATACTTTGTGATTACATATTACATTTTTTTTATACTTTTAGAGATTACATACTGAAAATGTCCATAGATCTTTCATACATTAAATCAAGGAAGACATGAGTTATCGAACATTAATAGAATCAGGTAATGCAAAAAACAATTGTTCCATAAATGACAGAACATTTGCTGATATTGTTATAGGTCAGAGATACTAAGCTTTTGAAATTTAGCTGATTTCTGTAGAGCTTGTCACAGAAGCCTTATATAATTTCCCTTTCTGTTTGTGTCTGAGAGGCATAGGGGTCCAAGATATGGCAGAATAAGAGGCCCTGGTTAAACTAAGCCATACATTTTGCTTGCAGCCTGCCTTGACAGCTTTTTTTAAACCTACTTTACTTATGTTCTTTGCTAGTCTTTTATTCTGCTGGACTCTCTTTATTAGTTGTCAGATTTCTAATCCTATTTTACACAAGCAGCTAGAGGCAAAACAGCAGACAGCAGGAGCAAAATTCATGGCTAACAAGTTTAGAGCATGAGGCCCACAGTGGCCCAGTTGCACATGGGTTTTTCTGTGTTTCAGGGTGTGACTTTCTTTTGGATTCGCAGTGCTATTTTAAGCATTTTTCTGCAAAGAGATGTTGAAGGCAGAATAGGCTTTTTTTCTGAAGGTGGTCACTTACAAACAGAAAAGTAAATGAATCAAGAGAATTGTCTTCCATACTTTAACAATAATGACAAGCATACCGAGGTCTTGATCAAAATCTTAATGTTTCTATTTTATAATAAAATAATTCATTTTTTCAGTACTTGGGATACTTTTGTGCAAAATGTAATACAAAATCTTCTGTAGCGCTGTTTCAAATATTTTTATGTAGAATAAAAAACCACATATTAGTCATCCTTAGTTAGGTGCTCCTAAAATCTTCCAGTTGTGTCTGGAAGCCTTTATTAAAATGTTTAATCTTATTGAACTTGTGAGCAAACAATATATTCTCCTCCTGGCAGGCTGTCTGACCTACCTCATTCTCATCCATTTCGAAAATACTCACCCTAGGCGGAATGTTCACAGGGATTTAATGGCTGTCTCAGAAAATACTGTACTTGGAAGTGGCATCCTTTGGAATGACCTATGAAAAATGTCAACATCTATTACAGGGCACCTACTATATTTGAAAGATATTTCCCTTAGTCTGTCTAAACAGTTTTGTATAGAAGTTTTATGCTGCTGTTTTCCATCATCATCTATATTTTACAAAGCTGTTGACAAATATAAGAATTATGAATTCAATTCAGCCAGCCTTGGACACCAATATAGTTTGTTTTTCTCAAGTGAAAGTTATACTTGCAACTGGAAATCCTTCTCCACAGCAGCCTTTCACTACATCTGATACTCTACTATTCAAGGAGCTTTTGCATGTAGGAGTATAGGCTAGTCTCTTTTCTACTTTAATACTTGTAATCTCTTTTAGAAGTATTAAAAAAGATATAAATTATATTGCTGATTTTTAATACAGTAACCACTCTCAAATTAAACCTAATCAGAAATTCTGTTTTGGTTCCATAAGGCAGATCCACTCTAATTTTTAATGTGAGGCTGGATTATGTTCTAATATCAACACTGGTTGATAGCACTGGGTGGCAATGCTAAAGTAAACATAGCTTTGCTAACAAAGAGAGATTTAAAAAGTCAGCAAAAGTGTGAACTGAACACAATCAGAGTTATGCACGACGTCCTGCAGCTTGTTCTACCTTACATTTTGTCTTTTAATAAATAACAGCTCTCAAACTTTAACTTTAGTTGCTAATAACATGAACTATGCTTGAACCAGGAGCTTGCAGTTGTGTATCCTATGACCTCTACTTTGCACTAAGCCAATCACCTCAAGGCAAAGAACTTGCAAGATGTCAGTCCTGATTACTTGCTGTGGTTGTGTCAAGGTGCTTCATGAGGCTGAAAGTTTGAGAAGTGTTACCAGTACAATAAATTAATATCTTCTAAGGGTTCTGTTTTACAGAACTTTTGTTTCATAGGAACTGTAATGTGTAGCTGAACAGGTCAGCTTGTAGTTTTGTATTTTTCTGCTTGTATTTTTGTGCTGCAATTTCCAGCTGCAACTCTTTCTTATTAGGACTCTTCTTGCTACACTTATTAGGACTCTTCAGAATTGCATTCTATGAATCAGGCTGTAGATGACAAGGAGTGCACATGTAGCCTAACCTAGATAGCAACTAAAATCTTCCTCGCAAGCCAGTCAGTGCATTGGGATACCCAAAGCACTGAAAATAAAGAAATAATGTACATGGAAGTAAAAAAAATGCTGTCAGCTGCAAAGTAATGATGATTTAAAGATTACAGAAGGGAACTAACTCATCTATCCTTCGAGTTGCACTACGGATTAATGTGGACCAGCATATGCATTTCTGAAGGAGTAAGTCTTAAATTATTAGAAGTTTGTACATTTTTTTCCTCCACTATTTCCAAATAGGCAGAGACTCAGGTTGAAAAATTTTAGATGATAACTCATTCTTTACTTGAAAACTGTGCAAAGTGAACAGAGTAATTTAAGGTAAAACAAATCTGAAGTTATGTGGGAAGAGTGTTAAAATACATGTGAAAACTTAAAAAGAACATGTTTTAGAGCCAGAATCTGTCCTGCTGATCTTAAAGGAGTTTCTTCCTTCCCTTTTGACAGAAAGCTGTTACCTACAAGAACAAGTATATAGGTAATATAATTTCCCAGTGTTCTAAAATGAATTTCTATAGCATTATTCATTCAATTATGTAGTATTTGATACAATAATACTAAGATATTTTAACATTTGTTACAAAGATTAACACAGAAAGTTCTAGTATTTGGGACTTCTTGTGGCAGCATATTTTATCTGCATTATATTGGACTATTTTTATAGGACGACTTCTTCAATTAATTTATCTAATTCTGAAAGAAGTACCTACAGAAATTATTAAAAAATATGAGATTCAAAATTGTAAAAAAATGAATAGAATACTTTATATCTACACCATGAGTAAAATTTTCAAACATATCTATATTACTGAGCTAAATCTCATCAAAAGTACATTGGGATTTGGTTCTCCAAATGCTTACATGCTTTTGACAATCAGGCATAGGAGCATACAGACACAGTGGCCTGCAGGGCACAGCTTTGCTATTGTCACAGCTTTTCTATTGCTCCACGCTGGACAAGTCAGCAGAAGTCAGCAGAAAGTCTACTGATAACTGTGCTGAGTAAACTGCATATAATCCTATGATTGCAGCCAGAATGAACAGGAGCCCCAAACCTGCTTTCTATGTTTTGGGTGAATATACAACACTGAGGCTGATATAAATGTGCAGCTTGCACAGCACATAAAGGTCATAATTGAGGTAGCTGAAATTACAAAGCTTCAGTACTTTATAGAAGACTTGAGATGGATATTTAAATTACCTCTAAGAACATAAAGGAATGGAGGATGCAAGAGACAAGAATAATAATGCATGTTTTACTCAAGCCAGATATACACAGCTGGGTTTGGGGTTTTTTTAGATAAAATTTGCAAAAATTTAAGTTAAAGTGACTACCTGAGCTCTTATTTACACTTACTATAATTTTAGTGTTGCTACCTTCATGTACTGAGGAAGCAATTTGCCACCCAGTTCACCAAGCAACAGATATTTTTGGATAACTGCAAGGCTGTAGTTTCTGATGGAATACTCTGAAAAGTGTAAAATCTGTGATAATATAAAGAGAATTTCCAAAAGTATATAATTTATTAATGACTGGTATGGAATTCTTGCCAAATGATAGTAGACTCTCCTTGCACTGCACTGTTTCATTCCTAAACAAACAGGGATCTTGATAATCTTATCAAAGGGAGCCCCAAATCTGACAAACATGTCCAAGAAGAAACCTGAAAAGGCTACCTTTATCTTTCACAGAGAGGTTGTTTCATGACAGAACAGGTCAGACTGAAAAGTCAGTAAAGAGACACACGGAACATTGTTGACTGCCAGGTTATAGAACAGGTCCTATAAGGGATCATATAATCAAAGGCATCATTCTTTCCCCATTGCTTTCTTTTGAGGAGTAAATTTGTTTTTTTTTTTTTTTTTTTTGGTAGTGAGTTAATGTTACTAGATGGTAACTTTTTAGGTAAAGCTGCTGAAAAATTTTCATTAGAGGAGTTTGGCTTTTGAAAATGCATTTTCACAGAAATGAAATGTTTTATAGAAGTGTTAACACCAGAGCAATCCTTTGAAGGGAAATAAAGGTAGTCAAAACAACACTTCACGTTTTGACTTGATACTACTAAAAGTTCCATTCAAAGAGTATAAAATACATTAATTTATGGTTCTATTTTAAAAAGTTATGTTACATTAATATATGTTTAATGTTAGTATATTGAAAAAAGGAAATTGATTAACCAACAAGATGTAATTCAAGGAAGATTTGTTCCTTACATCAGCTAATAATAATAAATCACATTCTCTCTCTTGTGGGGAAGTGCAAGAATCAGTGGATATAACTAGATCTCAGCATCCCTCAGTTTAAATATGAAATTTCTTGTGATAAGGGAGAGTTTCCATGTGAAGCAGCTGGTCTAGATAGCCTACCAAATAGACGTAAGGACTTTTTGATTGATTAAGCCAGAAAGACTTAGTCCATAATTACTTTTTAGGTAAGAAATGATTCACACATGTATCAAGAGTACTTGGTCGATTGTACTATTTGGTAAAGATTTTTGTCATAGCACAGCATGTTAAAGGTCAGGCACTCTTTGAAGTTTTCCACAATGCATGCTCAACAGGAATTATCCTGTTTGCCATAAGTATTAGGGATAACTTGTTGTTTCCAAAACATAATTTAGTCCTCTTATTCCAGGAAGAGTGTGTGCTTATGTGCATATGGTGGGCATATTGCTGCGTCTTGAATTACTAAAATGATGGATGCTTTGAAATTTTCATCAGTTCAATTTTTCCTTTCATCAAGAATGTGTCAAATATAACATTTTTAAAAATGAGTCTTTAATTTGACTAATTGACAGCTGGCTATATAATTGTGATTTGATCTGGGTTTTGTTGTCTCTAAAGGAACCGAGACCTTGACAACCTCAGCAAAGTGAATCCAAGTTCTTTCACAAGTGACAAGGAGTAAGTCTTCAAAGTTTCTCAGGCCCTACTTTTCTAAGGCAGTGAGTAATTTGCAACTATGAGAATGTCAGGAAAGGTAATGTTGTGAATCTGTAAAATGTTTATAAATTAATAAGTGGCATTCCTTTTACAGAATGAAGGATATAAAACTACAGATTAATTCACTGGCATGTGCACTATCAGCTGAACAAGTAATATTTATGGCAAGCTTCCATACATGACTTATATGCTTCCACAATTAAACTATTACTGAAATATTTCAATATGGTTAGAGAAGAGGCAGTAAACAAAATATTGTGGAACTCATGGATGCTAAGTGTTGTCCCAGCAAGGTGTAATAAAGCACTTCAATCAGCAAGGCGAGTGATCCACAGAGAACAGCTTGAACATACTTTTTGGAACAGTGTATCAGTTCAATGAGTTTTAAGCCAAGTTTCTCAAGGCCTGCAGGCAGCCCTTCAGCACACTGAAAAGGGAGGAACTGGTGGGATACTGTGCTAGCAAGAGCTGTGTAATATTTGTCACGCCTAACACTGATACTCTACAGATAAATGTCAAGAATGATGTTCTAAACAGTAACAGCACATAAATGTTGCCAACCTGTGATCATCTATTTTACAGCAGACAATCTTACATATATGCACACATACACATACATATAGATGTACACTTAGCACTAAACTGTAAATTTGGTATCAGTTTTTTTTTTAAATGTTAATTCACAGAGAATTTATTAAGATAGAGTCTAAGGCTTTGAGACGCTACTGAATTTTAGGAGTATCCAAAGTTTTAAGATCAAAGTTTTAAGCCTATCATGGATTGAAGTGACCAAATTATGAGTTTCACAGGGCTGACTTGGCCTTTTGTTTTGCTTTCTACTTCTACCCGAAGAGAATCATGGGGTTTTTTTTACAGTAGTTACAGTAATTTTCATAGGTCATTCCATCCTCCAATTCATTGAACCATTTTAAAATGGTAAAGAAAACAGAGGAAAACATAGCCCCTAGTTTAATTGTATTTATAAAATTAAAGAAAATGTTTCCTTATATGTAAAATATGTGAGTCTTCAGATCCTAACATTTTCAATATTAATACAGACATGGTCAATATTTTAATTGTTAACCACGATGACACACAGAGGTAATTTCTTGTCATTCCAGAAGCAAAATATGTGGGCATTCGGCCATATTTATAGGTGTTGTCCTAAGAAGTTTCTTAGTTTAAAGAAAAATTTATTTTTGCAAATAAATGAAGCAAACATGTATAAAGTTGCTTGGAGCCTGTAAATTAATTCTAAATTCTTTGAAAGTTCATGTTTCTCCTTCACTAGCTTCACTGGCAAAAAACAATCTTAAACTATGATATTGATACAATTAAACAAAGCTTTTTTATTTTTTGATGTACTAGATAATAATTTTTATGTAATTGTAGAGAACTTTACCTTGCTAGGGGAAAATTGTAAACATATTTTCTTCAATAAAATAAATGTTTGCAAATTATGAACATAACTAACAATTTGCTTTTTTTCTTTTAAATGGGTGCATAAATATATCTCTTTCTTTTATGACACTTCATCCGTTCCTAGATAAGGGGAATATTTTAACAGATTTATTTGTTTGTTGTTTCAGAGGAAAAGGCCTTCAGGATTTTACTGAAAAAAATACTGCTGATCAGAAAAATAAGAGGCAAGCCTGTCATAATCTCTCCCTTATATATTTATAAAATGTTTATGGTTGACTGGATATTAGTATTAATAGGTTATGTTCTGTAAAAATCATTAATTTTTATTTGTTTTCAAATGAGACCCATGGTGATGTTTTTTCAATCTTAAACAATTTCTCAATGGGTATTATTTTTTTATTATAGAACATTTAATATACAATATACATGAAAAATATTAATATGTGAAATTCATTATATTAAATCAGTTTTTTGCAGCCAGTGAATGACGAGTTACTGGTATAAACGTGGCCATATGGACCTAGAGATTGTATGCAACCCTAGATAACAGCAGTTGTAAGAGGGATTTGGGCTGGATATAATAACAAAGCAAGGAACACACTTTGGCAGCCATTTCCATAGCTCATGCTACTGACACCTGTACTGAATGAAATTCTTTTACCAAGTTAAAATGACAGAGCCACAGTCAGTTTAGAAGATGTAGGTAGGACCTTCACCTGTAGCGTGGCAATGCAATGTGACACAGTGGTCATAAATTGAAACAAGAGACATCCCAGCTGGATATATGGAGGACTGTCCAGCAGCGGAGCAGCTTGTCTGGAGAGGTTGTGCCGTCTCTCTCCTTGAAGGTTTCCAAGACCCAACTAGACAAATACTTGAGCAACCTGGTCTGACCTCAGAGCTGCCTCTGCTTTGAGCGCCTAAAGAGAACTCCTGAAGTCCCTGAGTTCCAGCCTGAATTATCCTACAATACTACAATGAACTCAGCATTTCTGAGTCATTTGTAGTTCTTTTGCAGTGTCACAATGGAAAGAAACTGAAAAATATTGAAGCCTGAACAGATAACTACTCATTGTAGTCAGGAATCTTCCCTGTGAAAAGCATACAATTTTTTCTTCTTCAACATAAATAATTCAGTCCATTCAATATGTTTAGATTAAAGAAAATACTTCTGTTAATTCTGAGATCTTTCTCACCTTCAGAGATGAGGACCTTGGTAATCACACTGAAGTAAAGTCTGCTGATGACCAAAGTAAAAAGCGGTGAGACTTAATTCATAGTTCTCTCTAAAATTTAAGGAGCCAATATCAAGAGTTGTAGCTCTTTAGTAGTACCAGAAAAAGTGAATTCCTAATATAAGGAAACAGAATTTGCCCAACATGAGTAGGATATCTGTATTATTTCTAAAATGTGCCTGATTAACCAAATGTAACAATAAAACTGCATGTATTTTGATAAGCAGTGACTCAAATCTATAATCTCTTGTAGAGAATGGAAATGACTAGTGACAAGATCCTCCTAAGTATTTTTGTGCTTATTTAAGTGTTCTGTGAATTCAGCTCCTAGCATCTCAAACAAATATAGGTAAATGCATTCCTAGAATAAAAGTTTCACTGCTACTAGGTTTCATTATTTACAAAGCTAGGATCCATTTTGGTCAATTAAAGTGAAGGTAGGATTATGTTTTTAGGTACCATTCTGATAGTATCTTTTTGAGTCTTCCATTTAGTTGTATATCCATATGAAGAGGAAGAATTATCTGTATACATAGGTGGTTTTGCTATTTTTTAATAGAAAGTATTTTCATCCAGCAGTTCCACTTGACAGTCTGACCAGGGAAGCACATACTGAACATCTACAGTGAATGAGTTTCTCAGTTCTGACAGGGGGCCTGCCTGATCAGGAGCCGAGCACAATAGAGGTGCTGCTTCTGGCAGCACTGCTCTGCATATAAAACATGACAAGCACTGAGCGAGGGTCGTTCAGTGGAGCCTCAGTCCTTGGCAAGCTCACTGAAATAAATCAAGCTGCAGCCCACACATCCAGAGTTAAGGCATATAATGATCAAGTTGTTCCAGAATATAACCCTTGGCAGATCCAAACAAGAGCAGCCTTTGTCTGACCTGCTTTGTAAAATCATCAAAAACATTATTAGGACTTATTGCTTAAATCCTCTAATTTTTATCACAAGGTTTATTTTTATGTTTGCTTGCCTGTCATGTTTGTGGCAGGGAAAACAGCAGGAGACGAGGTTTCTTTTGGTTGAACCATAGTCCTGCTTTCTGAAATGAGTCTGCATATCTGTTTAGCTGGTAATTTCTAATAAAAACATAACTGTAGTATATACCAAAAAAGAAAACTTGGAACTAAAATATAGTAAACCTAAGAATACAACACTATAGAATACTGACAAGAAAATATGGAATGCTATCAATCACTGAGACATTATGCACAGTTGAAGACCTCAGTGAGCACTTTGAGGAAACTAGAGTTCAATTAAAGTTAGATGAATTTTCCAATATGAATACATCTGAATATAATCAGCATAAACTGGAGGACTTAAAATAATAGGTCAGCATTATTTTTCACTAGCAACAGTTTAACAACAATAAGGCCAATTTCTTTTACCTACTTTTTCTAGTCCAAGCTTCTGTATTTATAACTGTAGGTGTAAATTAAAGCTGTGTAGCTGAAAATGATTTCTAAAAAGTGTTTCTTTTCTTGTTGTGTGATTTCTTTTTTATTTTAGGATAACTGAGAAAGCATATGAAAATCCTCCAAGGGCTCCAAATAATCTCCCAGAAACAAACTACTCTAGTGACAATGAAAGAAGGACCAGGTACTGTAGACAATGATTTGAGTACTGTAGTGTCTAAAGTGCCATTTTTTGCAAAAAATTAAGAAAAACCATTTTTATGCAAGAAATTTCAGGAATGTATAGAAACCTCACATTGGTCTCTGGAATCATGCAGGCCCCTATCCACATCTGGTTCCAGGATCTCAGGCACAGAAGGTCACAAATCCTAGCTCTGGTGTGCAGAGTGAGGAGCACAAGACACACCTTGTGCAGCTCTAGAGATGTTGCTGAAACATAACATTTAGGAGAGCAGCTAAGCCAGAATTCTTACATAGTCAATAGAGGAAAGGCATTTCCTACATGCTCGTATTGCTTGTAAACTCATTTCTTTATGAGACTGTAAGAAAACATTACACTCTTTACTCAAGTGCCTTATTAACCTCCTAAACCTATATGGGACAAATCTGAACCCATGTATCATCAACCCAATCACTGAAAATGTGGCATGGGATTCTGACTTTTTGACAAAGAACAAACTATTTTAAAAACCATTTCTCTTGCAACACTCATGCACCAGCTGGATTCTGCCTCTACAAGCCCACATACTGCAAATCTCAGTGAAAAATGTGATGCAGGGTTATTTAATAGGACTAGCTATACACCAGGTCTGTTGGTAACAGGAAATAATT
The DNA here is from genome assembly GCA_013397565.1 of Ptilonorhynchus violaceus. NCBI lineage: Eukaryota > Metazoa > Chordata > Aves > Passeriformes > Ptilonorhynchidae > Ptilonorhynchus > Ptilonorhynchus violaceus. Next base: position 1,319,242 of record VZRJ01001052.1, on the reverse strand, counting down.
GAAATAAAGGAAATAAAGTTCTTCATGGTCAAAATGTATTTTCAAGAAATATGACAATAAAAAGTATAATACAGTTTTTGCATGAAAGACCTTTTTGGATTAGGAAAACCTCTTTTCAATACCAAGCCACCCATCTATATGGATTAATTAAGTATTAATGTAGAAAGGATTGTTAAAAGACATATCTTATATGTGGTATTGCTATATAATAGTCGTGAACTGCCTGAGTCAAGGCTGATGATTCAGCAGGGAGAGGAGAAATCTTCTATTGAGCCTTACTGACAGGGAAAATAGAAGTCACAGTCTGGTACTTTATGGGAATTATGGTCAGCGTCCCTGTCCTTAACCTTATGCACACTTGAGCCCTATTGTGGATACAAATGGGCACAGGATGTTTAATCTCTCATATTCTTACATTTGCTGTAGGTGTTTGGAGTACAGTTGAAATTTGTGTGTTCTGAAAATTCTGCATGACCTTGAAGGACAAACCCATAAATTGGCTGAGAATAAAAGCAAAGCCAAACAGCATGCAATTTAAGACTGAAAATGAATATTCAACAGAAAATTTAATTAGCATTTTTCAGAATTTTGCACACATACAGGTTCTGATTTGTAATATTCTGATTATCTTTGAAAGTTAAAATAGAGAACAATAATACAAGAATGGCAGGGCAAAGAATGTGCCGCAATATGCAATGTTACCTTACACTTGACAAAATTTTACCCTCTACCTGAAGCTCTAATCCCAATTTAATTCATGAAAATTTATTAAATGAATGGTCTTTGTAGGTTATTCTTTCAGGTTTTATGCAATAGGTTCCACAGAGTATTTATTGTTGAGTAGTTTGGTGTATGAACAAGTCATACCATAGCAAGTAAAGGAGTGACTGATATGAACTGAAAGAAGGGACGTGATCAGATGCACAGTTCTCAGGCTACACAGTGACTCAGTTTTCACTTAGCGTCTCGTCAAGCTGTCAGACTATGCATTTATTTAAATGTTCTGAGTTTCCTCACACTTTCGGTCGACAAGGTTAGAAACTGATGCTTTGGAAATATTTTTGCTGTAGCTTCAGCATTTTTTGTTTTATACAGTGCAGTTGTGGTTTTTTTCCAAAGTTGTGATTATATATATTTTTGTGTATTTCAACCATAAAATGCTAGTCAGTTATTAAAATCCAAGGGATTCTGCTCTCTACACTAGGACATTCAAGGAAAGTATTTTTCTCTATACAATGTCCTATAAGCTAGTGTTACTTTCAGGTATGCAGCATGTAAATATCCATGCTATGTTGACTGTGTAGCGCACAGTACTTACTTTGCCCAAGATTCCCCAGTTAAATACAACAAGTTAAATGGAAGATTTCGGAAAAATAAGCCTAACAACAAAAAAGAAGCACATGTTCATACTTTACAGGAATAGAGAAATTATATTCCTATGCCACTTTTCACTGTAGCAAGAAACTTTAGGCAATTGCACAACCAATACACTCTACCCTGTAACACGTGTTGTGCACATGCTTGGTCAAGGCAAAACCAGCCAGAAAAACCCTTTCAAAAGGTGATCTCCTAGCTTCAGTTTGCATTCCTACTTAGTAAACTTACTTTCATCTCACCTAAAATATAAACGGATGTTCATTTGACAAGATACTTCTTCTGTGGTGAGCAGACCTAGGTTTGCTGCATTCTGATTAAATAACAAGCACATTGTTATGTTCTATGAAATATAAATAAAACATTTATCATTTAAACTTATCACTAACTGTGCAATTTAAATATATTTCTGGTGTTGCATAGAAATGAAATGAGACATACATAGATTACAAAATACAGGTATGTAGAAAAGAGTATCTGAGCTTTGTAATACCTTACACACACATTTTATCAATCTGTTATATTTCCCTGAAAAAACCAGATATTTGGCAAATACACAATTATAAACAATTGCTCCTAACATTGCAGAACATTATTCCGGAGTGATATGAAACACATAACAATTACTATATACCTTAAGCATTTCTGGAGAATAGGATAAATAAATCAGTTCAGACATGTTCAAAACATGTATGGCAAGACAACTTCTTCAGCTGTCACATACATGTCATCCCTACCATGAAAAAAAACTGACAAGTGACAGAAATGGGACTGTTAAAAATGGAAGATTTAACTTCCCTGATAATTAAATTCTGGAATTATATTCCTTTCTACTCTGATACAAGGAACGATACATTTACTATAGTGAACACAAATCACATATTGAACAACCTGTACTATAAAGACCCTCACTCTAATTCTATGGACATGTTGTAATTTTGTTAGGCTGTTTGACAGCTCTTTGAGGACAAGTGAAAGAAACAGAGGAAAAGGAAAAAATGTAGTCTGTCATTATTTTCTGATATGTATCATTTAGGCTGGGATATCAGCACAGGCAAACCCAATACTGTCATGTAAATTTTGCTCAATGGGCTTGTGAATTTAATTTTGAAATGCTGAAGAATCATTCAACAATAGAACACAGTCTAAGGACACTAAATTTCTAATTTACACTTTTTATTTGATATATTTTTCTTGACGGTCGTGAAAAAATAGAAAAAGAACTCATCATCAAGTATTTTTTTTTACAAGCATGTTGCCTTAGTTTATTTTTCATATTATCATCAGTATAGTGAAACCTTTAAAAAAAAGTAGTACTGTTTAGTGATAGCTATGCACTCTCTGCTTCACAGCAAATCATCATATGGTGCCTATGAAGAAAATATAACTGGAAATACTATCAAAACTGTTTATTCTACATCTGATCGGTAAGTATGCATTAATAACATCGTACAGCACCAAAGGACACAGACATTTACATAAGCATTCAAGTCTTCAGACAAAAGAGAGCAGTGGAAGTCATCATCATGAGACAGCTTTTCATACAAAGCTCTCTTTCACTGGGATCTTGCCATCAAATCATTACCACAGTTCAGCAACCTGATATTATGTTAGGCTTGTCACAGCTGACATTTTAAAATATCTATAGAAACAACAGTCAATGCCTTAAGTGATAGAGTTGGCTTTGTGATTCTGTAGATTTCTATCTCAGGCAGCTGCTTACTCTGCAAAATTTCCTTCCTTTGTGAGAATGGTCTCTGGAATGACCACATTTATGTACAAATGTGGGGGAATAGGTTCATATGACAATGCTGTTAAAAACGATGTTTTCACTTCTTACTTACTATGAATAAGTAAGAAGGATATTTGCTCAATGTGTAATAACTTACCTCATGGGGAAAAAGAAGTTAAATGTGCCTACTATTTTCAGTTCAGATAATTTGGACAGCCCCATTACTTGGAAATACTGAATCAGAAAAACTTGTATCCTTTCCAACATAAGGATGAGGAACTCGGGATGATTAAATATTGGTACGGGGGTTTGTCACTGAGAGAAAAGTAGCAAGACTCGTTGATTTTATAATGCTAAAATAACACCAACAGTTGCATCCAGCTAAAGGACACAGTGATGTCACATAAGAGTGCAACAAGAGCTGAGAAAATTTTTTCAAATATTATTATCATGAATACCAGGTAGGCTGTTCGACCCACGTGTTCACTATAACTGCCATGAAGGTATGGGTTCTGTCTGCAGTGCAGAAAGTCAAAAAAGTTTTCATGCACTTCTGCAACACAGAGAGTTCTATACCAGACTGATCAAATTATGGCAGTTTGAATTCAACTACCAATTTACTTTTGTGATTAAAACATTAAAATCATTCCCCTTTACCCCTATTTAGTATACATGCTTCCAGACATTCAGCAGCTTAATTCAGTTCACCACAGAAGATCATTCTTTCTATCAAGGTATTTTTGCTACTGGACAATTATGCTCAGCAATTTGCCCATCACAGGAGCACGTGTATGACACCAGTCAACTAAAATGGAGAGAATACACAAATCACATTTTTCCATTAATGGCCATTGTACAGTACACAAACATCTTTCCCACGCAGTGCACTAACCTTATCAATTTTCTGCTTGAGATTTCTATGGCAGCTCTTTTTCTGACAGCTGATGTTATATCATATACACAGGAATATAATTGGAAAAGATATATGTACATACTGCAGGAAGCCCTTGGGCATAGATGCCAAAATGATCTTAGAAGCCTTGCAAATTTACTGTCATTCAACTTGCTTCAAGGTAAGAAGATTTCACCTGCTACCACGAAATGTAATTTGATTGCGATACCTGCATTATAGTACACATATAATAAGAGATTATTTAGGCCTTAGGCTTTCTCTACCTGTTAGAATAAGGCTTGCAACTGGAGGAGATTAATGCAGGAAATACTAATCTCTCTGTTTCTCTCTCTTCCCTGCACAATCCCTTCCTTTTTCTTTCTCTGTCTCTCTCCTTCTCCCTCTACTCTCCTTCTCCTTGCCTCTCCTCTCTTGTAACCATAAAGAGGATAAAGGATGCAGCTGAATGTATTTTCAATGTCCTACACATTTATAAGCCTTCACTTCCAGTCTGATACAGTGAATTATATCAACTTACACTTTTTTTGCAAATTATATCAACTTACAATTTTTTATTGTAAAATTGTATTTAATTTTCTTATGAAGTTTTGTAGATGTTCTTGAATGACATCTAAACCAGTCTTAATTATTAAAAAGTAGGTAATTTTTTCCTATTTCCATCAAGAATAAAAGCACAGAAGAAGTGTCTTTTTTTGTTTGTCCTTCCCAAACCTAAGCCTCAGCTTAAAATTTGCTCTTTAACTTTTCTCAGGGTATTGCTGTCAGTGCTCAGTCCTATAGTCTGTTTTCTTTCTGCCTCATTTGTCTTATTTCTGCTTGCATCTACACACAGAGTTTGTTGTTCTAACAAACAATACTCGGCAAAATCAGTGCATTAGCATAGCTCATATTTCTGCCCAGTCCTGCAAGCTTTTACTTCTGCTTCTGACAGCATTTTTTGTCCCTATTTACTACATGAAAAGTAACAAAGCAGAATACAGCAGTAACGTTGCACTTCACATGTATGAAGCTGCATGTTCTTTTTGTTTACTATGAACTTTCTGAGCTCTGTGAGCACCAGAAATGCAATTTCTTTCATGGAAACCACTATGTAATACCTCCTCAATACTATTATTGCAGGTAAATATAAGCTCTTGTTTGCTTCCATTCTTTTTAGACAGATTAACCCACATAAAGAAGAATGGGCTTTTCATGAGTTAGGAGTATCAACATGTTGGTATTGGCTGAATTATCTGTTAAATATTTATGCTTATTTTTTAAACTATATTCTTTTAATTACCTATTCTCAAATGAATCCTGTCTGGCCAGCAAAATTCAGCTTAATTTTTGTGTAACTACACACTTATGAAAGCACTGGCAAAAAAATTTAAAGAACTGATGTAGGTCTGTGGTTCATGCTTGTAGTTATGTATTTAGCTAAGTAGTGCAATTTCTCATTATTAATATTCATTTAGCTCCTTACAAATACCCTGAATTCATTAGAGATTTGCACATAGCCGACAGCAGTACAACATCTTCAATTCCTTGCAAAAGCGTATACCAAAAGTTCAGGGAGAAAACAATCCAAATTGTAGATTTTTTTTCTCTGTATAAAAATCATAGGTAATATTGGTGATCAAAGCTTTGAAGACATGGCCATCCTTTTGCCGATTTAAACAAAGAAACATAAAATGAGTGAAGACAGCAGATTGTTTTAATAGTACCTTAATACTAAGGCTGATTTTCACTTATCAGCAGACAAAATATCCAAAGAAGCCAGAATTTACTATTATGAGATTTAAATAAATAAATAAATAATTAAATCAATAAAATTATCTGGATATCAAGACTCTAGTTTATCTATCAAATTACCTGCTCTTTGACCCATTGTAGTTTTTCCTTGTGATCTTGGGAAGTCAGAGTTTGTGTGTATCTGTGTATTTTCATATGTGAAACATGGGCAATGCTTCTCTATCTCAAAAATTAGCTTTTTTGACACATTTGTGAAAGCAGTGTCCAGATTCTGCAAGGATGGGAGACACAGTTAACTGTCACCTATAAGTATCCAAATGCTACAGTTAACTGTTAAGGTAAAGTGTCATAAAATATTTTGAAATAAGCAGGTTTAGATTCTCTAAGATCTACTCTGAGACTCTGAGTTGGATAATTAGGTGTGATCATGCTTCCTCTACTCAGTGAAGAAAGAAAAGGATCTCGAAATGGTGATTCATCTTATTTTAGGATAAACCCCTAAGCTAAGACAGAAAAAGTACCCTTTGGAAATTTCTGGGGGAAGGACAGGGTTGTTGACTATAATGAATACCTAGGCAACCAGTTGAGACAATCGTATCTGATTTTTAGATGTCTAAACATGAGATAGTCAGATGTCTAACTTCCTGTTCACTAAAACTACTCTTTCAGAGTTCAGTTTTTATATTTGTATCAGTTTTTATATATTAATAACCCCTATTCTGGTGTGGGGTTGCTTGTTTCCTAAAGGACAGCATGCTGGATATGAGTTACTAGAGAAAACGTTTCATTTTAATTTTTCTTCATTCTTTGACTTGTGTGTTGAAGTGTGAAGTATGTAAGAGACCCCTGGAAGATCTAAAAGCAGGAGACAGCATTTGGATTTACAAACAAACTGTGCACTGTGAGCCCTGCTATTCCAAAGTTAAAGGTAAGGTACAAGACATATTATACTCAATGTAAGAAAAACAATTTAGAGAACTTCATTCAAATAACTTCAATATCTTACAACACAGCTGTTGCTTTTGCTCATTTCTGTGTACTTAAACCTTTTCAAAGTATCTAATTCAGTAAGCCTGGGTGCTTAGGATGATATCCAACCCCAGGTTCTAGACACAATTATTCTGTGTCTGTGAGGGAGATCTCTTCAGGTCTCACTGTAATCTGTAGAGCTGAACCTGTGCAGTCAATGGAGACACCTGGAGAGAGGCAATGGCACCTTGCCCTGGAAGTGAGAAAAATAAACTGCATGGCCATCTGAGAACCAGGTTGTTCTATTGAAACTAATAAACCAGGGTTCAGAAGTATTTTCACTCTGAGTAGTGCAGTAATTGTGACCAATAGAGAGAAGATACAAAATCCATTAAATCATAATGAAAATATTATACTGCAATTAGAATTCTTACCTTTGTGAGGAGCACAGTAAGTAGACAAATGTTCAAAGTAGGGACAAATGAACATTTTCTTTTATTATTTTTTTCTAGAAGTTTCTAGATTTTAAGACTTCTCTCTTCATGGTGATTATTATTTCATAATACTAGAAAACAGTACCTCTGTACCAAACGGAGATGTAGATGAAATGCTCTGAAAAGCTGTTTTTCTTTCTCATAATTCTGAGATAAGATCATGTTAACTAAAGTTATATTAAAGATTTGTTTTCTTAAAATACTTTGTGCTATTAAGCCATTGCAAAATTTTATGGGAATGGTGAATTTTGCAATTAATCAGATTAGAAAATTAATAAGACATGGTAACAGTTATAAAACTGTAGAAAGACATAGCAAGAGTCTGAATAATAAGGATTATAAATTGACATGTTCTATTTCATCAAATTACAAGATGGACAGACAGACTTCAGTAGAAATTCTAAAAAAGAAAAAAAAAAATCTAAAGTTTCCTTGTATGATATTTAGAGTATACTGCTTTGCTTGGCATCTCTGACTAATCTTTTCTCTCTTGCAGAAAAATGGATCTACTAATTTTGACATACAGAATGCATGATAAAGAAGTTCCACCATTGTTTAGTTACTGTATTGGCCTGTTAATTCAAAACATTGAGAGAAATTATTCATTTTTATTGCTAGGAACAAATTTTCTAAATGAAGTCCTACTGCATGGTTATCAAAGGAATTAATTTAATGAGAATTTAGATGCCCTTTCATACACATTGCAGGAAGCAAAACAAGATATTGGTCAGTATATTCATCAGATCTGTGAAACTGCTAAACTGTATGGAAAACCAATGATAATTTATTGAAATTTTCTGAATGTCAGAAACCTATCTCCTCCAGTATAAAGATCTGTTGGCTTAATATAGCATGAATGGGATTCATTTCATCAAGATTAGCCATTTAGAAGTCAGCTATTGAGTTTGAACTACTGTTTTCATACAGAGGGAAGTGAGTTCATACTGTACCTTTGAGGAGAGACATCAATCTCCAGGTTCTTCCCAAGTAACTTAAATGATAAGTTTGAAACAGGACAAATCATCTTTGGAAAACGCATCTCTACCACTGCAGAGGGATTCTAGACAAAAATAGCTGGAGGATTTTAATAACTACCCCACTCCATGTTTGTAACTCTGGTAACTATTGTATTATCATTTTATAAGTAGTGCACACTTAATAGTTGCCACGAAATAATGAAATACATACTTTGCATGACATTATGCTGTTGTATTTATCTTTCCTACTTTATTAAACTGACTATCTAAACATTCTGGATGAATTAATTTTGCCTAAATTTATACATCTACAGTGCAGACATCTGTTTCTGAGTTACTTGATCTATTCTGTCTGATAGAGCAGACATTTTTAGGAAGCAATTCAATTGGTCAGATTGCAAATGTTTATTTTACTGTGATGTTAACCATGTATGAATGTACATCTTACTTTCCATGGTTTGCAAAGGAACCTGGAATGAACAGCTCAGATTTCTAGACATCTCCATTAGGCCAGATACACTCCTTCCTTCAAGACTACAGTGAAAGCATTTTTTTTTCCTTTCGGACAGTGTATGTGTATACAAGTATAGAAGCTGAAAGGAGAGTTCATGCGTTGTTATAATACGTTGCCTAAAATAATCAATAGTTCAGTAGTTTACTGGACAGACAAAGGTGTTGACTACTAGTCTTTGTCATGAGATGCTTTAGATTATGGTTATTCAGAACCGATTTTTCTTCCTTATGTCTCAGCTGAAAAGGACTTCCTGGATATGACCATGACAGAGTTAGAGTGTTTGGAGGCTGCTGGACCTGGACAAGAGCTTAGAAGCATGCAAAATATTGAAGTCTTAGATTAATAATAGACTGGTGAATGGCTGTCCTTGTCAAACTCTCTCTCCTTGACTGCACATTTCATAGTGGAGGCAGGAGGTATGGATGTCAGTGTAATTTAAACCACTGGGCTTGCAGTTGAGTTAGGATGTCTTTCATCTGTCCTGTCTGGCTTAAAGGATGTTCACACTGATATGCAAAGGAGCCATGAATACCAGTAGGTATTTTGTTTTGTTAATTCAATGAAATTATCTTACGAATTAATGTCAGTAGCTCTAATAAATCTGTAATTATTGATATGTTTTTCTGGTGTGTGTCTCTTGCTGATGACATATCCTAGTTAAACTATACTTGTCATAACTCTGTGCTTCACCAGGAAACAATACTTGCACAACAGGGTGAAAAAAGTACTGACAAAATTTTAATGTCACAAATTAATGTCACAAATTTAATGTCCTATTCAGAGACCAACAGTTATTGCTAAAGCCCAGTTACAACGGAAGATGTTAAACATTCATTTGAGCCAGCACATTAGAATCTAGGACTTCCTGGTGTTTGAGGGGATGAGAGATTTTAGTTCACTTCCCTAGAGACCAGGAGCTCTTATATATCTGCTACTTAAATGCTCCCTGACAGAGAAGTAGCAATAAGAAACAATAAATAATAATTCTGTGCTCATTAAGTCATCTGCACTGAACAGCCCTGGTAATTTTGCCATGTGGTTTTTTGTTACTTTTTATTATATGTTGTAAGTTGGCTTAGAAGAAACACCGGGTTTGTGATTTATCATATAAAAGCTGGCATGGCAGTGCTCATTAAGAAAAATCATATTAACATCTCAATACCAATGTATCAAAACTTAAATGTTTTTTGTCCTTTTTGCATATCATTAGCCTGTGGTGTTCCATTTCCCTTTGACTAGTGCTTCCATGAAACAATCCAAACGAAGAGTTTGCTGGCAGCTGTTTTAATGAACATGTTATCTTCAATAATGCATTAAATTAGACTGAAAAGCTGTATTGAGAGATGATGTACTAAATTATGTGGGGTTTTGTGATTCATCAGGCCCATTTTTTCAGTGTGTAATGGATACTTCATTTTACAAAGCTGGGGCATTGCTCTATGGGGACGGGAATCAAGCAGTAAGAGGAAAGGAGTGAAATTATGCATATAATGCATATTGATGCATTTAAATATGTAGATTGCTTCAAAGCTACTGATATTTACAAGAACAAGGAATGTCATAAGAACACCTTTGCGGTGTTAATATATTCTGTTGTATCCTGTGTAGGTTCTCACAGAACGCTCAGCCTGAGCATCCCTCCCTATCAGTGCTTGACACAAAGTGACTAACATCTGTAACATTGTCCTGTCATCCTCTTCCTCTTGAAATAAACATGCCTGTGAGTTTGACAAGACATACTTTTCTGTTACTTCACAGAGCCTCCTTAGCTAGGCTTGTAAAGAAAACATCAAATGGAACTTGCATTTTTTCAGTAGGTCACCTCTATTCCTTGCTTCTTCATATAGGGATGTGTGTGGTGTTGGGATAGCTTCACATGTTCAGTTTATTTACTCAGAACAATAAAGTCAGAACTCTGCTACTCCACTTGCCTTCCTTGATATTTGATATTCCAACACAATTCTGTTGTTTACATTGAAAAGTATCCACTTTCTTTGTTGGTTTTGCTTTCTGATCATACTTGCTTATTGCTCATTGTAGCTACTCTCTTATACCAGAAGCTGGTTTTAGCTTTCAGTCTAGTTGATGCCAGACTACAAGGGAGAAATGCCTCCTTTTCTTCCTTCTGCTGCACCAGAACACCTCATTTTGGTTCACGGCAACAGAGACATCCATCATTCCATAAAGACAAAGGATAAAGAGACTTAATACTTAGGTAGGATTGATGTGCCAAAATCTGAAATCGTTGACCAAAATAACTCTGTTTAGCTGCTTAATTGATGTAGTACAACTGAGTTATTAAACTGATAAGGTATTTCTTTCTTTGACTTCAAAGGCCTCCTCTCCTGTTTTGTGCTTTGTCTGGTCTGAGCAACCCAGCTCTGATCTCCTGCATCAGTAAAACTAGGACTTACAAACATTCTTTGCATTTCAGCGAGAAGAATCTGTAGATATTCTCAAAATATGTTTGGCACAATCTGCTAAAATCAGACCTCCTTGAAAATCTCAATAACTATCACCTTTTAAAACCGTGGGGATGGTGTTATCCTCTGAACAGATGAACCTGGCCCAGAAAGTGGTAGTGCCAACTTCAATTTCTCGCCCAACATAGCTAACCAAGTTGTGGAACACAGTGGAACAGCTGCGTGTGTGGAATAAACAAGATGTTCCCAGTAGTGTTTTTGCTATGTTCCCTGACCAGTGCTGGGTGGATCCTTATGGCCCATGTTCCACTGGACAGCCACACTGCTTGCACATTCTTTATATGCTTCTTGATAACTCAGGAATGATTACTGAATAAAAAATATATAGTCCTGGGACCAAAGACCAAATTCTGGAACCTAGCGGTCTAATTAATAATTAAAAGTAGTGTGAATGATTAGAGGGGTTGTCTGCGCTCAGATTTGGCTCGAGTAGGATGGTGAGGGAGCAGAATTTTGGGGGGTTTCATTTGAAGACTATTAGAAATACATCTTCATATGATGATCTCTTCTAAGCCTTAGTATCTTTTTTGCTGTTCCAGTCTCTGAGCTCTGTTTGTCCAGCATGGCAGTGGCTTCTGGGTGGTACTGCTGCACCTGTGTAAATGACCCAAGAAAAATTCAGATTTCACCTCCTTTTCCAAGCAAGCTGCTTGGAAATGGACTATTTTTTCATGGGGTTTTTATAACTCTGTCAGTTATAAATTGACAGCTACAGTCTTGTAGGCTGTGCCAGGACTTAAAAGTGATTGGTTTTATCCTGTTAGCATCAATATCTGAATATAATCATGCCAAAAGCACTTGTCTGAGTCTTGGCATTGCTGCGCAGTCATCAGACATTTGTTTAGGGAGCTTAGACAGCTACTGCGGTCAAAACAATGGGCAGCCAACATTTTAAAACTATCTACTCAGGAAAAAAAGAGGACACGATCATTTCTGGAAAGAAAGGACAAACTTTTTCTGGCATTCCACAGCCATTTTTCCACATGTTCAAATACTAAAAGAAGCAGAAAAAGGGAGAAAATATTAAGAAAAAGATGAAAGCATTATGCAAATAAGCCAATTAAGGAATTTAGTGTTGTAATAATGGTGCCATTGAAATTAATAGTCAAACTTGACTGTAAGACGAATATTCCAGACAACACTGGTCTGTCTTCATATCTTCTAGTTCCTCCAGGGAGTTTCCACTCATGGAACTTTGAACTATATTATCACTGTATGTAGCTCAAATTTTGGAATTAAGAATGAGAATCCAGCTAACCATATTTGTAGCACTGTAATTTCAAACAGCCAAATGTTTAAACAATATTTGGGATGTCTACAGAAGTATATGACTGTAATGCATTTGAACACTGTTTTTATCTGTTTTCACAATTGATAATGCATTTGAACATTGATTTTATCCATTTACCAAAGTAACATAAGTAAAAGTAACAGTAAAGCCTTTTGTAGCAAAACACCAGTTTTCTCACAGCAAAATTCTAAAATTCTCTCTGGGAGCAAACATACCAGTTTTGACATGACTGACATATGTGGAAAGCTGAAAGAGGAAGGCAGGGAAGGAGCAGTATTTTTTCTGCCTCTTCCATTCTAGTGAGAGACATCCCAGATACTGAGACAGAGGAGCACATGCTTAGAGAACTGTGGTTTCTAGGTTCTAATTCGGAGATCACCAGGAATATTTAAAAACTCCCCTGCCTTCTAATTCAGAATCAGAATCTCCCTAGTAGGAACAAAAAAGAGAGTAAAGACAGCAAGGACTTTGCTTCTGATAATCAAATTGGAACAAACACCAGAAAAAGATCTAGCTAAGAAGAACACACTCTTTTTGTAATACCACAATTCATACACCCTTCATCAATCCAGTGAATGTACGGAAGAAATACTTTTGCTGCACCAAATTTCTTCTATTTCCAGATTGTCCCAGAAAGGGCTGATTTTAGACCAGCTCTCCCCCAGTCCTGCAAGTGTGTCCAATACTGACTGCACACCTTCAGGATGGACAAAAGGGACCCAGAGGAAGAAAGATCCATCATTACCTGGGATAGATCCATCCCTACCTGGATGCAGGAGTGCTGCCATGGCAGGAGGAATGGCAAGAGGTTTTATGCCGGTCTGGTGATATGTTGCAGGAAAGATCTCAAGTACTCCACAAGTTATACAGTTTATGGAACAGAGGATCAAGAAAAAAAGTTTGGACTTTGGTTTTCTAACTGTACTTGAATTACTCACTAGGTATCTTCACCATTTTTATTGTATCTTTTGTGATTGAGTGGGTTACAGATAGTGCAAGTTTTTACATGCTAGGCTTTTTTTTTTTTTTTAATCCTAACTGACAGTAAAAAAATAACTGATAAAAATAAATTACATGGGCTTTTCTGGATATTCAACAAAGATTTTTGCTTGACCAAACTGAACCTGGATGAAAGTTCAGATACTTATTTTTTTAAACCATTCCCTATCTGAAAATCTAACACACCAATTTTGACACAAGAAAAACCTTTCAAGCAACTGCAAATTTTCCATGCTCTTTTGACATGATGCCACTCAGATGTGCCTTTTCAAACACATTTAATGCTGGACTGAGGGGTTTTTGTATTATTTAATTTTTCCTACATACACCACATAATCAATGCTAAGCACATTGCCGTCTATTTTTTACAGATGATAACTTCTAAACTACTTGCAGTATAATAAAGCCTTCAGTCTGTTAGCCTATACTTACTAACAGTTTGCAAACTGTAAAAATCACTTATGTATCCATATTATGGAGTTGCTAACATGGGTAGTAATTTTTTTCCACTTTATTGCAAAGTTAATGAACTTCTTGAATCTCTTTTCCCAACTATATGCAAATAGACAAAAGTAAGAAGATGAAGAAAGAAATAAAAAATCATGACCAGAATTAGCCAAACCCTTTGGTATATTCATGTCATCATGAAATACGGCATTTTTCCTGAATCAAAGTTCAGGAAAACTTGTTCCCTGTTCCCTGTTCCCACTGTTCCCTGAAGATAAGTCAAGTTGAAATCTGGAGTCTTGGCAGAATGTATGTCATGAATTTTTAGCCTCCTGGAGAGAAGCTGTACTTCTGTCATATGATCTTTGGCACTTTACACTCCAACACCTTTTCAAAAACTTTACTCTTACATTACCAGCTCATTTACTAACAACCTTGAACACCACATCTCCCCCTCAACCTTCTCTTCCTTATTCATCAGTGGTAAATCAAATTATACTCTCCAATATACTTGTATACTGGAGAAAATATAAATATTCAAACTTCTTTGAAAGTCTAATTAGTCTTTGTTCTCGATGAAGGCTCATTAGAAAGAAACAATCCATCCTGATTTGCAAGATTCAAGTCTGATGCTTTCTGCCTATAAGAAAGGGAAGGGATGGGATGGAAAGGGAAGAAGAGAGGAGGGAAGGGGAGGGGAGGAGAGGAGAGGCGAGGAGAGGGAAAGGGGGAGGCCTAAAGCATTTGAAAGTCAGAGTGATTTGATAACAATCAAATCGCAATCCATTGAACTAGAGCTGTCATGGATAATTCTGTCTAGATGGATCTACAAACTAGCAGAGCCTAAGCTTAATTCACAGACTGTATGTTTGGATACCATAAATACTGATTTTCTGGAGCAATTTGAGCTTACTGAAATGATGCAATTTTGGATTTGATCCTACAGTAAATCCATTCTAATGGTGATTACAATGTACTTCGATTTAATATTAATTAAATAAGTAAAAAGCCTGAAGGAATCATGATAGTTCAGAAAAGGAAACTGTATAAAAAAAAAGAGAAAGTCAATTAGCATGTAATTAGCAAGAGCTAAGAAGTCAAAATGTTTTCAAGAGACATTGAGAATGAAGAATCCATGCTGTAACTTCAGGAAAATGTTTAATTGCTCAAATATTGCAGAGCAAATGCATAAACTTAACAATAACCAATTGCTAGGTCTAGGTAGTATCCAAGTAAAACCTCTACGGCAGCTCAAACATGACACTGTTGAAGTTCTAACCAACATTTACCCTACCATTCAAAGGAGGCTTGGTGCCAAACAAATTGGAAGCATCAGCTGGGATACCACCCTTGAAAAAAACATGATAACTGCTCTGGAGAACTACATTTCAGTTAGTCTGATTTTTTATCAAGGCAATTTGTACAAATTAGAATAAATAACAGAATACAGGAGCATCTGGATATGTATGATATATTGGAGGAGAGTCCACACAGATTTTTTAAAGCAGGGCATGCTCATGAATATATGAGTGTTTCTGAAGAAGCCAACATGCTTTTGGTTAAGCTGATTTCTTTAACTGAGTACATTTGGCTTTATAAGAAAACATGGAGTGAGAATAGAAAGAAAACAATGGGTTAGAAAATTCAGTTTTCTTTATGGAGGGAGACAGGAAACAATGGGAGGTTTGGCCTGACTTCTGTGGGGGTAAAGCTATATAAATGAGTGCTTGTCAGCTGGGAAGAGAAGTAGCTGAGTTTTATATAGTCATGAATGACAAAGAGAAGCTGAATAGAGAATGATTAATCATTCAGTCTTTCTCAAAAAAACAGAACTAAGGGACACCCAATTAAATTACTAAGCAGCAGATTTAAAGTAGATAATAAGCAGTAGTTTTTCTAACAATACATTATTAAATTGCAGCTCTAATTGCCACAGGGTATTGTAGAGCCCTAATGTTTAAATGGTTTAAAAATGGGGCTCAGGAAATGGAATATTATTACACATCAGTCGCTATCAAAAATAAATGATCCAGATGTCCCGATTCAACGACTTCTGAAAGCGGGAAAATATCTCTCAATATATTTCTTATTTCTGAGATATTTTCCTTACACAGCTACTATCAGCCCTTGTTAAAGGCAGAATACTGGATTGGATGGGACTTCTGCTGGCATGATAGTGGCTCTATTTTTATAAAACTACTTTCAGCCGTTTTTCAGACTGGAACTGCACTTTAAGATAATCTCACCAGACTTGGAGTTTACTGTCCGTGCTCTGACCTTATTGTTACATATCTTTTGTATAGCCCAGACTGGATTACTGCAATTAATTCTTTACTGGCTCGCCAGAAAGGCAGGTCCAGCCTGCAGCTATTGTAGCATAAAGCAACAAGCTTATTACCAGAAAAGAGCAGATGGGATTTGCGGACTTCCTGCTTCTTTGTTCTCTGCATTGGCAGCCTATTAGTAACTACACTAATTCAGAAATTCCTTCTACAGAATACTGTGTAAATAGCATCCTATAGTAGATTTCTACTGATTTAGCACATATAATTTCTCAAGTCCAGGAGCAACAGGTTTCATGGGCACATTAGGATGTCTGGAGTTGGTGTTAAACATATTTCATCAATGCCTTAAAAAAAGAATGGAACCATCAAGTCTTCCGTATGGTTTGTGAAGTGCTGATGAAATTCTGGGTTGATCAAACTCATCAGCTATGGCTGGGATACTGAATGGAGCTCATTAACAATTTATTAATAATGTCAATATTGGGAGGAGAATAATTTATGTTTAAAAAAACCAAACAATTAGGTCAACTATTTAAATGACTAAGATGTTCAAATCATCTTTGCACTAGATAAACAGACCAGCATGAAAACCATGGGACTGCGTTCATCAACATTTTACCTGCCAGCACCTCTATGTGAAGCTGCATTATTAGTGGAATTACATGTTAGTTAAAATAGAACAATAAATACATCACAGTGAAATGCATTTCTACCCTTTATTAGATCCACTTGTACAGGAAATGCCTGGAAAAAAGACAGGGTCTCTCACACTGTGAGCATGGTAGTTGAAGTATGGACAACTTTAAGCTGCTTTTTACCCATACTACTGGATGGAAATCAGGCTTAAAGCAGTTGCAGCCAAGGAAAAGCCCATCATTTTCTTGAGGATGAGATATCTATGATCAATTCATCTGAACTGTCTGCTCATCTGTTTGTACCCATCCTCAGTCCTAAGCTTTTTCTCTTTGGGAACTGAGTTCTGAAACAAACATGTCTGCATGCAACACTTGTGTAGGCAGCACAAACAGTAGAGGGCATTTGAAAATGTACTATTTGTACTCATAACTGAGGATAAGCATTTCCATGGTGACTCTTAAGATCCTGTGCCATGATGCTACATGCTCTACTGTGTCTTCAAATATGTCCTCAAATATGTCTCCTGATTTATCTCCAAACTGGTGCCTGCATCAAAATTTTTTTAATGATGCAATATCCAGACCACACTGTCATGTTCCTGTTTGGACAACTGAAAACATCAGATACCCATTTACTGTTTTTTTTGTCAGTCCACTAAATGACTTTGCTTCCCTGGTCAAAAGAAAAAAAAGTTAATTTCTCCATTTTGAATCTCTTGAGTATTTCACAGAATCATCAACGTTGGAAGAGACCTTCAAGATCATCTACTCCAACCATCAACCTGGCACCACCATCATCACCCCTAAACCATATCCCCCAGGTGCCACATCCAGACACCTCTTGAATGCTTCCACAGGCAGTGACTTCACCACCTACCCGGGCAATTTATTCCAATGCCCAACCACTCTTTCAGTGAAAAAAATTATTAGAATATCTAACTGAGCCTCCCCTGCTTCACTGCATCATCCAATACTGATATTATCATAAACTTCTTCTTGGCGTTTTTTTTTTTCATTGTACATTACTGATGTCCAATAAACTCAATATTACATATGCTGTCAATTCATTTTTTTGTATCACTTTGCAATCCTACTGGATTAACAACGCACTTCTCAGAATTAAGGCTAGTACCACTATTAGTGATGACAAACTGAGATATATGCATTTTGCCTGGGGCTAAACATGTAGAAACTCAATTCTTTTACTTGTAGGAATAAAGATTACAGTTATCCATAGTAGTGAAAACTGGATTATGTCACTCATTCTAGTGATACATGGCAGAATTGGGGCCAGACAGTTTTTACACTCTCAACATTTTTCCACTTCTTCCTTCCCAGGGGATAGAGGAGACTAACAAAAGTTTTGGATTAAGTGCTATGTGGTTGCAAAGTAGTACACCGGGGGCTGTACTTAATCTCTTCACTGATAAAAGTTTGGAAGGCAATGCTTTGTGCTCCACTCTATCTTGCTTTCTAGTCATTCTTATAGGACTGGTTGTTACTATCTGTGCTGCAAGAGTGCTTGAAACACTGACAAAAAATTGTACTGTTGTCCTGTGTTTGTGCAGAAGAAAGTTTCCAGATGATAAACAAAAGAGAGGAAAGCGTGATAGGCTGGATGATTTCAAAACTGACTTATGCCCTGAACAGAGAAACAATGTCTGCTCCTCTTTACACCAGAAACCTGAGACAGCAACAAAGCACTGTGAAGGAAGCAGTGGCTGATAGTGCTACTGCTCTGCCTAAAGCTGATGCTCAAGAATTGGGTAGTGACTAACCTTTAGGCTGGCAAAGACCTCTAAGACCACTGAGTCTGTTAACCCAGCACTGCCAACTGCCCACTAAACTATGTTCCCAGGTGCCACATCTACACATCTTTTAAATACTTCCAGGATGGCGACTCAACCACTTCCCTGGGCATCCTGTTCCAATGCTTGACAACCTTCTTGGTGAAGTAATATTTCATACTATCTAGTCTAAACCTCCCCTGATTTCATGGAGATTTGTGCCTGATTTAATATCAGAGCCATAGGAGACTTCAGGACTGTGACTTAGAAGGTTGTCCCCTATGGCTGTAGCTAGAGGAAATGAACTCAGCGAGGTTTGTGTGATGGCTGAGCTGTCTTGGGCAACACTCCATCTCTGCTCACGTTCTAGGTGAGAGGAAGGGACACCAACAATGGCTTCTTACAATGCTGGGCAATGAAAGACAATGTAAAAACACTACTGTGAGTAAACATTATTCATCTCTCAAAGATTTGCAAGCTACAAGCCCACGTATGTATCTGGACTGTGTTAAAGGAAGACGTTTCAATACGATGGCATCTTTCACCTCAGGGGTTCTCCTATACATAACCAATACATAGCTATATAGTCTTCTGCAATGCTCGGTTCAGTCTTTGCTTCACCACCAATGCAACTTCAAAAACAGGTCGCTTTCCCCGCTATGAGCCAAAACTCCCAGAATCAGCACGTTTCAAACCCACAAACGCCAGCTTTTGGCTGAATTAACTCCTTTCAAGCCCAACAAAGCCTCTATTTGTGATTCCCATTCCCCTCACACTCGCAATCTACATAATTACAGCCCTGACACCACCAGGCTCTAATTACACGGCTCACGAGAGGCGCGGCGCCCTGGGCCGGATCCAGCCCGCGGGCGGGGCGGGGCGGGGCGGGGCGCGCTGGGGTGCAGTGGGGGGCAGGCACTTTTGTTAACACCCGGGGCTTCCCTCGGAGGTGGCCCCCGCCGCCCTTCCCCGGGGCTGGATGGCGGGAGCGCCGGGCGGCTCTTTGTTCCTGCCGAGTGCGTGTGCGCGGCGCTCGGGCTGCTGGGGTGGGAGCGGCTCCCGCCCTCGCCGCCGTTAACGGGAG